>JACDJE010000399.1:0-300406 GCA_016647715.1 Pavo muticus | reverse complement strand
AAAAAAAACTTTACACAAATTTGTTTCTGCTTTATATTCAGAAACAGAACTGGTAAGGCTGGAGTGAAAACACAGAAGTAGCAGTTGCTGTTTTAAAAAGTGTTGTGCACCATGGCAAATAGTAGTAATTTTTAACAATTTTGTCTTGAGGCAGATGTCTTTTTCATTTGTGATAACTTTCTTCTTCCTAATTCAGGGTAGACAATGTTCTGTGAAAATATAAACCCCATAATAGGAAAACTGAAAAAGAATGAGATTGGAAGACTGTACTTTTATGTTCTTTTTCCCCTGTTCATCTCATGCTTATTCTTCTGGTTTTTAAACACCATTTCTAAAATCTTATTATAAAGCTCATATCCAGATCAGTTTATCAAACCATGTTTTTACTTACAAATTTGATTTGGATAATCCAGAGGAGATGTGGCATCAACGTGACAGGTTTATCTCTGTAAAAATGAGTACTACGTTGCTTGGAGTTTGCAGCTTACCCTGTCTTTGTGCACATAATGAAAAGTGAGTAACAGACTTCAGAACCATGTAATTTTACACTGCCCAGACAAAACGATCTTATCAGCATGAGATTATCCATACTGTCAAGATTGTAGATAGTAGCTGTGTATTTCCCTGTGAAAGAGTGGAAGGGGCACTGTATTCACAAAAGCATCTTTGGTATTTTCAAAATGGACGAAGTGTGTTTTAGATAAGCCATTTAAATTTACATTCTGCCTTATACTACTGATGATTTCTGTTGTTGCTGTTATTGAACACTGATTTTCAAGAAAGAAAATTGATTACATGACCTGCAGGGCATGAGGATAAGGTATTTCTAGTATTGTCATCACTGAAGACTGAATAGAGTTGGATACATCCAGTTATTTTGTGTTTTCCTTGCGTTACTTGAAAAATGAGGATACATTGTAAGATTCATTTAGGATATATGTAGTTTGCAGATTATTGAATTTGTTATTTTAAGGTTTAGTATAAACTCATCTGAATCTGCTTATTTTTTTTCCTGTTATACTAATGTAGTTCTTATCAAAGATAAATCCATTTGAAAAGAATAATTTCTTCATTCTGAAGCAGTCTTTATTACGTGAAGGGGGAATGCCAGTACTGTCCCCGTATGCCGCAGTAGCTCAAGTTATTAGCATTCACTGTATGCATTACACTTCTATTAAATAATTCTCCCTTTACATTTCATTTTAGTGTCCCTCTCCATTTTCTGTGTATAATATTCATTCCTGTCTGAATACAGGAAGAACCAATTATTGTTATAGTGTTTCAGTTAGGTGACATTCTTTATCAAGGTATGTTAGACATTTAGGAAATTCCACAGATAGATGGTTGATGGCTTGCGTGCTCTGGAATTTCATTCTTTCAAGTTACATACAACCTTGGCCACCTTCATTTATGCCTATGATCTTTGGGAAAGCTTCTATCTTCAGTCCAGATACAGCTATGATCATCAAAGAAATTTCAGTCAGTGCCAAAAGCATCAGTTTAATGCAGATTTTTAAGGTAGCTGTGCTTTCATATTCTCTGTTCAAATTATAAAATAATACATTTCTAATTTATATAAGGATTTAGCCAGAGGTGTTTGTGGCTTCATTAGAAGTAGTGCTTTTTAAACCATTTTGTTTTGCAAACTACTCTGCTTTTCCCAGAAGAGCTGCAGAACTGTAATAAAAAATAGAGTTTTTTCTAGATCTTTGAAAGTAGACCTCTGCTTACATGTTTAAGAAACTTATTTTCAAGTGTTATTAATTGTCCTTCCTAAAGTGAATTTATACTCACCATCTGTAAATCTCACACTTTTCGTTTTTTCCCCTTCTTGTCCTTCAAGGTTGTTATGTTCTGTCATTTTGATTAGGTTCTTATAAAATCTCTTCCTTATGGTGTGATCTACATCGGTAAAACTGTTATTCACTCTGGTCATTCATTCCCTTTACTGTTATGATTTTCTTTTCATCGTGGCTTCCTCTTCACTGTCTCTCCTGATTACAAATTATACTGATACCTATTTCTATGATAATTTTTTCTTCTGAGACTCTGACCATCTTTCTTCTCCTTCTCACTACAACCCATCCATCCTCTTGGTCCTCGGCTGTCAAGAGTTCCATTGCTTTCCTTCTATTTTTAAGGCTGCTGCTACCTTCTTGTGGGGTAGAGGAGGGGACTGCAGAGGATAAATGCTAGTGTTTGCATTGCTTTTTATGCAAGGATTACAAGTTTTGGCTGTAGGTTTTGACTGGGTTGTCTCATTAGTGTATAGAGGATGGATGGATCCACCATCCTAAATCTACAGAATCTGAAAATATGCTTTCCAATCTCGCATGGACTGAGGATATTTTATTTATCTGAAAAATCTCAAAGGAATGAGAGCATCCAATCCATGCCAGATGCAGAGTTATCTTGATTAATATGTGACCAGTCATACTTATGCAGTCCTCAGGATCTAGTAAATAAACATCTCTGGCTGTTGTATCAAAAGAGTTCTGAAACTCCTGCAATTTTCCTGTTTTATCAGCCAAAATTTCGGGCTGAAAGGATTAGCTAGCTGGACCAGTTCCTTTCAGTTATCCTGTCACCTTTTCACATGTAGAACCAACTCTCTTCATTCCAAGATTTATGACATAAAATAAAATGATTTTGCTATATTAAAAACTTTATTTGAATGGATATCTAGCTCATGATACCAAGAACTGTAATTCACAATCCAATTTAGAAAATGAGAAACTATGCTGCAATAAAAAGTGCTTTGTTCATATGAAGTTTGAAGCTTATTATATTTTTATGAATATATGTTCTTTTGAGTCCATATGGGTAACCCTTTTTTAACCTCTAAATATAGTACAACGGTAACACTGAGCATTTCATCCAGGGTACAAGTAATCTAGCAACAAAAATGCCTGTGTTACAAGGTTTGAGTTCAAATGTTCAAGGGTAGAATTGGCTGTAATGGTATATCTGTGAAAAAAATAAGCCTGTGGTGAAGTTGGAACCCCAGTGCCAAAGCACAACATATAATTGGGCCTAATTTTTTCCATATGTATCAACAAAAACAGTCTTTGCTTCCATGAGAGATGAAAGCTTCCCTTTCTGTCATATTTTTATTTTGTATATAATTCCTAACTCTTTATAATTTCATAGGCTTTTTAAAAAAACATGCCTAGATTTAGGGAGAGATGAGCTGTCACCCTGGATTCAAGTTTATATTTCTAATAGAAAAGCCTTTTTTGGTGGGGAAGGGAAAACACAACTCTTTCTCCTCTCCTGCCAAAAGGGCTACTATGTTCAAATCCTTGTGCAGTGCCTGTGGACTATCCAAGTTGGCATGGAACAATCCGTTTGTGAATTGATTTAAATACCTCATTTAAAATAAATAATCTAGTGGAATTAGCATCATAAATCTTCATCGAATAAGCTTACTATTTATACAAGATCGAAGAAGTGTTAAACACATTTCTGTTCTGTTGACAATGTATGGTGTTGTTTTCCCCCTCTTTCAGTTTCATGGTAAGTCCCAAATAGAAGATACATATTTTCTTATGCATTTTTCTGTCGTTTGATGTGGTATCTTTGCAAATAATCTCTTTCTTCCTCCTGTCTGCAAATTCAGCTAATGTGTATGTGAATTCTCTAAAGACTGACTATATAAATTATATTTCACCAATACATTAGGTTATGTTATTAGTAGGTTATATAGCTCTTAAATAATGTTAAACGTTTACACTTTTAGTGACGGGTTAAGAAAAGTTTTGCTACCTATCCCTGCCTCTTGTGTGTGTACTTGTAAATGCACACAGATATTTGTCTGCTGTCATACATGGTGTACAACCAATCAATCCACCAAACAAAGCGCCTCTTGCAGGTGACATAGTGGTGATGGCTGCTAGATCTAAGTGCTTTGCCACATACGTTTGTGTTCCTTTCTCCACACCAGTCTTCTCTTCCTGCGTACATTCAGCCCCTAAGATGTCAAGTGTCTGAGCATGTTTAGGAGAGGACAGTTAGCTTGGGCTCTGTGTGCTGCTTAAACAGCCTTTTCGTGTGTATTCTGAGGAAGGAAAACAGTAGACTTCATGGAAATGTCTTGCAGGATGCCAGCTGTACCTCGCTGGTTTACTAGTTCACCTCACTTCAACTCTAGCTACATCTAGAATTTGTTTTGTAATTTATCTGTTTCCTGACTGATTCCATGGAAGCAAAAGCATTTTTTTTCCCTGGCCTTACATCTATACAGAATTTCTTTTGTTTTAGATGTGGATGTTTTGCTAGGGGCAGAGTTGAAAATTTCAGTAGCAATGGAAGCCATTGTCATTCAAGTGACTTTTAAGTTTATATCAACAGCTGTGCAGAACTTACATGGATTTGATTGTAAGCTGAAGCTGTCTTGGAAGTATTCCTCATCGGGTGTTATGTGTCCTAGAAAGACAACGTGCACAATGTGGTGTACCTTACCCAGATCAAATGACCCAACTTTATTCTAGTTTTCTCTTGGATGGGGGGGAGGAAGAAAGCAGGGACACAAGGAACAAGAAGAAGTATTCCTCTTCCAATGCAGCTTGAAAATAGCCAAAATCAAGGGAGGCATGTCCTGAACATGGTAACTTATTTCCACAGATCCCTATGTAGCAGCAGTCTCACACATTTTTGCTCCTGTTAAGAGACTCCAAGAAGCAGCTCAGTAGAACGAAGCAAAGAAAGCTTTCTGCCTTGTTCTGTTTCCCGATCAACTGGAGGAACATTCCTCTGGGTGCTAGGTGACCCCAAATCCCATGACCCTCCTGCAGCAACAGAATCCTTCTGTAGCTGCTTTAGACACAGGAGCTGCTAGTTATGATATACATAGCCTCAAGGTACAAGTCTTCCTTCTTCAGTAGTCTGCTTGTCACTTGATTTCAAGCAGTGACCAGCCCCACAGTCTGGTTCCTCTTACCTTTACTGCATCTGTTCCCTTTATGTACCATGCAGATTTCTAAAATCCCCTGCTGCTATCTCCATCTTCAATCATCAGTGTATGAAGAGTGGTTAGTCTTGGACTTTATGCTCACTTTAGATTCAAATTAAACATGCTACCCTCCTGCTTATAGGACCTCTTTCTAGAACTCCCTGTTAGTCCAGGACCCCTTCTGACAACTAACAACCATATTCCTCCTACTTTCCTATGTCTAGTGAAATGTACCTCAAGCTAAGTATCTCTTCTATTGCCTCCTTTATTGACAGCCACTGGTTCTATTTGCCTTCGTTAATGACTGTCTCCTGCTTGAATCACCTACATCTATTCTCTTCATTGCTTTCACACTGTCCTTTCAGACTTTCATCTCTCTGTACTTTTTTTCCACAGCGTTTCCTCTGAGTTCTCTCTCTCATCTTCCTATTTTGGCAGTGTGCTTTTATTACGGCCTCTGACCCTCTTCTTCATAAACTCCATCATTTTGGACTCCTTTTACCTTTTCGAAGAGGATGTCTTAAGCCAAAATTTTAGGAATGCAATTCTGGCTCTACTCAAGTCAACTAGCTGAGGATTTTTTCCTCTATCTCTGCATAGTTTTTTCCCATGCCTTTAGGCACTATTTGCATATATAACTTTTGCATATGAATCTGTCTCATTAAGGAAAAATAAGCTGAACTTACTCCAGTCTGTGTAGTCAAATGATTGATATATGACCAGTATAGACTAACAAAAAGAACATTCTCCAGTGAGCATATTGCTTTGATTACTGAGGTTTCTAGAACGTCCAAACGCTATACAAAATGAATAACAAACATCAGATGTCTGAAAAGTTAACTCAGTAGAAGTCAAGGAAATAATGCTTAGTAGCAATTTTTTACAAAGAGTTCATATTTTTCTATTAATGGAAAATGACACAAAGATGCCCTTAGGCCAGCTCAGTATTTGTATTAGTAAGTGACCAAAACTGTGTGTCAAGGCACTCGCACACATACTAATCACTTGCGTTTGTAACTGCTTCCTCTGCCTTCCTGCCAAAATATCAGCATTAGGAAATTGTGACTAATGGTAAGAAAAAAGAACATTGAAACACTTATCTTAATAGGCACTATATCAGTACAATCTTTATAGGTGCCAAAGAAGAAAATAAAATACAGTTTGATTAACCTAAATAAGATAGAGTGTGAATGAAGGAGGCAATTCCTTTGAAATGTAAGTAAAAGTGACAAGAAAAAAGCTCCCACAGAGTTTGCTTTTATTACTTATTATTTTTTATTGCATTTGTTAGGGACATGAACAGTGTATGTACTCATTCCTTCAGCACAGAATCAGTTTTGTGCATGTACAGGCATGTAAGAAAGGAAAGTCTAGAGTGCAGTGTTCATCTGTTTTGATTTTTGGATATTTTTACTCTTTTTAAAATCTAATATTTCTGGATAAAATTTATATCCTTTGTTCCCTTGTTTAAAAATAATGGAGGAGAGGGGGATGGTTTGTTTTTTTTTGAATAATTAGCTATGGCGTCTGATTGTATAAGAATTGCTCTATTGTTTGGACAGTATGACAGTCTCTTGTGTTTTAAGGTTTTTTTTTAGGCAAATGGCTTTTGAGAATGGCAGCATTTCAAGATTATGAAACTGCTGCTGATGGTAATGGTTCTGAGATAATTAAACTGTCCACAGTCTCTTTTTTTTTGGCGAAACTGAGACAAGGGTAGTTGTGATTTCATCAAAGGCTTTGTTTGAGCTCTGGCAGCTGGCAATGCAGAGCCCTCTGCTAGCAGGCTGAGTACCATCCTGAAGAGTTTTCACTGTGCATTTCCTTCATCAGCTGCATATTCATCAAATTTCATCTTTGCCCATCTTGTAACAAGGCTAGTCATCTTCTTGGTGTTCTTTGTTGACAGGATGGCCAATTTGTTCTCTTAGTAGTAATGTATTAAAACTGGCCTTTGGAGGCTTCTTAACCAACTGTTAAAAGGTATGAAAGGCCCCAAAGATAGGGGCCACATTCTCCATGGGAGTTTTCTTTGCATAACTATGTAAGAAAGTGCCATAAACTAGATGTGCGCTAGTAACGACAGTGTCCTAAAATTGTAAAATATATTGTGTCACTACATTAAAAATAAAGAAGGTTACTTTTCTTATTTTAAAGAAATGCACAACTCATTCTCTTATCAGATCTTTATGCAGTTGTGTAATTTTCTGTAATTACATAGGACTCATGAAAAGTTTAAGGTTTTCATGTCTGTAGCAAAGCTGGAGGTTTTCACAGATGATTTTGTGTGTATGAGTTTGTCATGCAGACAATAGGTTATTTACTGCTTCCTAGAGAAGTGTTGCTGTAAATTGAGTCTGTAGAGTTTAATGGACTGGAGCTGTAGAGTGGTGCATAAGCTTTGTTCAGATCAGTGGTGGCACACTTGTTCAGACAGTACATCTATTTACTGCTTGCATTAATAACTCACAGGGGATGATTGGCAATTCAGAGACATGATCATAAATGGAAAGTAAAATGAAGAAAAAGTTAAAAGGAAAACAACATTTGTACTTTGAGAAAAAATTTTGAAGGATTTTGGGAAATCATAGAATCATAGAATGGCCTGGGCTGAAAAGGACCACAATGATCATCTAGTTTCAATCCCCCTGCTATGTGTAGGGTCACCAACCACTAGTCCAGGCTGCCCAGAGCCACATCCAGCCTGGTCTTGAATGCATCCAAGGATGGGGCATCCACAACCTCCTTGGGCAACCTGTTCCAGTGTGTCACCACCCTCCATGTGAAAAACTTCCTCCAAATATCTAATCTAAACCACTCCTGTCTCAGTTTAAAACCATTCCCCCTTGTCCTATCACTTTCCACCCTTGTAAACAGCCGTTCCCCCTCCTGTTTATATGCTCCCTTCAAGTACTGGAAGGCCACAATGAGGTCTCCCCAAAGCCTTCTCTTCTCCAAGCTAAACAAGCCCAGAAAGGGAAAAGTTAAGGAAAGTTAGAGAGGAAAAGTTAAAGATTAGTGCATGGAGAGCAGTGTGATTCAGTTTAGGTAACTGGGGAATGTGGAAGTCAGTAAACACTCGATAGAGCTTCGTGCATGAATTGAATGACGCTAAAAACTAAGAAATTGAGAAAGAAAATAGGAAGTCAGCAAATATTGGCAAACACTGAGCAAGACAAGCAGTCTTAAGTCTATTTGAGATAAGGTCTAAAGTGTTTGCAAGTAGAGCGCTATGTGAATAGTTCGTATTTCTGGGGAATTGTCACAGCTGAGTAGCTGTGATTCTTACAGTAGTTTAGAGTGGAATTATATGAGGCAACTGATCTATCAGAGGGGTCACTCCTTGCTGGAAAGAGATTTTTCTCCTTTCCTCCTCTGGCTCCCCAGTTCTGGAGCCCTTTGCCTTGCCTTTGGTCTAGTGCTTTGTTGAGCTGACTCAATTCACTAAACCACCAGAAAAAAACCATCTATGTGCATTTTCTGCAGGTTCAGCTTTTCTGTGGGGTTGTGTTGATTTAGTTGTGCAGTCTGATGAGCACCAGCGTATGGATTGGATGGGAGCAAGAAACTAGAATAAGAGACAGGAGATAAGACAGAAGTGGAGGGGTTCAGCAAAACTTGCCACCATTGTATATTCTTGCCTGAATCCTTAGGGTGCTTGTTTTACCTATCTCTAAGCTGTTGCTGCAGTTTTGCAATGATCTAAATCATTTAAGTTCTAGATGATGCTGAAAGAAGCGAGAGCTGTGCTTTCACCTTGGCCATGTACATTCCTTGCCTCATGGTGACACCACCAGAGTCTTTGCGGTGGCATGGACTAAGGAACAGTTTCAGATGAAAAGCAACCCAACAAAACAGGTTTATTTTCCTCTGGATCCATTCCCTGAACTGGCATGTGTCATGGCTGCATGAGCTCTGTTCACAGGGTAGGAGGCAGGGTGTGCATTCCTTCTGAGTAGCAGCTTGTACTCAGCTTCCACCAGGGGTGAAGCCATGCCCGCCAGCTTTCTGGTCCCCACTGCCTCAGATTCTGGTTCTGTAACATGGATATAGTCTTGCCCAGAGGGAAGAAACTTTCAAATAAAGAGGGAGTTCACTGAGATATAGTAAAACTTAAAGTGTTAAGTTCTTTAAGCTTTTTTTGGATGAAAGGCGGTGTATGTTTGCATTGAACTGCAAGAAAACACTGTTTGAAATTTCAGGAATAGCTGTGGGAAATAATTTTATGTCTGTATAAGGAAGGCATGTTATTTTAAAAGAGGGAAAATACAGAGAGAAAAGTTACAGCAGAGCAAAGGACAGTTAGAATAATGCAGTAATTCAAGGGTTTCAGTTACAAAATAACTAGGTCTGTGTTCTTTAGGAAAGAAGGGGATCCTACTGAGGTAAGAGGGATTCTACTTGATATGTGTGTAATTTTTGAGGGAATTGGAAGAATGGGTCCTTAAAGGCTTTTGGAACCTGTCTGGGGTGGAAGACAAAGAGTTATGAACAAGATGTGAGATGTGCCATGTATGAAAATAATTGAGAAGGAATTGCTTTTTGCAAAGAAGCAACTAATATAATCAATATTGTTAATATTAAGTAGCTTCCAGAGGGAAGTCAACAGAAAAGTGATATAAATAGTGTTTAGCTATACATTTGAAAGAAAATATGTAGTTAACATGAGTGGATTTAAGTTAGGTAAATATCCTTAGATGGGTTTTTGGCTTGTCTGGATGAGTGAAGAATCTGCACAGACAGTTCTTAGTCCGTGGTTGTAGGCAACACAAGAAAGGAAAACATTTGCTGCACCCTGCTAGAGCCAGTTTACCATGGAAGTTACGGCATGTGTTTGTTGACTGTACTAGAACACATACATAAAAAAAGATTACAAGTTTATGGCTGCATTTAAGTGGAATATATTGTATTTTGATCAATCACTAGGCTGGGGCGTGTTTATTTGCTAGTTGAATTACAGTTCCATATTTGAGCAACATTTGATGTATTATGCTCTCCGGCTTCATGCAAGGTGTTATTTTGGTTGATGTTATTGTGTTCTGTCAAAAGAACACATATATTCAGTCAAACCAAGCATATATTTTTATAAGCAGATGGCAATTATAGTGAACATATATAGGTCAGAGATTGGGATTTCCTTCCTTTCAACCACAGCCTGGATAGTTACCTCATAACATTGAAGTAGTCATAAGCAGTCATGCATACTTGAGATTAAAAATGGTTTCTCACAGTAGTGTTATACGACTAAATGCCAAACCCCCAAAGTACACTGAATCAATAAAAATTCCTCTTGGTCTGCACTGAGTACTACTGAAGCAAAGTGGCCATACCGTTTTATGTACCCACATCCCTCGGTGCTCTCTTGCAGGTGACCGCGTTGCAGATTTCCTCCCCTCACTTCCAAACTGTAAAGGAAATTAGTGAGGGGCAAATCTCTAAAGATTTGAAGTTCCATTGCAATAGTTTTTCTGTTTGAGGATTTTTATTCATATTGTTTTGATTTGGAAGCTAAGCTGGGAATTTCATGAGAATGAGCATTTTCATGGGATTTATGGGATTTAATTACCTTCTGCTTGATATGTTTTACATGTTGTAACATGATTTTAATAATGCCTCGTGTTTATGCTTTTTAGAAATGCATTTCTTATATAGTCATCTGTTACATGCCATGCAAAAGGCAGCCCTCCGCTTGCATGGTAGCAGAGTGCTTTGATTATAATCTTTTGAATGTAATTCCTTATTTATTTATTTTTAAGAAAGTAGTATCTCTGAAATCCCAGTTTGGATGTAATAAAAAATTGTATTATTCCAAGGCCATTCAGAGAGACTAAGGGGGAAGTCTTATCTCTCAAGGCTAAAATTTCTTCTCCAAGAGCTCTCGTTTCCCCCGTCTGTAGAATCAAGGTGATGGTACAGCTTATATTTTGCATTTGCATTTAGGCTTTTTGTTGTTTTTTGTTCGATGTATTTAGAGACTGGAGCTAACTCTTCAGTAACAGTAGATTGCTGTACTAATTCTGTAACTATAGATTCACTGAAGGTTCAGGAGTTGACTATTTTTTGTCTATTAGATAAAAATAATCTGTCTAATGGATCACAAATAGAAAGATGACTATGATCTTTGAGAACAGCGTGGTCTGAAAGACTGAGAAAGCATTTTGAGCAGAGGTAAAGAGGCCAAAGAAGAATGAGGCATTAGAGGCATTAATATGTTCTGTCTTGTTTAAATTGGTTATTTCAATTGAAGGTGAAGTCAGGAATTGTTAAGATACTAAAATCAAAACAAAAATAAAAAATAACTGAAATTGCAAAAACTTTTGCTTTGAGGTAAGATTTATGTAGGTTTTTAGTTCATCCAAATTGCTCCACCTATCCTTAGAAACACTAATAGTACTTTGGATTTCTATAGCACCTTTCATCTGAGAACCTCAAAGCACTTTACAGGCATTAATTTAATTAAGTTTCACAGTGCTCCTGTGAGCTAAGTAATGTTTAAGTAAGGATCACTTTGCCCAGCACTGAAACGGAGCCACCCCTGGGGTGGAATGCGGTAAGTATTTAATAGTACTTAGCAACACTACACAACAGTTCAGGAGAAAGCGTGAAGAAAGTACTGTATCCCACTGAGACTTCAAAGTGAATATTGTTAGTCAGCATGTCAGTGTTTGTTTAGAAGGAAAAGTTTGTTACTTTTCATTTCTAATAGTAGGTTAAATTCTGCCACCTTTCTGATGAGTGCAGAGAGACTAGGAACTTGCCTTTAGGTCCTCCCGAATGGTCTGTGCTTAACTGTAACTTAACTCACAGTGCTGAGATGCTCAGTTCGATGAGTTATCTCCTCTAATAAACACAGTTTCTAGTACTTTAATGTCTTGATAGTCAGATACTGATTTAAAGAGAGGAGTGTACCATCTGCTCTGTCATCAGCTGTGGACTGGCGATTCCTTTTATCCTTGGAAGTTTATCATGCAGGTACCACACTGACTGATCCCAGCTGGGTTTGTAAGATCAGAGCACAAGGGACTCTCAAATTATGTCATGTTGCCAAAAAAATTGAGTCCCTTTCTGATAGCTCATTCAGCTTTTACATTCAAAACTCAGCTAAGGCAGGTAGTGTTTGAATCAACTTTTATGAAAATCTTAGACCCACAACAAAGTGTTTTTCAATTATTACTCTAAAATACAACCAACCTGCTTGCAGGGATTTTGCTTGAAGAGTAGCAGTTTATGGAATATTAACTTTGGACATGTGTAGCATGACTTCTTACATAACTGAGGTGGAGAGAGTGAAAGGGATTCATGTCAGTGGTGCTCAGTGATTGCTTTGGGAAACAGCTGGGACATTTGAGCTGGGACATCCATAGGTCAGCAATACGCCAGTTATTGAAAGCGGAAGAAATTTATTTTGCACTGTCTGCAATGACGACATTGTCTTGAGATGGGAAGAAATTGCTCTACCTTTTGGCTTTTGTCTTTTCCACCACATTTTGCATCCCCTTTATGTATGTTTTGTTTTATTATCCCACCATCATGCTGGGTGTACCATTTACCAAACAGTCTTCCTTTTTTTTTTTTTTTTTTTTTTTTGTTAACCTTCTTCATACACACCTACCCTTTCAAATCACCTTCTCTTTTTTTCACACAACATTGAATCCTTATTATTTTTTCTAAGGTAAGTAGTATAGAGGGAATATAATGAGAAATTCTCTTCTCTCAAAGCCAGTGGGCAGGTGGTTCCCATTACAAGCTCAGCTGGGGTTCCCACAACTAAACTACTCCACTCATCTTTTCCCTTTTCGGTGAGGAGTGTGTAGAGGAAGTGAAACACAGTCCTGACAGATAAGGGATTACTGAAATGGCTTTTGTCACAGTTTGGGGATTAGGTTCAGTTATGAATCCCATTAACATTGTCAGTCCTGTTCATGCTTGTGACAGTCACAAATGAGGACATTCTGCTGGCAGGAATTTGTCACCTAAGGAGTGATGGTGAGGGCACACTGTCTGGAAAGACGCAATCTCACAATATAGGTATCAAATGTCCCTCGTTTGCTTGAACAATGGGGCCTTTTGCAGACAGAAGTGTTGTCTATATACATACTGTCTCCTCCCAGGCCTTCTGGGGGAGGGAGGAGTATGTGTCTTTCTGAGTGTGCTCCTTTCTGAGACAAAGGCTGCTGGAAATAAACCCTCGTTTTCTCCAGCAGTGAACACTCAAACAAATCATAGAGTCATAGAATGGCCTGGTTGAAAAGGACCACAAAGATTGTCTAATTTCAACCTCCCTGCTATGTGCAGGGTTGCCAACCACTAGACCAGGCTGCCCAGAGCCACATCCAGCCTAGCCTTGAATGCATCCAGGGATGGGGCATCCACAACGTCCCTGGGCAACCTGTTCCAGTGCGTCACCACCCTCTGAGTGAAAAGAAGAAAATTCCAAAGAAGAAAAAAAATTCTACCTGAGGTAGGAGAATAGTTTGCAGAGATGATAGTCTAGAGAAGACATGAGGTCTTTTAGAAAATGAAGCAAGGAGATGCTGGCTGTGGTCCATGTGAGTAACAAAGAAAAAATAAAGGACGAAGTTTCAGCTAAAGACCAGATCTTTGCAGTAGCAGAGAGATGAATGAGGCATGATGTGATATGATAGAGGCAGAAAATCCTGAGTGGTATGGAGGAGATCAGGAAGGATTGTTCAGTGGTTTCCAAAATACTAAGACCAGAGCTATTGAGTAAAGTATCAGGCAGCAGGCTTAAAAGTGTAATGAGGAGGGTACCCTTCTAGGTGACTTACAAATTGTGGAATGCCTTACCATAGGATGTTGTGGAAAATAGATTCAAATGGATTCTACTTAAAGTTTGAAGCTTAATTGTATAGGAAGAACTAATCTCAGAGTTAATGAAAAGTGAATAAATTAAAATTATAATGACTATCCATATCCATAAAATGTTGCAAGGGATGGAACTGGCTATTTACAAAATAATATTTTTAATTTACCTAATGTTTACAATTTTACGTTAGGATGTACAATTATGAGCAGTAAAATATGCAATATTATTTAGAAGGAAGAAAATAGGAACCACAGCTTTTTATTTCAGGAGTTATCTTTTTAAGTTGACAATAAAATAGAAAATGAGTTACATCCATGTAATGTCTGAAAAAAAATCTGTTCATTCTTTAAATGTTGTATTTCAAAGCTATTTTTATTCCTATGTATATATTCATACTGAAGTAAAGCAGTGGAATTCTAGCTTCAAACTTTAACCTCTTCCCAGGTTAATTTTCTTTATATTCCAGAAACAATTGGCCTCTGGGTCACTAGTTTTGAATGAATTTCCTCTTTATTTACACAGCCATCCTTAAATTTGGTTTTCTATTTCAGTGATGGAACAAATCTTTCTTATTGTTTGAAAGAGTTCAACAGATGCTTCAAACCAGAAATATGGGCTTAACTGGCAACCAACCTGACCTGTGGCTTGGATACCAGAGATTATATTGCCTCAGCCTCTAGCCTTTTTGGTCACAAACTGCATACTGTGCAATATTCTTGCTGTTACTTGTGGGAGATTGTTTATTTTTATTTTTGCAAATCAAATACAAACCAGGTGGTGAAAGGCTAAATAGCTAAGCTACAGTCAGGAAGTGGTTAGAAACAAAGCAACAGTAGCCTGTTGATTCTCAGCTGGATGAGCCGATCGAGGGACCTGGTCCCAGTGTCTTTATTTTTAAATTGTGAAGCCTCTGTCTTCAGTAATGTTACCTTCTGCATAGCAGCTGACAGAAATGGCCTTAGGGCTAGAGTCTTTGGTAAAAGAGGACATACAAGTGGATATAGCTATGTCTTGGTATTGTTCTTAGTTTGTTTATGAATGTTATATTTTTCTGAAATGTAATGTTTACACTATGAATTCTGCTGCCTCAGGTCAGTCAGAGTCCCACAAATCTGACTGAAGATTTCACCACCAGCCACTGCCTTTGGTCGATGCCCTCCATCAGAGGTGGCAGAGATGCCCTCGTGTTTCAGAAACAGTGCTCTTCCCTTTCTCTCTTACACCACAGCAACTTTGTGCAGCTAGGTTTCCATACTGCCTGTTTTCCTACCCTGTGGGCTGAAAGGGTGTTTTTAGGACACTGCAGAAATGCCCAGTTTGTCTTCATCTTCCCACAGAATGCCTTTCTGAGCTGAGAATTTATTGAGAGAGAAGCTTATTCCACCCTTGTTACTGTGCTATGACACTAAAGCTGAAGGTTTCTGAGTAGTGCTTTCTACTGCAGAAAACACCCATCTTAATCAGTAGGGACCTTTCCAGTATGAAATTCCAATGTGCAGAGTACAGATTTACAGTTTATAAAACTCAGATTCACTTTGCCAGGACCCTCAGCATCTCCACTCCATTCTTCCGATGACTGACATATAGCACGTGACTATTTCATCCAGAGAAGCAAATTTCCTTTTAAAAAATGTACTGTTATTTTGTAATGAAAATGATCTGGCAGTAGAATGACTTATGAAAGCAAAGTTTTTTGCATAAAGAGAGTCATCTGGCTTTCAAACATATTAAAAAAAAAAAAAAAAAAGAGAGAGAAGTCCACCAGACTATTACATGTCCTGTAGAGAAAAATCTGCTAAAGCTAAATGTGCATTTTTGTTTCCTTAGTTCCATAAGCACTTTCTGACAAATGGGAAAACTATCCATGCTGGCTGTAGTTTGCTCAGATATGTACTTTACCTAGATTTAATCCTTCTAAGTACTGACAAATTGAACTCAGTATCAAAGCAATGGCAATTTCAGTAGACAATGTGCGTTGGATTCAAGATCATTATCTCATACTTTGTATTACACTAGACATGAGATAAGTGATCTGTAATGTGCATATTACAGCTATTTTTTGCTTCCTCTTTTGTTTTGTTTGATTTAAAGTAGAGATGAACAAAACCAGATAATGATTTTCAAACCAGTGTATTGCACATGTACACAGCTGGAAAAAAAAATTGGACCTAGAAATAAAGGGCAAATTTTGAGCAGAGAGGTATAACTTCCTTACAGATGTGTTCCATTCTTCACTTAAAGTTTTTACATCAAAAAGCTCAACTTGAAGTTAAGGGCTTGTTGAGTAGATTATTGGGTGAAATTCTATATTTTCTCTTATTCAAGACATCTGACTAGATGGTTGTATTGAGATCATCATAGTCTAAGCCCTTCTGTTCTCTCAAAACTGTGAGCAGCAGAAGATTGCTGGCATATGTTTTAGTGTTACCATACTGCGTTTTCTTAGCTGGTGTGCCCCATTAAGGTTTAGCACTATAAAGGTTGCTTAATAATACCCAGTATTCCTTTAAAATAGTGGAACTGTGCACAGTTTAGCTCCAGCAGTGTTTTCTGTATGCTGTAGATTCCCATCAGAGAGTTTCCCCACCACAGAGGTACTCCCTGTTTAGTGTGCCTGTGCCAGATGCATAACTGTGCTTTCCTTCCCTGCTGCTCCATCAGAGCCTTGCTGTGGTGGTGCAATCCAAGGTTGTGTGGTGGCTGACAGAATCTCCCTCTTCCTTGTGCTTGTGAAGATGAGGTTTCCCAACCAGTACTTCATCCAGAACTATATATTTAAAAAAAAAATGCTCCTGACAATTTCATCTTGAAAATGGGCACCTGTTTTTACACATATTTACTGTAAAGTATTCACTCTATGGATTCCTGTTCTTTCCATTATTCAGTCTTGTCACCTCAAAACGCTGTTTCTTTGCTCGTTCTCTCCTGTCAGTGAAAGTGTCTTCCGCTGGGCAAGATTATTCTTGCTGTTCCAACTGAAATCTTGAAGTAGCAACACCAGATTGCAGCTGATGAGAATTTCCTCAAGCAAAGGCGTGAAGAAAAATCTCTCGAGCTTTGCTTCAAGAGAAAGAATAGAGGAGATAGTCAAGTACAGCCTAATGTAATGCTGTCTCAAGGACTCAAGCCTGCATTGCAGCTAGTAAGAGGCCCACAGAATTCACCTTCTGCCAGTTCCACAGCAACCTTCTCTAGGCCCTCAGAGAGGCCTAGCAGGATTACAGCTCTCTTGCAGGATGGCAGCAGTGAGCTGAGGCATGTGGTGGAGACCCTTGTGCCAGTACTGAGTGTGTGCAAAGATGTGCCCTGGGCTCCCGCCAACCTGTTAGCCATGTCCACGTGGGACGGAACTTGCTCTGTGTTACAGAAAGCTTGAGGTTAAATCAGGCATCTGCAGCTAAAGGGCATTTTCAATGTCATCTCTTCAAGTGATGCAATTTTCAATACCATCTTTTTTTATAGAACACTAACAACCAGGGTATTTTTTTCAGAGATAGATAGTGAATTTAGTCCACCTTTTTAAAATTACATTGGCTTTTTGACACATGGCATTTAATAAAATAAATGAGTGATGCAAGCCATAGTTGCCGTCTATTCGAATTTAATGCAATCCTCTAATGTAACAATGCTTGGTTATGGATGTTTCTCCAAGCTGAGTATATAACTCAATGTCAGGGTGTGAGCCTTTGATTTTGAGGATGTTGATTCGCAAAAATTACTCATTGGAAGCTACTCTGTTTGGCAGGAGGCCAAGCAGAATGTGCACATATTGTTATTTGACACAAAATTGAATGTATTTAAATGGGGTATTTGGATTTTCTGAACAGGATTCTCCTAAAATTATAACTTCAAAACATCCGATCATTTCATATCTAAGAAATATTTTCATTTTTTAACCTTCTTTGAAACCTTGAGTAATCATAATATTTGCATTTTGTTCTTCTCTCCATGCCCTTGTTGAACCCCCATGGCCATTTTCTGATGCATTTAAAAGAGAGAGAGATATCTCAAAAAATAATTTCATACAAATGTCATGGAAATTGTCAAGTGATTGTAAAGGAAAAGTTCAGATTTCTAGGGGAAAAGTTCAAACATGAATTTAATAGCTATCTGTTCTGTTTGATGTGATCTTGTGTAAGCACAGCCTTACCTCCAAACCAGCCTAATTTGTGGATCTTGCTCAGGAGGAAGTCAGTTGACTTGAAGGGCAGCTGAGGGTACTGTGAGGTGAGATGAGGGCACGTAGGTGGATTTAGTTGGACAAACAGTGGGAGAGGGAGCATGCAAATCTCTGAAAGAAACACATAGGAAACCTGACCATTATTTCTGCTGTTCCTCATAACCACAATTCATTTTACAGTGACATTTTATAGTTGGACTGGGTCTTTTGGGTCTTTTCCAACCTTGGTGATTCTATGATTCTATGATTGCCAATATGAAACTTCCTAAAAAGGCTCATTTTTTTTAATATTGTTTTCTGTATTTTGATATAGCTGAGAATGAAAACCTGTGATCCTCTCCATAAAGCAATCATTCAACTTTCATAAGTGAGTTGTAATCACAGACCAAACAAACAAAAAAAAAGGTGCCCAATTTCATTACATTGCAGCCTCTCTATCCTTCAGAGTTATATAAGGACCTGAGAAGTACTTCTGCAGACATAGGTGACAGTTCCACTCCTTGGCAAACACAATTTCAAAAGAAAGCTGTTCATACTCTCACTCTCCATTTTATTGTTTAATAGCAGCCAGGAGCCAAATTTTAGAAATGATTGTGAAAATAGATACTGTAGGAGTGAAGGAATGAAAGGTGCCAGAAAGTTAACTCATCATTTAATACTTCAAACTGTTTCAAGTTGATTTATAGTTTTTTATTTTATCTGAACAAGTTCAGCTATCAGTAGATATACCTTGTAAACTCTCACTTTATCATTGTTTTTCTTTCTCTCTGCTACAGTTCAACATGATGAGATGCAAGTTGCCCTTTTATCTTCTTCTTACTTTTAAGTTAGCAAAAAATGAATGTGGTTAAAGTTTTGTTACCGACTTGTTAATCTTTAATGAATATAAAGGATGATACTATCTACTATTTACAGTGTTAAAGAAAATGGTCTAAGGAGTGTCTTCCAGCTGTCAGATCAAATATAAATAATAGAGACAGTGCAGAATTTGGCAGAGTGAATACACATACGTATTATTATCTAATTATGTGCTATCATCCAGGCATATTTACATCATGGTGGTAAAGTTCTTTTTGAGTTTTAATTTCAAGTGTAGCATCCTCTAAGATTTCACTAAGAATATAAGAAATTAGAAACTGCTGATTTCAGAAAGTTTTTAATTCTCTTTTCTTATAGATAATGTCTACTTATCAAGTAGAAATAATACAAGTAGAGCACAGTTCACTAAGAAAAGGAGCTTAGTGTTCTCAGTTTTTTCCAAATTGTACAACACGTTTTTTGATGCAATTGAGTGGCCTTGATTTAAGAGAAGTACAAAACTGAATGAGCATAGAGGCCTTATTATTTGTTAGTGAGCTGAACTATATGCTCAGACTGATGAGAAGCCCTTGTACTGCTTCCCACCTGCTTCCAATTGCGCTGCTTTTATAAGCCTTGGCTTTGCAGTAAAAAACTCTCCTAGAGAAATTCTGTGCTTTCACATTATGTATAGTTGAAAGGCTGCATACTTCTGCCTTTCACCTGCATTAATTGTGTAGACTAAAGTTGGGTATGTTTTATAAAAAAAAAAAAAATTAATAAAAATACTATTGCTTGCAGTCTTTTGGTGTCTTAAATATAACATTTTTCAGGAAAAAAAAAAAGTGAGATATTTTGTCCTCAGTAGACAGAGTGGTCAGGACCCCAAGTGTGTTAATGTGCAAGAAGAGCTTGGACAGCACTTTCAGATACATGGTGAAACGCTTAGGTTGATCCTCATGGGTCCCTTCCAGCTGAGGATATTCTGTGACTTTATGACTCTAAAATCCTTTGTTATGTTGTATATTACTCTTGTGTTTTTCCTATTGACCAAAACCTACTTTTAAGGGGAAGTGTTTTTTTTTTTTTTTCAGCTGTCTAATCTTAATCAGTGCTTGGTAAATGTTGACTTTTGGGTGTGAGAAGTCTTAAATAAGTTATGAATTCAGTTCCTGTGTGTTCTAATGATATGATGAGGGATCAAATTCACATGTTAAGAAAGAGGTCATTCCAGTCCATGGAAAGTATTATTTGCATTGAAAATACATGACCAGATAGACCGTCGATGATGAGCTTTCCATTCTAAAGGTATATAGAATGGGACTCGTTCACCAGTTGGAAAGTACTAGCTCAAAGATAAGATTTAGTGAGGGCATAACCATAAATCCTCAGTCTGATATGGCTGATACTCAGCTCAGAAATGTTGAGCACGGTAACCTGATTTTGATGGCTTTGAAACTAACACAGGGTTTGTAGTGGAGCTGTTAAATTTCAACTCACAAAGTCTGTGTTCAACGTGCAGCTCTGTCTTGGAACTAAAGTTACACTATACTGACTGGCCATTATAGATGGCTTTAGCCTGATCTGGGGTTAAAGAAATAAAGTGTGAGTTAAGTGCAGTTATCAAATACTCAGTCAAACAAAAAATAAGGCCTTCTTTTTCATATGGTCTTGGCTGGTTCAGATGTGCCAGAGGAGGAACTTAAGTATTAAGGGTGTTGAAAATAGCTCCTAAGGCAGAAGCCAATGCTAATAAACAGTTTTGGAAGTATTGTGAAATGTTTAAGTATAGTCTGGATTATTGCTATTACTGTGTTAAATCACAGCAATCAAATAGCCAATCATTGCTTTGAACGATTAAGTGGAATGACCATCAATGAAAAGCCCTCAGGCTCTGTTGCAGACATAGGGACGGGTGTGGCCATGGTCAGAGCTCCCAAATGTTACTTTGGATGCTGTTACAGATACAAAGCAGGGTGTTACATGATATTTCCAGAATCTGGCAGATTTTAGTTGGGTTTGGATATTTTTTATATACCTTGGCAGGCATGTGCAAGCCTGCAGCATTGCTGTACAGCAGTTTGCATTAATGGCTGAAGTAACACCTACTGGTGAGGCAGAGGCAATCAGCTACAGGCTGCTGCTGACTTATGACTTCAGTTGACTCATGATCCCTCTGAGTCTTGCAGGTCACTTTTTGCTCCCGCCCTGAGGCCATTGCCAGTACCTGTCATCATTTGAACACACACTGATTGAGAAAGAAGAAAGCTGTGGACGGATTTGCACATGCCTTTGAGGAAGATATACAAAAGCCTTACATTATTTCCTTTAGCTTATAAAATTAATTAAAATTATTTATTCAAATTTTTAAAATCTCTAGATGGTTTGCGGTGTTAGAGTTCAGTATGTCACAAGGGTACAGAAGGACCTCACACAAATAAGTGATTTATTTAAAGCTGTAGTTAGACTTTATTATCCTCCTCCTCTTGTCTCTGTCTCTTGTGAAAGTGCCTGGATAAATAAATGAGACTTGAAATGCACTGTGTTTGGGGACTGTCGCATGAAGGTGGCATTACATATGGGATAAAGAGATTTGCAGATCAGTTTTAAGAGAGTGAATATAGGCAGAGAACATTTTGGTTCTGAAATTTGGAAGGTAAAGAAGGATTAGAAGTATTTCTAGAAGGTCATTCAAAACAGTCTTGGCTTCCATGGAAGGTGGTGTTGCAGCGTCTCAGAAGACAGGTATCTTGGTGTGGTCCAGTTTTGTTTAACAAGCGTTCTGTCATTTAATGTATCATCTCATTCATGATGTGTGATAGGAGACTAACTCATTCTTTTTTAAATCTGTAATTTGTTAAAAGTGAGCAGACATCGTTTTCCAAACTACTGCATGAGGACTTGGTCTGGTTGCACATATGGAATTCTTCAGGCAAATTGTATTTTTTACAGCAGAATTTGAATTCTCCTACGTGGATGAAGAAGATCTGGCCAGGTTATGTGTGAGCTGGTGAACTATTCTGCCATGCTTGAAGGTACTTTGTTTTCCAAGCTTCTTGGTAGTCCTGCTGCAACGCATTAAGTGTTGCTAATACTTGGACCTGTTTCAAAAGTGCCCATGTCTTGTGTTCCTAAAGGCATGAGAGAAGAGTAGATGCTCCCCTAAGTAGTGTATTTGAAACTTTGTGACAGATCAGTTTTGCTATTCATATGCTTTAATGTTTTCTTGTTCATCATTTAATACTTCTAAAACCATGATTTGATCTTCTTTTCATCTTCATGCAGAATTGAATGAGTGGCTTTCACACTTTCACAATCATGGATTTCTGCTGGCCCATTTCTTGCAGATGATCATATCTTTGCACCTCTAGCTGAAAAAACTGCAAGATTTATGTTTATTTTCCTGTTTAATGTGGTTTCACGGGCTGCAGACCATGACTTCATGGATGACAGACTGGAAAACTGTTACACAGCATTGCAAGTAAGGGTTAAAAGGCAAGGATGGTCTGTAATTTAACTCACAGCTCCTCTCAAAGCATCTTACATGTGATGTATATTGCCATTCTTCCAACAAAATCCCTCATTACAGAAAGAAGAGCAACAACTGCAAACACACTGGGAGAGAAGCAATTGCATACAACATGTTGCAAGATCCTAGCAGCTGTGTGGATCTGCCTCTACCTACATTTTGATAAATCTTCATCTACTGTATTTAAATTTCAGTTTTGCTGCTAGAGAATCTGTCTCAATAACATCTTAACTTTTTTTTCCCCCCAAACTATCACCTTGAGAGTCTCCAGTAGGGCTTTTGTAGCTCTGTGTGAACTTTGATGTAAAGCTCTCCCACAGTGAGAGATCAGAAATACCATGTGTAGAAGCAAAGACTCCTTTGAGAACACTTTGGAGACAAAAAAGCATGTTTTTCTTAAGGAAGTAAAAGTTAAGCAAATTTGTATCAAATTAAATGTAATGTATGATTAGGTATTTCCTTGGGTGATGTCACTAGGTTCTTTTTAGATTAAAAAAAATTAAAAAAAATCCATACCAACATTACTTGCAAGTCATATGCACATGAAAATGGAAAAGATTTTTCTTAAAAGTCCTTTTTCTTTCAGGGTCAGCACTGTTCATTAGCATTTATGTTTAAGATACCATCAGCAAAATCAAGGAGGAAGGGACAGAGGAAAAGGAAAGAATGATACACAAAGCATTATTTAGGAAAGCATTTAAGGCTGTGCTTGGATTCTTTGTTGGGAAAGTGTTGGGCATACACCCAGCTAATATCAATAGTTTCAACACAGTACTGATATGTTTAATTCTGCTGATCTCAGTTGATCATATGCTTCAATGGTTGGAGTCAGCTTTCTGAACTGGAATTGCAGCTGATTCAGTATTGTGCATAAGTGATTGACTGCTCTCCCAGAGAGTAAACATGAGTCTTACAACTCTGGCCTATGAGTAGGAATAGATTTATGTTGTTGAGGAAGCCTTTCACTGACTTGAAGGTGGCTTGTGAAAATGTGAATCTCTGCCTTCTTGGAGAGGCATACAATATTGCTTACATGAATAAGAACAAATAACAGTGGCCTAGATGCTGTCTTCAACCATAGATTTGTGAGCCTTATCTGTATCAGTATGAAAGAACAGCATTAATTGGGGTATAAAGAAGACTTGAGATTCCATTGACAGGCATGTTACCTTCAAGCGTGACTGAATTGCCTTTAGGCTGTCTCAGGTGGATGAGAAGAA
Organism: Pavo muticus; assembly: GCA_016647715.1. Lineage (NCBI taxonomy): Eukaryota > Metazoa > Chordata > Aves > Galliformes > Phasianidae > Pavo > Pavo muticus. The sequence goes on along the minus strand of JACDJE010000399.1, from coordinate 276,901 downwards.
GACCAATGTTATAGCAGCTCCAAAGGTGGCTCTTTCTCTGCTATACAGCTATAAAGACTGAGTCTAGAAAACCTGACTTTTAGACTTCAAAAGAGATCTTTTCTGGGGGCATTAATTGGTAATAATTGGTAACATTATGCTGCTCATATCAAAATAAAATAGGAAATCAACTAACAGCTTAAAAACTTACTGTGAAAATTAGGCTCCGCTTCTGCAAGTGTGTACATGTTTGAGGACACCTTAAGTTTAGTGAAATTACTTATACATAACTGCAGCAAGTGTTTGCAGTATCTGATCTTATATATTACTATTAAAAATAACTTTCTGTGGCATTACACTTTAACTGTGTTGGAATTTGACATTTCATTTCTAAACATTCTAAGCTGCTGATTTAAATTAGAGTTGGACTCAATGATCCTTGTGGGTTGCTTCCAACTCAGGATATTCTAAACTTCTTCCAAAGTTGGAAAGAACTGCACTGTGATTGACGAATTGAAACACTGCACAACAAAGGATTTATTTCTCACTATATTTCAGTGTATTTTCTGGAAATTGTTTACCATGTTACAACTCCTCTCCTCTTCTCAAAGTATCTCTCTTTGCATTTGTAGTTTGGTTCAGCCACTCCACCTTATTGATAGTATGTAAATACTTTTAACTTTATATAACCACCAGAATAAAATTGCTTGCTCTTTCTAGCATCACTAGAGTTCAGTTCAAGAAGAAGCCTGTGATCTAAGGCAGTTGTATTGCAGTAGACCAACTAATTTACATGAAGCCAAATTTCTTATTTTCAGCATTGTGCTTGCAGAGAACAGTAATTTGAATACAACTTTACTGTAGAAATCCCATTGCAGTTTTCTGAACATTTGCAATACTGAATTGCCTGTCTATAAAAGTTCAGCTTGTTTTCCCTGAAGTCACAGAAAATGATGAAAGCTATATTACTCTCCTGCAGTCTGACTATACTTAGTTTTTATTGCTTCCTGAGTGCATGAGAAAATCTATACATTTAAAACTGTTACTTTCATCATTTCAGGCTTTAGTTTGAGGCATGTTGGCTTCCAGCAGTCCTTCTAGAGGTGCTAAAAGGCTCAGGCCTGCAAAGTGCTACCCTCCCTCTGGTTCTGCCAATTTTGATGTAAGCATGGAGGGCTCAGAAATTTCTTGTCGTTGTTCGGAAATGCGCAGATTTGGGCCTTAATAGGATTGTCAAATTTGAGTTACTTTACAATTTTTGTTGTGAGTACTGAAATTGCCATTCTAGCTACTATTATGAAGATAACTTGGTAATAGTAGCTAGACATATCCAGGGGCATGGTTTCCATCTGTATGAGACAAGACTGATATCAGTGGATAAGTAGTAGAAATAAGGAGAATTACATATTTTAGTAGAGTGAGCTGCTAAGACAATTAAGAACACTTACCAGAATACTTACCAAACTGCTGTCTCATTACACCTCTACCCCCCAAAAATCATCCTTTGCATTTGCAAAGGTAAGATCTCAGAACAACAAGCGTCCAGTTAGACAAGAATTTATCTGTTATTTTAATACAGTCTTTTTTATTTTGTTCTTTTGCTTTTAAGCCAACACTGAGACTTATCAAAAGATTGCACATGGAAAAAAAACTCATAGAGAATTTTTCTCATATAATGTAGCTTAAAAGGAATGTGTGAAATTCAAGTTTGGAAAGTATTACACAGAAGTATTATTTTTCCTTTGTTTTTCTTTTCTTTTTTTTTTTTTTTTTTCCCCAAACACATTTTCCTTCAAAACTGCCTCTTTACCGAACCCTTTCTTCCACAAGACTCCAAAGGAAAAATGACATCAAAGCATAAAATCCTGTTGTATGTTATTTCCAGAAGAATCTGTGGAAATCTTGAATATGATTTTATCATTTTCACTGTAATGTTCCATTGTTAAAAGGGACATCATACTGAAGAGTATTCAGTTGCTGAATGGGTGGTGGTAAGCAAAACTAATGTTTCTTTGAATATTACAAATCACATAGGAATCTGTAGCACCTCAGATCTGTTGTATGGTAATAGGAATTAGAAGCGGAAAACTCCTGTTATATCAGCTTGACCATCTCCTTGACGCTGCCAGATAGTTGTCTTCATTGTGGTACTTGGTCTAATTTGCAAATGTCTTAAGTCGTATGGCTTCCACCACTTCTCTTGGAAGAATATGTGGTATTAAAGCAAGCTGAATATTCCTTTCCTTGATCCTTGAATCCTTTCCATCTTCTTGATCCTCTTTGGTATCTCTTCATTGCACTAAACAATTCCTAATGTTACTTTGCCTGTAGCTATTTTCTCTTTTGTGTTCTCCGTGGAATCACGCAATTACTTGCCCTGTTCTATTTTGATTTTGTTCTATTTTGTTGTATCTTTTTGGTACTGAGGAACCATGGGCTTATATGTACTGTTCTCTGGAGACAATAAAGAAAATATGGAAAATCTCCACTGGAGAAAGTCATGTTTACATAACTTATTCTGTGGCCACAGAAGTTATACTTGCAATAGAAGCACAGTGTAGGTCCTAAACACTTGCCTGTATCAGAATCGTTATTCATAAAAAAGATTCTGTGATGTTGTGTTTTTTTCTCCATATAAATCTAGAATACTTCTTAATCCACGCTTTTCTGAAGTTGATGTTGGACAGAGCCTAATGTACTTCGCATGTGCATTTGTTGAAAGCTTCATTATGGCAATTATATCATGAATGAAGGATAACTATACTGCTTTGACTTACTTAAGACAGAGGCGCATGCGGACAAGAGTAGAGCTTTGTGTATGTTTTTTAAAAAACTCTTACTAAATCATAACATTAGAAAATGTGTTATTTTGTGACAACCTCCAGAGATTCATTTAGTTTCCTCTTTTTCTCCTGGAATGAAGTATTTTGCCTAGGTTTGGGATCTGTTAACTGTAAAAAAGAAAGAAAATTGTGTGAGTTTATTTATGACACTTCAGTGTGAAATGAAAATCCAAAAGATTTTGGAAATATGAAAATGCTTAAAGAATTTACTGTTTTACAGCCAAATTGATCTGACAAATTCAGCAGGAATCTGACAAATGGCTTATCTGACCTACATCTGCATCTTTCAAAGTAAAATATCTCAGCTGAAAAGTTTGCTTAATATTAGCTGAAGTTAAAGAGGTAGATGATGAATGATGATATTATCAGGGAGATTGTAGGCCTTCAGATGTCAATTATGAGATGTGGCCAGCCTGTAGGAGTAGAAAGTATCTGTAACATATACGTCTCATACCCATGAAGGATCTTAGGTCTTCCTGCAGATTGCTGCTGGGTGGTAGGTTCCCTACCATTCATATGAAAATAGTGGAAAATCTTGCCCTAGAGCTAACTTACTCCTGGTGTTTTGCCTATCTGTCATGGTGATTACTTGTGTGGGGAAAAAAAAAGGTTTTGTTAATAGTCAGCTGTCCAATCTGTCTGTCTGAGAAGTCAATAGAACAGCACAATGAATCAAGCAGGCAGAAGACCAGCTAGTATGGCATTACTTCTCCCCAGGAAAAAGCAAAGAATTCTGTCTACGCTAGGAAAGACTCTGGTTTTAATATAGTTTAATCTATCAAACCTTAATGTACATAGCCCAAATGTATATGTTGTTTTCTGACATTATTAAAGAGACATTTCTGAAATACTTGGTAGGATTTTTGGTAGCAGGGCACCGTAAGATATAAACCTAATGAAGAATAAATTTAAGCATTGACATTTGTGTGGCCATAATTAAGTTTTAGTTTTTTCTTGTGCGTATTTGCCTTAGAATTCACTGAATTAGTGTACTGCCCTAACATAAGCCAGTAGCTAATTAGTAAGAACAGAGATTTGACCACTGAGGGACAAACTCATTTTTAGGGATTCACTTCCCAGCAAGAAATAGTCTGTTCAGGCTGAATTGTAAATGTGATTATCTTTAAATGAAAACAATACATTCTCTAAAACAATTTACAAGTTTTCCTAGAAAAACATCAAAGATTTGGTAGCTGATTGTGATAAGCCAGGCATTTGGAGAAAATGGGCACCTTTCAGTCAAAATTCGGTCTTCACTGAAAATGCATTTCCTACAGTAATGACCAATTACTTTATTTCACGACAGATAAAATGCTTTTTACACAATTTGTCTCCCTGCAAGCGCATTCAGTTTGCTTTGTAATAATCTTCGGATGATTTTTTTCCCTAGTTGTTCCTGAATGGAGTTCACAATACTGTTATTAGAGGGCTGCTTAGAAAGCTCTACATTACTTCAAACCGGCCATCATCCCATTCCTCTTGTTCTTCTTTCCATGTTGATAGCTATGAACATAAGCTAGATCCTTTTTTAGGATATGCTTATTCCCAGTTTAATATTATATATATATATATGAATGTATACATATATACATGAATAAATAAATAAATAAAAATCACCACGGTTATTAGAAGAAGAACTTTGTTCCTTGGGAATTTTTGGTAATGTTCCTGGTTGGTTTTCCCGTGTTCAAGTTCTGTAATTTTACAGTAGATAAATTTCATGTGTCTTGGGCATTCTCCAAATACAGAAAGATGTGAAGAAAGCAGAAAGATGTGAAGAAAGTACAGAAATGTACAGCATTATATAAATATAGGAGTCTTAACTCTTAACCATTTACAGCTTGAGTACTTTAGTAGTCCTAAGATCTGTGACTTGTTGCATTACCTCTTTACCTTTTCCAAAACAGATGGGTGGCAATTCAATCTACTTGTTTATTCCTGCTGGCAGCTCTAATGCTTTGTGGGTGATGTGGTTCTAGATAGAAAATTTTATATTAGAGATGTGTATGGATATGTGTGTACAAAAGAAGATGTAATAAAAGTTAAAGGTATCAGTATTAAACAACACAAGCACACCATAGATTGTACATTATCAGGATGAAGTTAATGAGAGGACAACTTAGTTGCTATACTTCAGAAAATAAAGAAATAAGAAGGTGTTACCAAGTTATTGTAACTTTCCCTAATGTGTCCCTTTTCACACTCAGCCTGAATGGCAGAAATGCCCATGTCTGTAGAATCTCCATTGAGGATTACAGTGTAGGGGCACAAATGCTCAAGAACTTTGTGAAGTGTTTACAAGTTAATTTAAAAAATGCTCACGGATTATTATTTTTCTAATGTTGACGTTGTTGTTACTTGTTACCTCCTTGGTGCTTGTTATCTCCCTTGTGTTACACTGCTATTACATGTTACACTGCAATTACATGTCAGAATTAAGTCAGAGTGACAAAAGAACATTTTAGCAAGGTTTATAAACACTGTTAAACCCAAGGTAAAGGCTACCCTGCTATTTTGCAGCAGTTTGGAAACTGAGCTGATACTAGCTTTGTGTAAATTGCACCCGTTGTATTGCAGTTAGTAGAGGAAATATCAAAAAGAGGGTGATGGAAACTGTTGTCTCACATTATCCCTCCTGTGGTCCATATAGCCCCTTCGGACAAAGAAGAGTTCATGGAATGAACTCCTTGCTTTCAGGCACACTTGCTAAATGAAAAGCAAATTTATTTACCCAGTTCTTTAATGAATGAGTCAGTTCATGCTTCCCACTCATTTGTCTACCGTCACTCCCCTTTCAGATTCAAAAGTCTGATCATTTCAGAATTATGTATGCAGTGATCAGTGGCTCACTGGTGACTTGAGAGGGAATGGTAAAGCTCACTTTCAGTTTATTATTCCACAGAAAGTGGTATCAAATACTGATCAAGTCCAATTTCTCCTGTAAAAGCACACTGTAGGAAAGTTTGTAGCTTGTCCATCATGATGATCAGTCTTCAGCACTGCATTAAAGTCAGTGGTTTCACACTAATCCCTTTTGCACTCCAGGCTAAATTGGAATAAGCAAGATATTGTTACATTCTTAAACTTTCTGAAAAACCTTTTGGATCGTGTCCATAGAATAAAGATCATATGCTGAGAAAAAGGAAGCTGTATATACTTTCTCAGGCAGTTTATAAGGTTAATCAAAATTATTAGCAGTGAGAAGATGGTGTTCTAAGAAGAAAATTATGATTTCTGGAAACATGACTTGAAGGTGCTAGGAAAAATCTGTCTTCTTTTGTTAACACAAAAAAAGCAAAAAGAGCTATTCACTTTGGTCATTTGGAACATTTAGTTTAGCATCCAAAATTTTATGAAGAAGTTACTTGAAAACTGTAGTTTCTTATAAGGCTGTTTTATGTCTGATCTACAAATAGCAAAATTACCCATCAGGCCATGAGATGGAGTGTTTTTTTCCTCTTTTCTTTTTGGTGGGAAGAGCTGAAGAAAGTGGTGCCTCCCTTCTCTAACTTAATCTGAACTCAAAATAACTTTTTGTTCTCTTGTTTTAACAGCCCTTTTTCTGAGTCACTGTATGAAAGAGAGACTGGGAAGTGTTGAATACTGTAGATTAAATACTTCAAAGCCAACTTTGACTTAGTTGCATGCATGCTTCAGAGTAGACTAATGTACAATGGTATCCAAGAAACTCAGCCAGTAATTCATGAGCGTCCAAAATGTTCTCCTTAGGATGAATCATAGCAGCATAAATGATAGGATTGGAGAAGATGCCTTAGGTCATCCAGTTGAAAGCTGTGTATCCTCTTCATTAATCCCCACTAGGATTTCTTCTACCCTATCTTGACAAACCTCTCATATCCTTGACTCATCCACCTCCCTAGGTAGTTTCTTCCATTGCCTAATGGTTTAACCTGAACATCTTTAAACCTTACACCATAATGCTTAGTATGAACAATTTATGACTACAGAAAATGATCCTTTTGCCTCCCTTCTGCTCCCTAATTCCGTCATGCTCAAATATCATTCCTCCTTTTAATTATTATTATTATTATTTTTTTTAAATTCCAGGATGTATGCTTGTTTTTTTTTTTTTTCTGTCTTTGGTGTTTTTGTAACTATAACTGATTTTCTTTGATCTTTTGGTTTTCAGTTTTCAGTGCTCAAAACTACATTTTGATCTACAAATGAACTTTCTGTGACTCAGTTATAGGTAGTATGCATTAAGTCACGCTTTTTGAGGGGTGAATTGGCATGACTGAAATATTCCATGTCTTTGCTTATAGAAGTGGCTTTCACAGGGGTGCTAATGTGCTCTGAATGAGAAATACACAACATAATTTGAGGATTTTATTAAGCGAATGAAGGTGGACTCTATTTTTAGCTTCAGATACATGCAATCTCATGTTATTAATCAGGACATCAATTTAATCACATCCTTTAAATTTTGAAAACTTGTCTCCAAAAACTCTAGGGGTTGCCTACTACACAAGGGTTAAATTTTATTATGGTTACTTCCAAAAGCACTGTTTCCCAGTTTATAACTGTTGAGGTGTAAACTCTTTAATATACATTTGTCTAAGTGTGTGTTCAGACCACTATTGTTCTGTTGGGATTTTTGTATTATCTATAAAATGAAATACTTAGGTTTTTCTAATGGGAAGTATAGAGGTAAAAGGATAAGATAAAGCCTTTTTTTTTTCTTTTTTTTCGTTTCTTTTTTTCTTTTTTCCTGATGAAATAAGACAGAGGAGCCTTCATCTACAGAATTTTTAATTTTATATTCAGTTCTGCCTAAGCCTGTCAGGATAAACTGATGAGAAACCTCTCTGATATTAGTCATCTGACCTGCTACAAATAGCATATGGCAGTTAAAATAATGTGAGATTTATGTTGTTCTCCTGGCTGACTAATAAATGCTGCATATTGAAAAATACAGGGTAGAGGTGGGAAGGCTCATGATTGCAAGCTGTGTTTTCATATTGCCTCCCATTTTAGAGTTACACAATAAAAATTGCTGCAGTCTATACCTCATCTGTCAGTTCATCTCTCCCGCAATTTACTCATGTAGGAGTTCTTTGATCAGTGCAGCATTATTCCAGGTTACCTGTAGTTGTGTATAGTGCAGTCAGGCAAAGCTATGTGAAGCTGAGGTAACTCCTGCTATATTGTGTCAGTTTTGCCAGCCCATGATTACAGCTAACGTATCAGGTTTAGCTGATCCACTGTATTTCACGGACTTGAGAGTAACCATTCACATACCTCATTTTGGCACAGCAATTTACAGAAATAGACACAGGAATTATTTGTAAGAAGTCCATGTTATGGAAGTAACAGTTTGTGAAAGCTGTATCCCGGGTGCTATTTTATGTCCCCAATAATTATTTTTGCTTTATAATTTTAGAATTGAATTTTAATTTTTAATCTTATGGCTTCAGCCTACTAAAGGTAAAGATACATTAGACAATTATAGCCTTTTCACAAAGGTTTCTTCTCTCTCAGGATTCTTCAAAGCCTCTCCGCTATTTTCTTCCTGTTTATCTCCAAATGTCCTCTAGCTAAAGACCTCAAATGCAGTTGTGCAGACACTGGGGGCTCTGTGCAGTAGCACTGTCACTCGTCTTGAGGTGTGCAACCCAGTGGGCAGTGCTAACGCACATATCAGTGCCTTTGGGTCACTTCGGTAAATCTTCGGCTGTTCTCTTTGGGGACAAACAGCTGACATAAGCATACCACTTTTTGCTGTTTCTTAACTGTTTGTGTGTCCAGCTTTTCTAAGAGTGTGCAGAAAGCAGTTTGCAAACTTCCCTGACTGTGGTGGGAAAGGAAGGCATTCTCCAGTGTCTTTTTATGTAGCGCAGAGAGCTGTAAATAGCTGCAGGTGTGATTTCAACAAAGCTACATAGTCAGGAACAGGAACTGAGGGCTCTGCAGTGGCTTCTGTGGTTCTGAACTGCATTGAGCTATGTGGCCCATTTCGCTGTGAATGCATGTCTTCTAAGCTCTTTCTACTGTGCTACTTCTGTGGGGCTTTCCTCAGTAACCATCTGTGTTTAAGATTAGTCCCATAATGTATTTTAAATGGAATCTTATCTTCTCTGAGCCTTGTTAATCTCTCAGGTCCTAGAAGCAATGTTTCTTTCTCCTCTCCAGTGGCTGTAGCTCATCAGGGTTTCCTACCTTCCACACATCTCATTATCACGCTACCTACCTCCATCCTCAAGATCATTAATGGAACAACATGGGACCTGCTGCTGGTCCCTTTGGCATCCCAGCATGTGCTGTCTCATAAGAGTTTGGAACAAAGGAACTGCCATTTGAGGGTTGACCTTTGTAAACTCGTATCAGCTCTTAACATGGTGTTTTTAATTGTCCTTTAAAAAAAAAATACAAACTTCAGTAAGGGGGACCTCTGAGTCCCTTGGGGGACTTGGGCTTCCAGCTGTTGCTTAAATGTTACTGCTTTAGTCTTTTGTATCCTGGCAATTTTATCCTTGATCTGCTCTGTTAGCCTCACTGACACTTTGGTTCAATCTCAAAGCTTGAGGTAAAATTTGTTTAACTTACCAGCAGCTATGAAAACCATCCATGCATATGCTGAAATCCCCAAGCACCGAAGGACATCGATAGGGCAAACCAAAAACTGAAAAATAAAACAAGAGAAAGCAATGTAGATGTTGTTGTTCACGTGGACTTGCTTGGATCTAAATGACAGCCTTTAGTTTATTATTGTTTTCTTACATGATGTAGATTGATTGTGATAAATTCTGTGTGAACATGATTATGAAGGCATTTGGGCCTACAGACAATGCAACGGCCTGTGTTCAGAAGACCTGGATAATCAAATTTAATTCTGCTGCTGACCTATTGGATGTGTAGGGATTTAAGCCTCCTGTAGAGATGGCTAAAAGCTGTGTGTTATTTGTATTATTATTCATGTATCATTTGGATATAGTACCAATTTATTTTGGATTGCTTAATGTTAATTAGAAAAGGATTTAAGTTAAATAATTTTCAGCCTGAAGTAATAGTGGACATGTAAGAAACTGCTGGGTTAAATAATCACTTTAATTAAGTCATGCAAGTATGTGCATATACAAATTTGCAAGATTATCAACTGTTCCTTTTCTCTGTAGATATTTTAAGCAACTTTATATGGGTTTCTACCCACTTTTCTGATTCTTTTAGGCTCATAGTTGCAAAGATTAATATCCAATCCAAGATGAATTAACCTTTGCACAAATACTTGAAAACAAGAAACTCATCCTTTCCTGGTTTAAACCAGAAGTTACTTTCTGTACAGGAGTTTTGCTGTTTTCCCCTTCCCCGAAGTCTTAGTCTTATATTAAAAAAACATGTCCTTCATAAGTTTATAGAGAGTAATTTTATACTGTTTTCCATTTATGTTGCTAATTCTACCTGTAAAAAGATGCAGGCAAAGATTAAGTAGAGATCCATGTGTCAGATTGTATGCCTAGTTGTTCTCTGCCATTTTATCCTCATGTTTAAGAGTAGAGCACAATTTTATAAGTTAAAGATGGCGTCATCCATCATATACATAAAGGAGTTGATATGAAATTGCCCTCATTGCCTTAATTTTTATATTCCTAAGCTTGTGAGTTCTTGAATTTGCAAGTTATGCATTCTTATCCTGTTTTGCTTGTAATAAATTGTTTCCTCTGGCTATAACCAAAGCTTTTACAAACCAATAATCAACCATAGAGTGTATGCAGTTGCCAAGTACACCGAATTTTTAAGCATCTTCTTTCTCCTTCATAGGTTTGTCTGAGGATGCAGCAGAGGAAGCAGAAAAGCCATGAAATATGAAGACGACCTTCAGGAGGAATTTCTATCTGATATCAAATGCATTTATAGTGCAACAGTACCGATCCTTTTTACTCTGTATCGATTACAGCCTTCAGAAGGAGAGGACTGTGATAACTTATACAAAAAAAAATGTTCAATTCTAATCATTTCAGTTGGATCTTCTTGAGAACTACTAGCATCTTTTCTGTGAGCAAAGCTAATGCACTTACTCAACTGTGGTAGGGATGTTGTGTTAAGTTTTGTGATACATCAGCCCTTCCTAAGGATTCTGTTGATTGATCAAAGACTGTTTACATATAGTTAAAAGCAACCTCTGTTTCAGGATATGTTTTATCTGTTTTTTAAGATATTCTGAACTATACCTCCCTTTGAGATTATATTAACATTTGCTATATCACAGCTTTGACAAAAGATAACTATCTCTTTTCCTCCTGTAATAACATTCACCATTCCAGACAGCTGAATTCACCACAAGAAGAAAAACTGGTAATCCATCAACTCTTTTTTGGCCCCAACTCCCCCTCATTGCTTATACAAACTCCTGCTCTCAGGAGATACAGAGTAAAATATGGTTACTGGACATAAAGGGCAAACCCTTTTGCCATTAACAATGTCACTACTACGTGAATAAAGTTTACACTTTAAGTACCCTGAGCACAGCAACACATGGATCTTTCTATGGTTACCTGTTGTTATTCCTGCTTTTCTTGTGGTTCAGCCTGTTCTAGTTATGGGTTAGATTTTCAAAACTAACTAGTTGTTTTTGAGTGCCTTAATTTTAATGAATCCAGTTGGAGGGGGCTTAGAGGTTTCAGTTTTTATGAAGTGCAGAGCACTCACATTCTGAAAATCAGGTCCACGTGAGGTGCCTGAAATGCAACACCCAACAATGGAGACAAGCCAAACACCTTTGTAAACCTTGGCCTAGGGTTTGGAAGTGTCACACTCATGTCTGACTTCCTGAGAGTGAGCTGAGTGTGGTATCAGAAGAAGATATTTGGAACTGAAAACAAGTGAGACCTGAGTCAAGAGTAAAGACAAACATCTGAACAAGCTCTCTCTTGGCTATTGGTGGTTCATAAAAAAATTAGAAGCTGTGGGTTTTTTTTAGATTACGGATACAGAAAGCATTGCAGGTCTCAGCTTAGTTTCTGCAATGGCATGAGCCATGTCCACTTCCCACTTTCCCACTGATTTCATGAACTCTGGTTCTAACCATAGAAAAGGTCCCTCCAACTCACTTTTCTACTGTTTTGGCAAGGGTTGTGATAGTTGCTGTGGTCTGTACAAGACTTGATCTATGGATTAAAAGGAGACATTTTTCAGGATCTGTTAAGCCTACAACTTTCATCGCCTTCATATTTACTTTCAACCTTTTTGCGTCCACCCGCAATACAAAGCCAGTTTGCAACAATTATGGATCCTCTGCTTAATGCTTTGGTCCTACTCTGGCTCAGTAACCATGATAAAACCACATTTCATGGAGCCCTTTTCAACATGTTAGCTATTACATGGAACAAAGTGGCCAGGACGCTGGGTAAGGTTTCTGATACCTCTAGAACTGAAGTGATCAGGGCCTCACAATAAAAAAGACTCTTTACCCCAGGAGACCTGAGATATCTGAAGTTGTGGTGCCAGAATTCTTGCCTCTTTCCCAGGAACGAAAAATCCTACACCCTACTTGTTATGCAGGGATTCTGCTGGTTGAATTTCCTTCACTCTGATCTCTCCCCCATGGTTTTTGTCAAGAGGGCAGTATCCAACCCATTGTAAAGGTATCCTGCTGTGCTGTGAAAATTACCCAATAAAATAATCTCCTGTAGTTTCTGTACACACCTCAATGACCAAAGAAAATCCATGGAGAACTAATCAATTACTGTAGCTATTAGGCTTAAACTTTAACTACAGATCTCAAATCTTCTTTTGTGAGTGGCTGCTAGGTAATCTAGAAAAATCCTCTACTATATTTTACCCATACCATGTAAGTGCCATTATGCTGTAGAATCCTGGACCAAAGAATCCCGAGCTATATGTGTATGATATTAGCTGGAAAATACACTACTGTGAGAAATATATTACTCTGTCATAATGATAATTGTTGAATGTGATCCCAATGCTCAGAGCTGCCTCGATTCATCTGGAATTTAGGGTAAACAAGCGGGCACTCAGGTCAATTATTTCATACACTCTTGTTTTCTATCATTTTAACATGTAAGGCTCAGAAGCACTCTTATTTGTCTTTTCTACTCGATGCTTTGTAAAATGAGGTCTCGTGAGAATACCATTACGGAAAGGGGAAAACATGCCGGTAATAAAGAAAAAAAAAAAAGGTAGAACTGACTACAGTCATAGTGTATGACCTCTTTGTATATTGTGCTAAATTGTGGATTGTGATAGTATCATCAAGATTTAAGAGAGAAATACAGTTGTTTTGAGTAAAAATCACTTTGTTTCCCCCAATGCCAAATAGTCCAGCTAATTCAGAGCAAGGAAGTCGTTGAAATGTAGTCATTTACACACCAAGCTAAGAGGAAATATTGTAAAGTAATTCTTAGCAGTTTTCAAATGAAGTTTGAATTTTTAAGAAAGTTCTTTATGGATGGAAAAAAAAAATCAGCTGTTTACTGGGAGTTTTGAAGTTAGAGAGTTGGCCAACCAAAAAATGTAAGGAAACGTTGGAAGGTTAGGGGGTCCAAATGTTCGGTTTGCATTGACAGTGTTTCTGAGGCCAAAAAAGCATTGCTGACCAACCAAATAATTCTGAACAGGATTTTAGAGTAATGCCTAATCAACTGTTTGGTTAATTATAAGATTACAATGTTTTCAGGTAAAGCGGAGTCTGTAATATAAATGTCATAACTAGAAACATAGTGTTTTATTCTGCAAAAAGATTACTCATATAAAAAATGTTACTTTATGAGCTTAAATATGCAGTCTGTTTGAATATTTAGCTATTCAAGGAGAAATTTATATTTTTAGTTGGCTCAGAGATAAAATTAATTTTAATCGATCATTTTATTAATATCAATTTTGGATACTTATATCTAAAGTGAATTTTGTAATATTTTGAAAACCAAACAGAGGGTCTTGGCAACTTTTTTATTATATTTGTGCTATAGTGCTTTGAAATGTATTTTCTAAAGTAAGTCCTAATCTAAAATATATGCATTTTATTTTTGTTAAACAGGTAAATATTTCGCGGTCGTTGTTCTCTGAATGTTATTGTATAAGAGAATTTTCTTCCATTTTATTTTCATGGTGTTGAAGTTTAGAAAAACATTTTAAAACAATTACTGCTCTGATGACCAAAATCTGGAGGTTTGGGCTCTGAGGGTGTTTTGGGCTTTGAGCACAATGCTGAGTTCAGTCCAGGACTGTGTTTTCCAGTCCCAGATTGATTCATCTGTCCAACTATTATTAAACTATGGCACAGAAAAACATTATTCCTTTACTTGCAAGAGGTTGAATTTTGTTTTCATGGTATCTTGTCTTTTCTTCAGTGTTTATTGTGCAGAGAGTGTTAAGAGAGAGGTTTCGATGTTGTTGTATTGTTTATAAAGAATAGTTCACTACCATAAAAAGAAATTTGCTGAGCAGAGATTGTGTTTGTATGTCAAGTCCTTTCAGCATAAAAAATACAGCTTATGCACCATACTTAACAAGTATCTTTTCTTCTTATCACAGGATCTTGTTTATAAACACTTCAAAAATATTGTTGCAAAGGTACTGCAAAATATATGGCATACTCCTGAAAGCAAACTTCTTTCTTGCTTATTTGTTTTTAAATTAAGCTAGAGTTTTCCATGGCTTTGTTTGTAGTCACCCTTTGCTATCGCTCTGCTTTGTTCATTCACTGCCTTGTAGCACGGGATTCCTCCAGTATTTATGTGATATCTTCATATGCTGTTTGCAGCTGATCTAGTTCTTCCTCCATAACTCAATGTATGTTTAACTTTGCATAGTTTCTTGTTTGTATACGAGCCATGATCCTCTAGAGGTGAATGAATGCCCTCAGGTCACGATGAAGCTAGTGGGAGTCCAAGCCATGTAGCATTCTGCAAATTAGCAAAAGTGACCCCAATTAGAAGTGCTATTGAATGCATTGCTTCTGTGGGAATTTGTTCTAGTACTCCAGTAGACCAAATTCAACACAAGAATGATAGTCATATAAAGACTAGAAAACACTGCTTTATTTAGAGTCTGAAGCTCCTCTCTACTCATCCATCTCCTGTATTGTAAATTCTTACAATGGTCAGTGGTATCAAGTATTCTGTCTTCCTCCTTCTCCTTTGTATGATGACTAGCAGTTTTCTGTATAAAAGGTACCAGTTTGGGGGGAATGTGCTTTGTACAAGAGACCAGCTGATCACAGCAGACACCTAGCAGTTTTATTAGCACTGAATGTATAGCAGATGATTTAATTAATTGTAGGATGGAGGCCTAACCTAGTTACTTGTATTGACTTGGTATTATCTGACATGTCCTGTTTGCCATAAGTTTATATCCGTTGTAGCAAGGAGTACAAAGAAAATGCAACATCCAAGCACATTTAAACAACTATATTTGTTATTTTAAAACACTGTGGTATTTTCCAAGAGTTTCATATTGTCAGAAGCAGGAAAGAAAGTAAAACACCATTATATTTTCTCAACCTACTCACTGTAGGTTGATATTTTCTTCACATGCACCATCATGTGCTTAGATTTACTATGTGTGCATGAGGTGTGCATGCTTGCAAAAGAACATGCTGTATTGAAAATTTTAACATTCATCCTCATTCTTAAAATAAAAGGATTGAGCAAAATTGTGTTTTTAATAGTGGAAAAAGATCACAGAAATAACCAGGAGCCCTGGAATAAATCCACACCCTCAGGCTACAGGATGTAAATTGATGTTAGCTCTAGTGGGAGTATTTTCCACCTGATCTAGCATAAGCATATTGTATTATTCACTTGTTTGCTACTTTAATACCACTTTAGCAGTTTCATCATAAAAAAATATTCCTTTTGGAAATTATTTTTGGCAAAAGCAATTAAGACTCTTGAGGAAAATGATAACAGTGTTTGATAAGATATTTCGATTCATCTTTATGAGCAGAGTAGAAACTTGGAGTGCTTCCTAAGTAGGAACAATCATTGCAGCTCACAGCCCACCCTCCACTGCAGCTCCAGCTGGGTGCAGACTGACAGCACATTCAGCTGCAGAAACAAGATAACAGCTCTGCTCTGATTATGTGAGCTGTTGCCTGATCAGTAATCTTGGAGTTCAGTCATCATGAGTCATTACTGTAACCTGATTAGGTGCCCAAATCTACCTTAATTGAATTTAACTGAGTGTTTTGCCACAGATTGTGATAGAACATCCATGCTCCTCTACTGGAGGTCAAATGCCATAATAAGATGACATATAAGCACCATTTACTCCTAGTTAGATGATGTAATACATTATGTGGGTTGCTCCAAGAGGTATTATTCCCCAAATCTGTATCTGCGAGAGTCAGCTGGTCAGTATTAATTAAACAGCTACTACATTCCACCCCAGAAGTGGTTGCTTCTCTGTAGAGAGTGATGCTACTTGTTAAATAGGCCCTTTCAAAATAAATAAATTCTCAAAGTACTTTATACAGGTTACTTCAGCCACTTCTGAGATGAAGTCACTCTCAGGATGATGTATAACAGCTTTCAACAGCACAAGCTGCGCTATTAGTTTAGGAAACCAAGCAACGAGCAGCATGCTCTCCTTCTGCTTTCCAATCAAGAGAGCATGGGAGGGATACATTTGCAGGACATGTTCTGTTGGGAAGAATGCACTTGAGTTGGCACTTTATCAACAGAAAACTTGGCCCTCTATCTGTTAAAAAGTTGCTGCAGTTTTTCTAAACTGATGTTATTGTTAATATTACCATTTCCTCAATTTAATGTACTGTTAAAAAATTGGCACCTCTGTTCTCCTCTCATTATACTGAGACATTTTATCATTGTTGATGAATGTAACATAGGTGCCATTCTTAAAAACTTTAGGGAAGAACACCAAGTTATTTGATCCAAGGACAGCTTGTACCAGTTTTGCGAAATCTCATGAGACAGTATCCCAAAGCCTACAGTGTGCTGGGGAGATAACTAAAATTACTTTTTATATTGATTTTATTATTTTATTCATTTTAAAGGATGGACCAGCTCTGCAGGATCTTGGAAGTGTTAAAAGAATATATGAAGAAGTTGGTGTATCAGAGAGGATATTCCAGTTCATTATGAAGCAAGCATTCAATAATTAATAGGTACTTCAAGTGTCCACAATATATTATAATCATAGTTGGATTCAATTACAGGAGACATAAAGGGGATTATTGTACTTTTTCTTCTCTGGTGGTATAATGAATTGGAGGCAGTTGAGATTCATAAATATTGGAGAACAGTCAAGTTGTAATATATGTATGTTTTACAGAAACTAGGAAGTGCCTTTTCCAGCTGTTTGAACGCAGTGTCTTCCTTGTGCACAGGCAATGATTGTAGTTAGGAACTGGTGGTAATACAGCTTGGTTAACAAGGTGCAATTGCTTCTGATCCAGTAGAAACAAAAAGAGTTTGTCTTGGCAGCTTGCAGCATTTGGTAGATATTTCATAGTGGCACAATACATATCTTTTATTGTGAAACTGGACAGCTGCTTAGTGTACATCAGGGTGCAAATCCCAAGTGCAGCTGCAGGTAGGGAGGTACCTGAGGTCCATGACTTGTATTGGGAATGTTTTGCCTATTGCTTTGGGCAACTGTATTCCAGCTGTGAGGATTTGGCCCTTATGGCATGCAGGGAAAGTAAAGGAGGAGGGAAGAAGAACCAGGGAGCTTCAGGGTGCACTTGGCTCCTTGATACCCATCAGGATTGTGTTCTAAAAGTCCCATTCCAGCTGACATAGACAAATTTATCTTTCCTAGGTGAAGATGAATCTTGGCTCATGGGGGTAAAAACATCCCCCCAGGATTATTACATTCAGGCATTTGATGGTCAAGCAGCAATGACATCAACCAGCTTGACATCAGTAAGAGAAGATAGAAAACAAAGGTGTTTGTGTGGCCATACAAGCAAAGAAAAATACGGACACAAAGGGCTGACCTTTCAGAATAGCTAATGATTTATCATTGCTGTGGAGGTGGCACCTAAATAGTCCTACACGGGTGTGAATCAAGAGATAGTCATAGAAAAACAAGTCCAAGCAGAGGTGGATTCTGCTTCCTTACTGCAGGCAAGCAGGACTAGAGAAGGGAAAGGCTGATCTTTAGGTAATTACTACAAGTGAAGTTAGCAAAAAATAAGAGCGAAGGAAGTTGTAGATGTATGGATTATTATAGATTGTGGATAGTATACAGTATAATAATAACTGATTTTATCTTTCTATTTTTGTCTTTTTTTTTAACAGTCATTTCACATTCAGCATTCATTAGCTCATCTCATGGGGAGAGGAGTTCTCGTCATCCACATTTTTGTAGATAGCAGTCACTTTTGCAATTGTGTAATTCATTTATTTCCCGTATTGCTTCTTTTTCTTTCTTTCTTTTTTTTTTTTAACCAGATCCCATTGATCATAAATTGATGATTTCTCCCAGCAGCCACTTTATAAATATGTTCTAAAATCCTGAAATGAAAAAAGACAACTTGCAGCGAAGAGTGTTTTGGTTAAACCTTTGAAATACAATGTAGCTATTCTTCTCTAGGACAAATAACATTGCTTTCAGCATCAGAAAAATAATGAATGGAAAACCAAATGTGCTCTAGAGAAGTTGAAGCTTTTTTTAAAGGGCTACTGCCCAAGTATGTCATCCAATGGAGGAAAATTGGTAGCTGCATTGTTTTTTTGTAAGACAGCTACCCAGACGGTGATGTGATACCTTTTATTGGGCTAACCAAAGTTAAAATTAGAACTGAGCAAATAAATCCCAATGAGTAACAGCATTAGTACATTTTAACCTTTCTTGCTTCTCACTAAGATGAACTTTTTCAAACCTGGGCACTGATTTTTGGCTTCCGGTTTTAGAACATGTTGAAAGAGGACCTGATTGCTAAGCCTGGTGAGTTCTTGACAGTTTTGCCGCCTGATCACACAGAAAGAAGTAGGCAGAAAGTACTGTGTGGTCCTCCCTATTCAGAATTTTGATTCTGGCCAGAAAAACAATTTCTAAAAATGCTTTTCCATCTTTCCGCCATTGTAGATATCCAGAATACAAATCTGGACCCTAAGTGTTTACTTGAGTTGAACTTCCTAAGGTCTCAAAACACTGGTTATGTCCATCCCTCTGTGGCTAAGCCAGGAAGTGAATTCTGGCATTTGCCTCTCTGTATATTTAGGTTGCTATAGCTGAGGACATTTCTGAAAAACTGCACACACTGCAACTTTTTATATAGGAAGTTGTTACTAAATCACTTTCATATTGCTTGAAACTCTTTCTTCTATTTCTCTCTGGTCATTGTCTTCACTATTGAACATCTTTAGGTACCTACACTGTCACGAAATTTAAAGACCAATTATTCCTTCACTATATAACATTTATCCTGTCAGTAGCTACACCTCCTTCAGAGCCAGCTGTGTGCTACCACAGGTGAAATGAGTGGCCCAGCAGCGGTAAACAGATCAAACTACCTGTAAATAGTGAAGTTTTATAACTTCTGCTGATTCAGCATCCAATGGGTGTGGCAGAGCAGTTTCCAAAATGGTAAACTTGCTCACCAGAGCTGCCAGAGGACATTTTTGTTATGAAAAACAAAGCCAGAGGGTATAAGCAAAAGAAGCACCCTTCACCTTCATTTCTTATAGCTACTTTATAATTACCTGGAGCTAGATGTTAGTCATGGAGCTGCTGTGGCAAGAAGCTCCTGGGAACAGGGACAGCAGAAAGCAGAGAATGCTTCACTTTACCTCCAAAGGGTAACTGTGCTGCAGCATAGGTCTTCAGCAGCAGTCACATCTTGCAGTCAGGATGTGCCAGAATCCCTTAAGACTCTTCTCCCGGCTCTGTGCCTCCACCTGGCTCATGTCAGAGGTATCACTGGGCCCTTCTTTATATAATTTTCCTTTGTTCACTGTAGCATTAGGCAGTGCTTTGAAAATACTCATAAACAGTTTTCAGTCACAGAGGATCACCTCTCCCTGCAGGCTCCCATGTCTCTCTTCATCTTTGCCACGTGCCCACAGGTGTGTCTTTGTGTTGATGTGCTGCACGTCGTCTCTGTTGGGTTTGGCTCGGTCCCTGTCCTTCCCTTGCAAAGGCCTGCATTATCAAAGCCAACTGATAATTTTGATTGCCCTCATTTTTTTAGTTACCCCAATTAAGCTCGAGGCCTGAGGCTCAGTCTGGGAATTCAAAAAGTGAGACTCCAGATTTTGAGAATTTGGTTGTGGGTGAATAGAGCTATTGTTAGGCTGCTCCCCTGCTCATACCTTTGCAATCCTACTGGATTCTACTAGCTGTGAAAAAATACTTATTTTGCACTGCACCTCTTCTAGAAGAACATAAAGTATAGCTTTCAGAGCCATCTTTTCTTGCTCTCTTCTTCTAGTTTACATCATGTAAATTCAATCTGTCTTTTCCTAATTCTTTTCTGCACTTGGGCCAGCAGCTGAAAGCCTGCAAAACTATGTGCA
Source organism: Pavo muticus (assembly GCA_016647715.1). Classification (NCBI taxonomy): domain Eukaryota; kingdom Metazoa; phylum Chordata; class Aves; order Galliformes; family Phasianidae; genus Pavo; species Pavo muticus. The sequence continues at coordinate 256,620 of JACDJE010000399.1, read as the reverse complement.
TCTTATCCTCTGTGCATTCTGTAGGAACAGCTTTACAAACCACAGAGGCTATTTTAAAATAAATGGCCATTTTTTTAAATCCTATCATTACAAAGCTGAGGGTTGATTGTTGTCCTCTGAATGTTTCATAGCAGCAAAATTTCTGCATTTTGGGAATAGCTCTGTCTATTCATCCAACTGGAATGGATCCAAAAGCAAAGCATGGAACTGTTGCTAGCACTGACTTGTCACTGAATGTTACTTTCTATAATAGATGGCTTGTATTGTCATTTTGTGGAATGCTCAAAAGTCAGTTAATCATCATTTGGAGTGTGGGGATGATTTCTTTTTTTTAAATAGAGATGCACAGGAACAATCTTTAAGAAGTCCAATTACTTCCATTACTTCTGGCACAACAGAACTGAAAGCAGCTCCATCATGAGGCCCCCTGTTCTGTGATTTATTATCTAATGTTTTTCTTTTGGAATATGAAAGTTTATGAAGATAAACATGTGCTTCAAAACAAATCTATCTAAGAAAGTAATTGTGAAAGCTAAGAAATACTATGCTGGAAGATCTGGTATGCGAAGGCTTGAGTCTCCATCCTGCATGTGCTCCAGCCTATGCATGTCCCCCATCTAAGCCACACCAGTGGGCAGTGGAGGCACGCAGCTGGGTCTCACAACTGGGACAGCTGGCTTGGTAAAGCCTGAAAGTACTGAGGCAGCCCCTCTCCTTTTCTCTGAAGGATTCCAGTTTGACTTTTAGGTTTATTTCTGTGGTTCTATCAGACCACTGCCTCCTAAGCAATGCCTAGGAAATCCTGGACACTAGCAGCCACCTAACCCGGTTTGTGGATTAATTTAGGCCTGGTGCCAATTTGAATGTGAGGGCTGAGCAGATGAACTGTGACTTGGTGGGCTGCCCTTGGCTTGTTCTGGGGCCATGATCACTTCTCCTAGGCCTGGAGGTGCAGAGCTCTGTATGCATGGTGCTTGGAGGGGTAGGGGTCTGAAGGCTGCCACTAGGCCCCACAGATGCACCCTTTGGGAGAAGATCCTGTTCCTTGGGTGCCCCAGCACATAGTGAGGCCAAACACATGGCCACCCTGATGCCATAGCCACTCTGCACTTAAATTTATCCCAGTTCATGCTATCCTGATTTGCTTTAGAGCCCTGGTTCAACAAGGCCCCGCAGGAGGCATAGCCTTTCTGACAATGATGTGATGATTCTTATTTACCTCATTTGGGTACTCTGATGTGTGAACATTTCCCAGGGAAGGATCTAAACTGGCACAACGAGAAATATCCAAAATGCTTTCAGCACAGTGACCTCCGTTCTGTTAAAAATAGCTCTCCTATTTATTATCTAACTCTCATACTGACACAGACTAGATTACAGCCTTATGGACTGACTTCAAGTTAATCAAAATACAGTAATATGAAAGCCAGGTAGAATTTTAAGTAACTTAGTAAACAGTTAGTTCTGTGTTGTTCAAACTAGCTTGGTTAGAACCAAAAGCAAAGCAAATCCTCCAAAGCCCCAAATTTGGTGGTGAAAATAGTTCTTCACCAACCAACATTTGAACAGAAATCATTCTGTGTCAGGATACCGGCCAGCCATTCCCTTGACACTCCAGTTTACATTTAAAGATATCTAAAATGATGTATACCATGTAAACACATATTTAAAATTCTATGAAGCCTTGAAACTGTTGGTTGTTTTCTTTGGTCATGGGTAATTCAGCTGACTCTCTTGGGTTTAATCTCTAATATATACAAGACATGTCTGATACTTTACCAGGATAAATACTTTTCCCTGTCCCTGTTCACCTTGTGCTTCTCAGCAATATATTTAGAGATATGCTACTGACAGAGAAGATGGGGCTGGGGCTGAAAGCCCCTGCAGATCTGCATAATGGCACTCAGTGCCCACCTCAGGCACATTTAGTGGTCCTCTCCTTCTGACAGAGCCACAGGCAGCTGAGAGGCAGGCAGATGAATTACACTGCCTTGTGCAAGTACCTTTTTCTCCTGCTCAAATGGCTGTGGGTTTTCCTTTTGTTGATGGTCTAAGACTAATCTGACTCACATGAATCAGTAGCAAAATGAGATGGGTTTTTAACAGTCTTCAACTTTGTACTTGCTAATGTACATTTCTGCCTTTTCTTTAAATACTCTCTGATAGTGAAAAGAGTCTAATTTTGGGCTTAAGTACATGCAGAATATCTGGGGCTTAATTATTCAACCAGATTGGTGAGCAGTTTAGTGTGATATCTTGCAGCATTGCTTCTTTAATATTGGCTATATTACTCATTATGAAACTCCATAATTCTCAGAAATTACAACAGACCCGTGCAGGATTACCCTGATTTGTTCATGTATGCTGATGAAAAAAAGTTGCTTATGATTGTAATTTCATTGCCCTATATGTGTGATACTGTCAGTCGGATAGATCGGATATTGCATTAAATGGTCATACTTTCATGTAAATCAGAAGCCAAGAAGTTGCACAGACAATTTTATTTAAAAAGAAAAAAAAAGGAAAGGAAAGGAAAGGAAGGGAAAGGAAAGGAAAGGAAAGGAAAGGAAAGGAAAGGAAAGGAAAGGAAAGGAAAGGAAAGGAAAGGAAAGGAAAGGAAAGGAAAGGAAAGGAAAGGAAAGGAAAGGAAAGGAAAGGAAAGGAAAGGAAAGGAAAGGAAAAAAGAAAGTAATTCTTAAATTACTTGAGCTTTGTATCTGGAAAATAACAATACAGAGGATTTCACTGTAACACTGTCGTTTGTTTTGCTTCCAGATGGAATAAGGTATGCTGTATTCCTTGCAGGAACAGTAGAAGCAAATGCCCTATGCATATGAAGCCAGATGTGCAAAAAGTACATTCTGAGAACAATCCAAGAGAGAGTTTCACTCGTGTAGCAGCAAGACATTAGCACATGTGGATTAGATTGCTGTAAACAGATCTGTGGTTCAGGTTAATTGTGGAAGCAGCCCCATCCCTTCCCTGCCACGCTGCTGCACGCTGCGAAGATCTGGGCTCCCAACAGTGCCATCTGCCAGCAATCGCACCACACAGCACCTTTTCTCTTTTTTCCCCGCCACGGCCGACAAGCAATAACTTTTCGTTAGAACAGATAGATGTCTTAAAATTAACGGCCCTTGGTCTCCTCTCACTCATTGGGTGTAAATGAGGGCCACATGAACTAGAGGAAGCTCCAGCTTGGCAACTTACAGTTGTTCCTCAGACATCACCTCTAAGTTCTTAAGTCCTTAGCTGACATTCAGAAAAGCCCAAGGAGAAATTCTGCAAGAAAACAGGAACAGCAGCAGTAAAAGCACAGCAACATGAAAACTCACATGGTAGGCTTTCAATGGGAGATGAGGTGATCTTACTGGATATGTGCAGTTGGAATCTTGCTTTTAGCAAACATACAGCCTTTTGCCTTCCTGTGTGTGGTAGAGGCAGCTGCTTTAGAACTGGATCCTGGCTGGAGGGGAAAATCTCACATCGGAATAAGCAAGCCCTTTTTTAGGTGTGTGTGTGGTGTGGAACCAAGAATTTTAGAGCATGTAGCGAGGCTGTTGTAGTGTACAGAGACCATCCTCACCTGCAGGCATCAGACGTGTACTGGCATCAGTACACAGGCATCAGTACTCAAATGCTCCTTATTTGTTGCAGTCATCAGCTAGGAGAGTAGCTGGGCAAAATGCAGGTTTCATTTGTCTCTCAAGTGCAAAACAAAGGAGTATTTTGTGCGCGTTGCTCTTTATGTGATTTAATTAGCTCTTATCATTTCTCAGGCACAGCAGGTGTTCAAGGTAAACTTAACATGAAAACACATAGCTCACAAAATACTTTTTATTATCTATGGAAGACAAACTGTATTTACAGCAGCTGAGTAACAAAAAGGCACATGCCAATAGATTGTGTTTGTTTAGCCTATAGCCTATTTAGTAGCTTCTGCTGGGACTTCCATAGTTAGGACCGCATGACCATTTCTGTCATCCTTTTTTGTCTTTTTTAGCATATTTGATATAAGGCTTTAACAGTTCATTTTCTACATGTTGGAGTGATATTTCTTCTCCATGCTGCAGTCATATTTATTATTATTATTATTATTATTATTATTTTAGTTTGGACACCTGGTGCCATTTACATCCAGTTCAGATTAGATTCTGTGCATTTGGCTTGCATTTGTACAAATGCAAATTACAAGAATGATTTTGAAGACTTTTGCAGTTAGAAACTCCTTCTTGTATGGCTTTTTGAGTTCTTAGAATACATAATTTAAACAGCAGAAGTATGCAAGTTTGACCATGCCAAGACGTTTTACGTTAACAAGCTTTTAAAACGTTACTCATTATCTTGCCACAAATAAATTAAATACTTTGCATGTTGCAGGGGTTTATGGAAAACTGTCAAAATGATGAGTTGTTTGATGAAATTTATAAACATTTATTCGAGTAAGTTTCACTCTAACTTTTAGATACTTTCCTTTTATTTAAGGACTTGGACCATATGTCATTTTTAATCTTGTTACAGTTTTAAGGCCTCTTAGCATGTCCTCCAGCCGTCACTGGTTTTCTGATTATTTTGTTGTGGGGGGATTTTGTCAAGAACACCTCTGAGAAACTTAGGCCAATCTCAAGGTTTATTGCCATTATCTTAAGGAGGAGAAGTGGTTATGTGTGAAATACTGTTTGTTCACACCGGTAGATACTATTAACTTTAAATCACGATTAAGCACAGAAATGAATGAGTTATTCAGAAGAACATGCTTAAGCATTTGAAAGGCTGCAGTGGAGACAACAGAATGATGAACAGCATCGTGATTCTGTGAGTTACCAAGCTTCCCAGCGGCTGTGTTTTGATGCACCATGATAATAAAATACTTCCCCAAATTACAGGTCTCTTAGCACGAACTGTCATAGTTGAAGCTTTTCATTTCCACACCTCCATTTACAGCAAATGCATGTGCCCTTCTTTTTGATGATGTAAGTTACTGGGTCAAGAATTCTTATCGTTGGTAAAATGAACACCACAACAAGAATGGGTAAGCTCAATCTGATGTACAAACCACTTTCACTGCATATTAATTGCCTTGCAAATGCATAGTTATTCAGTGTAGACATCAGTACAGTGTTTTTCAGGGAGGTGTTTCCTTCTTTATTTTAAGAAGTCTCAAAAATACAAAGAAAGTGCATTCAAATAATGCACGGCAACATAAAAACAATAAAAACGGGGACATTCCTGTCGCTAACATACACACTTTCCTATGTAGCATGTTAACAGCATACTTTCTTGCATGGGAAGGGACCCTGTGCCCAAGACCTAAAACAGCAAATTTTCTTAACAAATACTTGCGAATTCTAATGATTCAGTGTGTCCCTTCAGTTCTAGAAGAGTTCTCTAGCTCATAAATAATGGGTGTTCTTGCTATTTTGATGTGTCAGTAAAACAGACGATCATAAAGAAAGATGTGAATGTGACACTATCATCTCCTTTACTACTGTTATTTTTAACAAACAGTAAAGCTTTGTTTTTCATTTTAGGTGAGTGCTAAGTTGAACGTTTATTGTCACCAGCTAATGGCTGACACTGTTAACAATTTATGGCTGACCACTGGGAAAGCACAACTGGAGAAGGAGCCAAATGACGTAAAACTAGGTACTTGTGAACAGCTAGCACTCCATCAATGAACCCAGACTGACCAATAAACAAAACTAATGAACGTATCCCTTCAACACAAAGTGATACTGTGTGATGCTTATACAAAGGACGTAAGAATTTTGACGACATGTGATTTTGTTATATGCCAGCAGTTATAACAGAAGCCTCTGTGTGTGTCCAACAGCAGGACACGGCTTTCAGTGTGATCCTCTGGCTTTGCTAAGTTACCGCAGCTTTGAACGTTTCTTGGAAAAGTAAATACCCATTCAAACATGGATGCAAGAAGAAATAATACCCAAACCTTTGGACCTGTGCTTAATGTGACATTACTACAAGAAAAAACACAGACCACTGATGTGATAGACTCTGGAGAAAGGTTAAGGGAATGGTAAAAAGCTGAGCCAAAACTCATACTGTAGCACTGAATGAGCGAAACTTTAGGTAGGAGGATTGGGATGGCATGGTTCCCTCTTGTGCTGGATTTCACTTTGTGAGAGATTAAAATTAGAGTGTGATTCCCTGTAGTGTGTCATCACCACCGATGCCAGGAAGCACCAGAATTGCTCCCAACCATGAGCACTTCCCCCGTTCCATGATGAGAAGTAGGTGGGGAGCTGAACCCTCAGCAAGCTACTCTGCCCAGCACGTGGCAGCCTGTGGACGGGGGAGGCCTACTGTGCCATCAGCAGGTGCATCTAATGATGAAGGACAGGGCAAACTCCTCACCCCAACACTGCAGCATACGGCACAGACCCAGCGAGCTCATCCCACGGAGCACTCAAAGTATTTTCATCGCACAGATGCGGCTGCAGAGGTAAGTTTGGGGCCAATCAGTGTGTTGGGGATGCTGCAGCAAATCCCTGTGCGTTGCTGCACAACTGCCCTGCCTTAGGTATGATTTCATTACATGTACTTGTGAACTGAATGAGGGACGGCAGGAGTTGAGTGCGAAGCTCACTTGCTGTCCCTTCTTGTCTTCATTTGACAGATGCACACCTTTTACATTTGTAGAGTATTTTTATCAGCTCCCTGCTGTTAGTTGGATACCTGATTGCTATTTGACACCCTGATGATTTGTATGTTTCTCACACCAGGCAGCATTAATATTTAATGAATTTTAGACCATCACAAAGAGAAGGCTCGATGCACACAGTGATATAAGTACTCTCCTGTGGGAGTTGTCACTTAAGAAATTATTGGAGCTGATTTTTTTTTTTCCTGTGGCTTTTGCTCTAGAAGGACTGTAGCTGTGCTGGAATTAGAAAAGGGAAACACAGCCACCGATTGCAGATAGAGAAGTAAGGAAGAGCCAGTTTGCCAAAAGGTTCGGTACATCTTTCCAGTGGAAAAAACATTCGGATAAGTGAGAATCTCTTCTGGAGCAGTGTGTAATATGTACCTCTCCAGACTCATTTATCTGTGAAAGAAAGGGAATTGTGAATCATTTCCCAGAATAAATTTATTAAAGTTTCATGCATTATACTTACGCACTGCTCCCAATTTTATTTCCATGGAATACAACATCTCCTCTTTTTATAGCTGCTTCCTTTAATGGCATCAAATTTATCATATATGCCTATGCAGTTCAACCTGTTCAGATTGATATTGTGCGACAGGAAAAGAAATTGGCTTTCTTTTTTCATGGGGAGGGATCTTGCCAGCAATTTCTACATGCTTACAAATATCAGATTTCTGTGGTCCTGTCACAGGACGTTGGTTTCCCACTATAAAGGTGGGTGACAAATGGTGCTGAAAGTGAGGTGTGGGTATCCTGCATCTCAGAATGGTGCTGCAAGCTTCCAACGGTCTGCTGGGCTTCGTTCTAACAGCGAACACGCAAATCCGATTGTCTTGTGTCTTTGTGTCTGACTGGGAAGTAAATGCCTTTAAAGAAAAAGCAGTCCTGTGCTGCCTGCACCTGATTTGCCGTCGCTGTCAGCTTTTTTGAAACAACCCGCATTCAGCCCCTAGAGAAAGACCACGCAAACGCCAATGAATCCGAAAGCACCTTTCAGCTTTGTCACCAGAGCGGTTTATTTCTGCGACCGCGCGCTTCCCCCGGTGAAACAGCACCGTGGAAGGAAAACGAGTTGCAAAGCAAACCCGGAAAACCTCCGTGTAGCAGAAGGGTCACACCGTCAGGGCAGCTGCGCGTGCAGAAGCTCAGCTTCGGTGCGCGCCCGTTGCTCACGCCGTGCCCGCGTCTAGAACAGCGACCTGCGGACGGACGCGCAAAGGGCGATCGAAGACCAGAACCTACCGGGCACGGACGGACTCGGCAGCGCAGGTCTGGGCAGGTCGCCGTCAGCCCGCGGCCGGGAGGTGGGACGCCCGGGGCGGCCCCTCGGCTCCGGCTGCCGGAGCCCGGCTACGGCGAAAGGAGCGGCCCCGGCAGCGCGGAGGGGAAAGAGCGAGGGGAGGAGGGGAGCTCCTGCCGGGCGGCAGCCGGGGAGCAGAGCCCTGCCGCCGGTCCCCCGCCTGCCCCGCTCGTCCCTCCTCCTCCCTCTTCCCGCTCACTGTCCCCAAGCACAGATGGCACTGCCATTAGCTGTCGGGCCCGCCGAGGGCAGGGGCTTCTCCCTGCCTAGGTACCTGCGTTTGCGCGAACAGCGGACCCCTCCGACGAGCCGAGCTTCCTCCCTTCCCGGCCCTCTTTTACCTTTCCTCCTCCTCCTTCTCCTCTGCTCCTCGCCGCGCTCCCACTCCCCGCCCCGCCCGCAGCCTCCGACGCCGCTTTGGCCCAGGCGCTGCTGGCGGGGCCGGGAGGGAGTGGCCGGGCACCTCCCGGCGGGGAAGCGGGGTCCGGGCTGGCAGCACGGCGGCGTGTGTGCGCCGGGGGGAGGCGGCGTGGGGCCGGGGGGTGCTGGAGGAGGGACTATGGGGGAGAGGAAGGTATAAGAAGGGATGCGGGCAGGGGAGGGGGGTGATGGAAAGAGGGGGTGCGGGGCCGAGGGGCTGGCGCTGACAGCTGCTTTCCCCGCACCCGCAGTCCCCTCCCCGGGGTGGGACTCCCCGGCGGGCCGGCATCTCCTTTCCTCCCCCCGGGCCCCCCCGTAACCCAGGGCCGGGGGTCGGCGCGGGCTCCGGCGTCCCGCAGGCAGCGGCACCCGCGGCGCGCAGCCCGGGACCATGCCCCGGCCCGGCGGGAGCCCGGCGGGGACAGTCGGCCTCGTCCCGGCCGCTGCCGTCCTCCTGGGCGCCCTCTGCCTCCCCGGGGCGCCGGCCTCCTCCCTGCTCACAGGTAAGGGCCGGGGCTGCGGGAGCGAGGGCGGGTTCGGGGCAGGTGAATGGAGGAGATGGGTTTCCCCCCCTTCCATTTTTCTTTTCTTTTCTTTTTTTTTTTTTTTTTACCCCTCGAGGATTATTTTTTATTGCTCTCTGGGGTGCGCAGGGAAACGCAAATCAATTTCTAGCACGAGTGGGAAGCGATTCCAACATGACACAGTGCCGGCTAATAGGGCCATAAAGGGATTCCTAATTCGATTCCATCTGACAGTCAGCCTGCTTGCATCCACTCCATCGCCAATTGGCTGTCAGGCGCCAGGAGGATGCTCGGTTTAACGCTTGTGCTGGGCTCCTGGTCCAACACCCAGCGTGTGGTGTACAGCTTTGCACTGATTTCAACAAGCTCTGGATCTGTCATTACAGAAGTGTCCTGCATTGCGTGGAGTACTCATTATTCTCCACACGTCATCCGAGAAAAGAAAAAGCATCCTTCTTGGCTATAAGTGGGACACAAAGCAAGTTGGGTCTGTGCCACCAATAAAGGGACAGTCACTTCTCCACTCCCTTTGGCATACTCATCTGCTCAAAACAGACAAACTGGGGCAAAACTTAAAGTTGAAGGCTAGGGATGGAGCAGGGGTTAAATGAGGCTGACAGGTCATCACACAAAACCAGCTGGGGGAATTGAAATACGTCAGTATTTTTTAATTTTTATCTCTCTTTCAGGATCCATTGCAAAATGTGAAAATGAAGGGGAAATTCTACAGATACCATTTATCACAGACAACCCTTGTATAATGTGTGTTTGCCTGGTAAGTTTGGATTTCAGATAATAAGAACATTCAGGCCTGCGCTAAAAGTAACAGAACAAAGAGGGGAATATTTTACGTAATCAAACCTCAGGTACCTTTGTTGCCTTTACGTAACATGGGGTTATCTATCTCGGCACCAAGCTAATGGATAGTAACCCAATGCTTGATCTGGCAGTGGTTTGGCTTTAAAACTCTCGGGCACAAAGTTAGACGTGACTTTAACATGTCATTGCAAAACTCTGTGTGGTGTGTGAATTCGGAGCTGCTTTCAGGAATCAGAGGTGTGCACGGAACCCTTTGGGTGTAGCTCAGCAAAGGGGGTGACAAGCAGGGGTAGGAAATGCTGCTGCTTTGAGCTTCCGTGTGGTTGGCTTCCCCTGGCACAAGGGCGCGAGGTGGATGTTGCAAGGTGCTGTACGTGTTGGAATCAGAAGACAGCAAAAGCACAAGGGATGCTTGTATTGTTGCTTTGCTCCAGGATGGCACTGCCCGCCCTGCTGGGGATGCAGCAGTTAATAATGTCTTGTGCCAATACACGTTTTGGGGAGAAACATTCCCTTTCCTTGTAACTTTACTTCAGAGTTGAGCATTTTGGGAGCAGTTCAGTTGGACACGCCAAGGCTTAGGGGTTACTGAAAAATAGTTATTCTAAATAAAACTTTGCACAACATACTTAAGAGAAAGCCATAAACCTTAACGTGCTGTTGCATGCAAAGGGAAGCATAGACCAGCAAGTGCTGCGCTTTATGTTTTGGAAGTTACTGAGTAGCGGAATGCACAGAATGTTTTCCACTTTAGGAACAAAATCTCAAGGCCCCCCCACTTCTATTACTGCTATAAATCTGATTAGCATTAGCCTGCGCTATTATAACCTTATAAAAGACTTAAAGAATTGTTTCAGGCTGAGTTTTAGAAGGCAATTTTGGCAACTGTAGGAAGCTGATCTTAAGCCCATTGAGTTTGATGTATGTCGCACTGATTTCAGTAGATTTAAAGTGAGGCCCAATGATAACTTTTTAGCTAATAGTGATAAAGAATAAGTTATTGATTCTTCTGAACAGAGTGGTGTGGGGAAAGGAGGAGCACGGGATGTGGTGAGTAAAGAAATCAAAGGGAAAACAAAAAAGACACGAAGCTGTGTTTTATCATGGATCACCTTCCCAAATATGTCTGCCACCACTCTTGCTAATGGAAGCTGGTGTTAACCAGCGAGGAAGCAATTTATCTGTGAAGGAGCAGAAGTTCAGTCTTGGACATGAGGGCAACAATGCAGGGTAAAATACTTATATTTATAGATCTCTCTAGACCTCTGCTTATTAAATCAATGAGCACCCTTTTAGTGCATGAACATAAAGAAGTGCAAAAAACACTGGATATAAGAACTCTAAATCTTTGCAGTTACTAGGGTATACTTTAGAGAAATGGCAAACGAGGGCACGTGGTTCCCTTCAGTGGAAGGAGGATACCACATTCCCTTAAGAATATGGATGCCTAGCAACTTACTGCATTGGATATGCTCTGTTTCATTTCTGCCAAAGGGTAAATGTGATCTCTCTTTCTTGACTGGGAAGCCGGGAGGCCTGGTAGAGGAGAGGGAAGCTAGTGTGGAGATACTGACTTTGATACTGTACAGCATCCCAAGCAGTGACTTATTGGACAGGTGGTTGCTGAAATCTTTGTTCAGGCTTTACCACAAGGGAAAAGATGGATTTTAGGAGGTCTGGGGAGATCAGAAACAAAAGATGTGATATGGTGATTTGTGACCAGGAGGGAAAAGAGAACCAGGTTTCCTTCCACCTAACTACAAACATCAATTGTTTAATAGTGATTCAGTGAGGAACTTTCTCTGGAAGACTGATCATCCTCTACAAGGGTAAACCTGATCTATGTCTGTATCGTAAGAAGAGAACAACTTAGAGGAGATCTTAATTGGCTGTTCCAAGAAAGAAAGAATTGCTGTCCAGAGAGGACAGACTATTTGACAAAGGGCACTTGTCTTAAGACCAAGAAGAAAGCGGGTAACTGAAATACTGAATTGAATGATGACAGGTTTCCCCTATCAGTGATGCATTTCCATAGCTGCAAGCTGTCATACAGAACTACACAAGTTATGGAAATCTGAATGGCTCAGAGAAGAATTGGAGTATTTAAATAAAGTCTTTCCATGTCTTTCCCATCTCAATAATGAAAGAAGACGGAACTGAAATGCTGGAACCAAATCACCATGTGTTTTACAGAACTGACTTTGCAGGTCGTGTCCTGCAGCACACAGGATTGCATCCTAGCAAGGCAGAAGAAGGGAGGCAGCATGAGCAAGGCAGTCTTCGTCTCACAGTCTCTCTTAACAGGCTGAATAGGTTGGGAGGGCAAAGGAAGACGTAGTACTCTGAGAGCAAATGTAGTAGAATCTAGAAACTCATAGGTCATGAATAAGTTGCCATAATGCAACAAAGGTTCCAGAGAGCAATTACAAATTCAGTTTCTCATACAACACTGAGAAGCCTTGCTCGAAAGTCCAAAACCTAAAAGTTGTCTATTCTCACTGATTGCAGGAGACTGGGAGGGCTGATTTTTGTGGTAGGAACATGAACAAAGTAAACAGTGCAGACACTGACTTCTGAGGGTGCTGCTTCACTAAAGCTTGTATGTCCCATTTGAGAGTTATTGGCAACATAAAACCCTGAACACTGAGCATCTTCTGGAGGCTGCCAAGTGCAGCTACCAACTGAGATGAGTTCATTCATAAGCATCTGCTGTAACGTGGAAAGAGAAGTTGTAGTGATAAGGGAATTCAGAGTGGGGGACATGTGCTGGAGATTTCATATGCTGCACATAGTAAATCATTCACTTGTAAAGTACAGGTAATGTTTTTCTAATAAAAGGGCTCTGTGTCCACCATGAGATAACACTATAGTGGACTTCTTCACTTATCATACTGAGATGTAGTGGAGTGCACAGAACCATCCTGGTGCTTGCCCCCTAGTATAAGGGAACAGAGGTCAGATTAGGAGCATGTGTGAATGTACACTGTAGCTCTGCATGCAAGAAATATCAGCAGAACAAGGCACTGCAGATAATGCTGGATGTTGCTTTTGTGATGCTTTCAAATGATAGTAAAATTGGAAGTATGCTTTAGTTGTGATATGCAATTCAGCACAGAAGTAATCGGATGAAAGTCTGTGGCTAGTGATGCAGAGGATATCAGGACAAGAGGATCCTGTGAACCTTCTGTTGTTAAACTGCTGTGAAGTTACAAGCCCTAGAAATATTTTCTGGTAGGAAAGATGAGAATTAATAAAGTCATTGTAAGCTTTACACTTCGCTTATGGCTAATAAAGTTCTTTTTACTTTTACCTATTGCATGTGATTACTCATTGTGCTAAGTTCTGACAAGATCAAAATCTACAGGCCCCAAAGTTATAATCTATAACTCTTTCCTTTATTACCATAATAAATGCCCATTAAAAATGGTCATTTTAAATATCTGTAAGGCAATAGCTTCAAAGTGAGCTTTTACAATTACACTTCAGCGCTGTTATATTGCTGTCCAGCTAATCATCTCTAAGCACTTAATAAACATGAATGAATTTGATCTCCAAAGAAATGATCATTAATTACAACTGACTGCAAGGAGTGAGCTTTTTTTTTTCCTTTCTTCTTCTTTTTTTTTTTTTTTTCAGAGAAAAACATCAAAGTCAAAGAGAGATTGTAGTTTTTCCACAAGCAATTTCTTGTAGGACTGTGATGAAAGCTTAGGTCTCCTAACTCTTCATCTAATGGTTTGACTACAAAACTGTCCACTTTCACTTCACTTGCACTTTACGAGAGGGTATGGGTAGATTCAAGGTAAAAATATATAACATTAGTAATATTCATAATGGAATTATATTGATTCAGTTTAAGAAACTGATTTTTTATTCCAGGTATTAAATGCTTTAAGACTGCTTGGGTTTATATCTAGGCTACCTAATGCAAAAATTCTCCTCTATAGTATTCTCACAAATCTGTGGAAACACATGTTTATTTCAGTCCAGAGGAAGGTTTTATACACTTCTTAAGTTTTGGGGGGACCCAAACATGTCACATCTTGAGATGCAGACTTAAATATTTCAGATGTGAATGTATTATTCTGAGGGTTGCAGAGGCTTGAGTGAATTGGTCTTATATAGAAACAGAACTTCATAAATGTGAAAATTTACCACACTTTGGTAAGTTTTGGTCTTTTTGTAGTGCAGATATGTTCTGAGGATTTTGAAATGTCAAGAGGAAAATGCTATTAATGGAGAATTGGGGGAACATTTGATTACATTTCTTTTATATGGGTGTGAGCATATAAAATAGGCATGGAATATTTTAAGTTCAACTTTGGTACAGTACAGTAAATGACCAAGTGCAAAAGAGTTTTTGTTGGTACAGCTTTTTGGCTGGAAGATATCTAAAACTCAAAATAGAAGTAGTCTCACACCTGATATTATAGCATTTGCTTTCAAGAAATATACATGTGTGGAAAAGACATAAAAATGCTATAGTCTGACAGAAATGGGTGAAATGAGAGCCTGTGTATAATTTTAGGATGAAAATGTAAAAACCTCCCAGGATCAGCTTAGCCCGAATTAAACTTTGAGTGCTGGCTATTGTGAAGGTGACATGAGCTCGGGGGTGACAGTGCTGATGGGTGGCGGTGAGGAAGAGCTGTGCCATTTTGGTCTCATATATCATCATCTATGTGAACCCTGAGCATCTTGCCAGAAGCAAGCAGGGATCCAAGAATAACTTATTCATTGGCCAGTGGTGGATGTACGTAATTTTAAAATGAGTGGATCAAAAATGCCAGTTGAAAGAGATAGGTGAGAAGCCAGGAAGTGCAAGGAAATAGATAAGTGCACCTTAGCTAGTGATATCCTGTACATCATAAGAGCATATCTCAGTTTGGCAGGAAATCACTCTTATTTTGTCAGGAAGGATTGTATTTTATTTTCCTAAATATTTTAGAACAAAGTGGGTTGTGTCAAGAAACAGCTGATAAAAGCCAGCAGTGATCTTGACAAGCCACATCTAAAACAGTGCCATTCCCCCTACTTTTCCTCCCTTCCCTCATGCCTGAGCCTCAAATTTGCCAAGTGCACCTGAGGAGTGGTAATCGTATGTCTCAACCTTTTATCGCCTAAATCCAGAACAGGAGGAAATACATGTGAGCCAGAAAGTGTAACCAAGTGTTGGAAACCTGAGGAAAGTTTGGAGACAGGAGCCCAAGAAACTAGAAATCAGAGTTTTGCTTGGCTAAAGTTTTATTCAGCTAGAAACATCATTCTGTAGTTTAAATTTCCGCTTTTAAATCCAAATGTGCAATGTAGAATTTGACCTTTGCTCATAAAAAATTATGTTAAATTTTTCATTATAAGATCTAGTGTTCTACCTAGCTTGAACCAATTGAGTAGAGAAACCAAGCGCAACAAACCAAAAATGGAAGAAAGAATCTCTGTCCCGGTTCTCCTTGTTCCCAATAAGATCCAACTCCACGTTGTAGGCTAAAGCAAGAAAGCTGCTAGATTTGCTGAGATTCTTTACCTATAACATAGCTGATTTCTGTGGCACAATATGCAATTCGAAAGTGCATAGCTAGCCTGAGAGCAAGTGTTTGACACATGTTCAGTGAAGATGGCAGTGTTTTCGTACATCAGGATTCAATTGTTGTTGCGTCAAGGTATAATGCAGCCCAGATGACTTTTAGTGGAGAAGTGCATATTAAAAAAAAAAAAAATCATCAAACAATTCTTTCATACCTACTTTATTTAATATAATTTCAATAGTTTACATACATCAACTGTAGAATCTACCAAGATTGCATCTTCTTTCAATTTAAATACTCTTGGTCTCTATTACTGCATAATATAATCAGCTTTCTTTTCACCCACAAAAATAACAAACAAAAAGACAAAAAAAAGCCTAAGATACAGTAGTGTGCTGGTAGTTTTTAAGCCCGTATTACTGCAAAAGAGAACATTGTTTTGATCAATGTTTGAAGGGTTCCTGGAACACAAACATGCCCCAACATGATGAAAGCTTTATTAGTTTTTATCCGATTTAAAAAAAGATACAGATGTATATGACATCTTTTAAATGAGCAGGAAAAAAAAAAACACAGTGCCAAAAACAAACCTGGAAAACAAAAACCAGTTAAAACTCCATGTCTGGTGCAACTTGGAGCCCAATATGTACTTCCTTAGGGAGACCAAGGAACAGCACGTGTAGATGAAGATAGTTTTGCAAGTGCAAAGTGAATTGAGTCAAGAGCCAAAGCAGGTTAATTATCTGTTATACAGGTGATTGCTTTGATAGGCTCTCCTAAAAATAATTCAGGTAAATTTTGCTCTTAACTAATGCAATACCTGGGCATAAGGTGAGACTTTGATCTGAGAATTAAACACAAGTAGCTGATGGCAGAAGATGGTGACTCTGACTTGTTCCTCTAGGTTTACAACAGCAGTGTTGAGGCAGTGTTCAAGTCAGCCTAGTCCTGTGTACAGATAGGGCCACCCTGGCCAAGTAGCACCACGTGTAACATCTCCAGGTAATTTTCACTTCTGAGGAACAAATACGGGTTGAATAGCAGTATGTTGGGTCTGTGCCATCTGTGGCTCTTTTGAAGTCCACTTGCTGCACATCACTTCACATCCCAGAGCAGTCCCACAGCCTGCAGGCTAGATTCCTCTCAGATCAAAAAGTGCTGTGCTACCATCAGTCACACTTTGAGCAGGAGCCCAGCCCGGTGTGCCGGCATTTCTGATTTCTGTGAAACTCAGTTGGAAGAGGGGCTCCAGCTGCTGATGGGTGTCCATCCAGAGGAGCAGGCCGCAGCTGCTGCAAAGAAAAATCTCTCAAAACCCACCACATTGTGGGTGAGATTTATACATCCATAAATAGGTATTTGTGCCCTCAGCTCGTTATGCTTTATCATGACATTTATTTTGGAGACACAGTGTGCAGTCATATGTGACAGCTTGTGATTAAGCCTTTCTGGAAATCTGCAGGCTTGAAGAAGCTATTTCGTGGTGTTCTCAGACCACATGGACTAGTGAGGAAATCACTACTTGCACATTTCTAACATAGAGTCAGCTGTATCAAGCAAGCAGACATATGCACACAGTGCTGAAATGATTATAGTTCTTGGCAAAACCCTCCTAGAAGAGTGCTGGTGATATGTCACTGCAATAATGATGAAGATCCAATACACCAAGTATGGAGATGAGATTCTCGTTGGCGTAATTAATGGATCACAGAGCTCAAATACAAAAGAACATATTTAAATTGTATAAATAATACGGAGAAAAGTATGAAGGGCACAAAAATACCATAAACTAAGTGGAAAAATGTAATATAAATTGCAAATGTCTTTGGAATGTATCTACAATAAGTGCAAAATGGATCAGTCTAAGTTAAGGCACTTTTTTATTGCCAATAAGAAAAACATTATTAAAGAGCTGGTCCAATATCAAAATGGCATTTTAAAAGCATACAGTTACCTGTATATAGTTTTTATTAGCTTTCAAGTTTCTTCCATTGAGTTGTTAACAGTCTTCTTAAGAATTATGGTCCTGTAAGTGAATGGTTCACAGTGTCAGTATTTCTGGTGTTCTGCTTTGTGCTGCTATATAAAAATAGATATTTTTTCCCCACAAAATTTCTGGTTTTATATCCTCATCATGTTTTAATAGGAATTTTTGAGGGAAGAAAAATATTAACCAACAACCAAAAAATCAAATGAAAATGCAACCTTTATTATATTGAACTTATGGTCAAATAAAAGGCCATTATGGAAAAAAAAAAAAAACAAACCAACAACAAAACCAACAATATTGTATAAAACCTTTTACCTGTAAAACTACTATTAAAATGACTATCATGCTGGTACTTACTCATGTTGTACCTAGTAACTGCTGTAATTACTTCCTCTGAGACCTCTTGTCCTCTCCATCACATGCATTAAGTTGCAGCTAAAAAATCTCTAGTCTGACCACTTGTCAGGTTTAGCTTTGTGCACCGTTTTGCATCCGTCTGAATTGAGTGCTGAGCTCTCTGTCTAACTGCAACATGAGCCTCACCCCTTCTTGCCCTTCTGTCATCCTCAGGAGTTGACCTTGTGTACTTTCTGAGACCTGTATTTTTATTTTTTTGTCTGTTCATCCTATTTGACTTCTTTTCCAGTTTTTTTTTTTCTTTTTTTTTCTTTTTTTTTTTCCTCCTTCTCTTCCTTCAATTTGCTTCCATGTCTGGAATCCGCTTACTTCAGATAGTGCTCCAAAATGAGCTATTAAATTAGGACTGCGTACTGCTATCTCAGTGAAAAGATGTCTTCGTGTGCTATCTGTGACTTGCATCCTGTTTAGGTATTCCTAGGTTCATTTCCACATCTGTTCTACACAACAACCTCCTGTCTATGGTTTTCATTTTCTGTGTTGTTTGTTGTAGTTTTCAGGGAGGGAGGCATGTATTTGTGCCATGAAGTGCTACTGAAGAAGGCAGTAAATAGCATTAGAGCTGGAAGTCTGTTAGTTCTTGTAAGCATGAAGGATGGATATGCAATAAGATGGCATTTAGGAAAGGAATGAAAAAGATCTGGCATTTTCACTGACAACGGAGGTCCCAGTTTTTGGGAGTACCCATTTTAAATATATTCTCAAAGCTTCAATGTTAAAGACTGAATCAGGTTAACTCTGCCTTAGAACTGCATGTACGCACCTTCTCTCTTTAGCTCAGCTGTTACGTGGGGCATGAAAGCAGCAGCTCTGCACTCCTCCTTGCCCAGGAGGATGCATGCTGATGCATCCTAGAGTTCTGTCCAGGAAGAAGAGATTTCTGACAACTCATTAGTTAAAAGCGTTGTGCTTGTTAATAATTTCTAGCATCTTTATATTCAATTATATTCAAAGAATCATAAAATCATTAAGGTTGGAAAAGATCATTATGGTCATCTAGTCCAACTATCAATCCATCCCCACCATGCCCACTAAAGCATGTCCCTCAGTGCCACATCTACGTGTTTCTTAAACACTTCCACGGACAGTGACTCCATCACTTCCTGGGTAGTCTGTTCTAATGCCTTACAACTTTATCTGAGAAGCAAATTTCTCCTAATATCCAAGTGGCTCCAAAGGGAATTGGGTCTATTTCAGAGTTAGGAACCACCCAAATTTATTCTGGTGTCCACTTAGAGTCATACATTTGCATCTGATTTTCTGGTTTATCTTATGAGTTCTCAGTGGCTGAAAAATAACAGATGCTGAATGTCCTGAAATTGTCTCCTCCTTTGCTGTCTGAGTGGCTTTATGCAACTGAGGCATCTTTTGCTAAAGAGCTGACAAAGCAGGCTCTAAGGCTTTGTTAAGATTTGATAGTGCCATTTAGTAAAGCACCTCCACGTTGTGCTGCTTGGGAATCATCGGAGCAGGAAGGAACTGGGTAGTGTGGCTGAATAAAATTATGTTGACAGGCAGAATGCAAAGTGTGCAAGCTTTTAGTCTGGAAATCAAGGGGTGGTGGATGAATGGTTTATAAAAGCAATAGGTAAAAAAAAAAAGGCTGCACAATTAAAATTATGCATTACAGTGTTTTCAGTGTGGCAGTACAAGAAACCTTTCTAACAGAAGCATGCTTTGGGCCTAGTGTGTCTGTGATCTAAACACGTTAAGCATTTCTGGAGGAACTTGCTGGTGTGGACATATGAGAACTAGCATCGTGCACTAATACTGAACCAGAGCTTGTTTGACAAGAAAACATTGAGGAAACAGAAGAAGCATGCAATTTGTATAACTTCTGGAAAAATATCTGTGTATGTCCAATTTAACTTGGCAAAGTTTCCTAATCCTCAAGCAAAATCTCAAAAATCAATCTGTAGTGGAAATTAAAAAAAAAATATTCTGGAATTCTAGGCCATGGTACTGAAAAATTAGAGTGGTTTTATATACATGTTGTTACAAGAGGGGTGTGTTTTTGGTGCCTAAATCTGTATATAGTCGTTTTAGTATAGAATTTATATCTTTGATATTATCAGGTTTCTTGGCATAATTAAACCCGTCCACATATGGAAACATACAAAGGTGGGAGCCAAAAAGGGAAAAATAAAGCAAATCATCTACAACAAAAGGGAGGTTCACTGGAAGGCATCCAGCTGGAGAGATGAGTAGGCAGCCCCAGTCTTTTTGCTGGGCATTGCCTCTTCCATGCAAGACAGCACATAAGGTACTGTTCCCATTAAAGAATTTAGGTTAACCCACTAGATACTGCTTAGATTGGACTGTTGTCTAAAGCAGTCTCTACCTGTCTTATCTTCTCCACTGAGAAGACAACTCAGAACAGGATTTCTTACACTCATGCTGAGCAGAGAGATGATAGGAGATACTGAGTGCAAGGCTGGACCCTGAAACCCTCTCTGTTTTGGGGCCGAGTACCTCATTCTTTGCTATTCAGGGTTCACTGCTCTGACCTGCAGTCAGTCACTAATGGATGACTGAAGCATCTCCTATTGTGTCATACAGCTTAATAATTTGAGACTGTGGAAGAGAAACAGCTTGCTGTAAAGTACATCAAGAGCAATTGATGGAGAGATTATGGTCAAGAAATTTCTTGATCTTCTCTAGGCTACAGAAGTGTGGACATAATGGAAGAAATACTGCTTCACTTCCAAACCAGACTAAGCTATAACTTGGTGACACGGGCCTTCTCTTATTGCAGAATAAGGTACAGTTAATAAAATCTTAAATTTCTAAGACCTCAGGAGGATGCTTTTCAGTTTTCTTCAGTTCAGCTTCACGTTCTCATTTTTACATGGCACTTAAGTCTCTCATCATAAAGAGCTCTGTTTATACTGAAGGTGTGAAACCTTTGGGTTTTGGGCCATCTTTCCCCCTCCCTTGTGATTTTCCTCCTGGCTGCCTGGGTAGTAGTGCTGCTGCCTGAGTTCTTGCTCTTCAAAGGGAACAGTGCTGTCCCACACAATGAAGTCATCTGTGGCTGCATATCTTAGCACTTCAGACTTCCAGCCAGTCATAATCCCTTTCCTGACATTTGAGTCTCATTAATTGGGTTAACAAGATGCTATCTGCACGCTATACTTATGTAAATATAATCTGCTAGCAAAGATCTTAATGGCACCTGATATATCACACTGCCTTTATTACATCTATCAAGAGGTACCACTGCAGGAATCGCTTCCAAAACAGGTTGTGTTCTTTGTCCCATGGGGCTCCTTATAAGCCATAAGAAACGCTGGTGGTCAAGGCCAACTGTTCAGATGTCTTTAAAGTGTCCCACTGGTGACTGAAAATCACTTTGTCAAGATGACAAATGGCTTGCACATACCCCGTTCACCTCATAGCTTCACTCTAATGTCAGCTCCATTTACTTGTCAGAGGCGGTTTTTTTTCTTTCTTTCTTTCTTTTCTTTTTTTTTTTTTCCCCAGCAGTGCAAGAAGGAAGGCATGAGGGGGACATACACTGAGAAAAAATCTGCATCTATTGCTCTATTTAATGTATTATTATATTCAAGATCCATCAGCTTTGGACATTCCCAGATCTGTTTGTACGTACATGTGCAAAACAGAAATAAGGGAATTTGCTTTTCAGAAGTGAGAACTGTCCCTGCAGGGCAAAAATTATGCAAAAACTTGTTTTAACCACTGGATTTTTCAAGCAGAAAGTAGTTGTGCAATATTAGTTTCTTATTTTGGACAGCAAACTTCTTTCCAGAGCCATATTTAAAAATAGCTGTTTAATTAACTGGGTCTACCCAGTACATAGGGCATTGTGCATGTGTCTGCTCTGAGGAGCTCAGCTCAAACCTCTTAACTCATGTGGGTGGTTTAACTGATGGCAATGGTATTGTCATGCGGCTGAGCAAGCAGGGCTATGAGTGAGGGCTGCTACATCTCGCCCAAAAGCAGCAAGGGCCAGGCCGCAAAATATGGTCAAAGTCAGCAAAAGGACTGTGAAAGTGACTTTGACAGCTTTGACTTTTTGTTTCCTCTCAATGACTTCCATATCACTTTTGCTTAGTTCACAAGTCAAAACGTGCTTTTTCTCCTAGTAACTGCAGTGTTGTCTGAAGCTTTGAAAGCCAAAATCCAAAGCCAATTTGGACACAACAAAGAGGAGCTTATTCCACTGTCTTTCTTGTAGCAGGAAACCATTGTGTCCATCAGAAATCTGAGTGGATCTAAAGCAGAAACTCATAGAAAAGAGATGTGTCATATAAAACATCATTGTGGCATATCTTTCTCTAACTCAGTTTTCCCATGGCCTCAGCCTCTCTCGCTAGCACCAACTGGGTGATGATATTCCAAAATGCTGTAGCAGTGCACAGCAGCTGTAGCAGTAAGGAATGAGCCCCATGATCTGAAGGCAGCAGAAAAAGATCCTGAAAGCTCTCACCCACTTTGGACAAGTGTTGGCCAAAATGCTGTTTATTTCTGAATAACCTCTCTTTCCCCTCCCCCCCCACCCCCCCAAATACCAGCACTGTGTAGCAGCCCAGGCAAGATCACATGAGACAACAAATGCAGGGTCAGTGCTCAGCTTACTTACAAGTTCATTAAAACACCAGTGTCCTGAGGCTTTTTGCCTACATAATTTTATAATAGAGAACAGACTCTTGTTGCTTTCATTTGGGCTACTATTCTTCTTTCGTTATTGTTCCTCAAGCATTTTGGTCCTATTTCAAAACTTGCTTCAGTTAAATGAAGAGGGTTTTTTTGGTGCTTTCCAGTTTGAAAGTGAAGTTTCTTGGAGTCCTCTGGATTATGAAGCTGGGATTGACAGGGATTTTCCTGACAAATTACATTAAAAAATAAACTGTAGGTTGAAAATTTGGAAGAAAACAGAAAATCCTTCCCTCCCCTCCCCATCCTAGATCTCCTGTTGCTGCTTCTGGCATGCATCACATCTTTGAGTATACTGTATCATGAGAAAACTGTCACTTGGTGATGTATTAGGGTAATATATCATGAGAGCATCGTTTCTTTAGAGGATATGGGCAGTAAAAGACATGATTCTGGCCAGACAGAGCAGCAGGGGACCTTGCTTTTTTTTCTTCCCTTTTCTTTAATCTCGCTCAGTTTTTGTGTTGTACAGAAGTGAATTTCTTCATGGGATATGACTTGTTGCAAAGTTAGGAGGCCCATTGGGCTTTTTAAAGTCTTTAAGAAGTACATTGCCTCAAGGGCTGCTTTGTTCAACATTTTTAGAACAGGCTCAAACCCAAGACCGGTATATTTGCCACTATCTAAATCTCCCATGTAAAGGCTGAGTAAGCAGACTTCAGACACACAAGGCAATAAAGATACAATGACAGCTAACTATTGTTTGGACAACATACATTTGTAGATTTAGCCCATCAAAATATGATGAAATGATTTTTACAGAATATCAGTCCACGCACCTCTTTAAAATAATTTTTCAAATGAATTTTTAATTTACATCAGTAGAAAAGAAATGACCATCAGTCAGTATTCAGCTTGCAAGAGATACAGTGAACTCATCCATGAATAGGAATTTTGAGCTGATGGACTCAGATTTTGTTGTGTTTTTTTTTTCCTTCCAGTTTTTGTGGTTTTGTGTTTCTCTTATTGGCAATAAGTCTGCTGGAAAATTAGATAGATATAGACTATAGAACCAGGATGGAAATAGTTAAGAAAAATAAGTTGCATGTTGTTGGAGGCTCTTTTTATGAAACTAGGTTAATGTTCATTTTTGAGACAGGGCAGAGCATGACATGGTGGCTTGATCTAAAACTTTTTGAATTCACATGGTTTAACCATCTGTTCTAAACCTTTGGCATATCTTGTTGTTCATTCTTCTCTGGGAGAATAAATCTGTCTGATCGGCTTCCGTCAGAAGCCAGGCTGAGTTTGGACCATGCTTTTCAGGATCACTCATTTTGCCCAAATGAGTTGGGCAGTGATCATCTGAAAAGTTTTGTTGGCTGATCTGAGTGACTGAGAATGTCCAGTAAGGGGCAAAGCATGAGCTCAGTGGGATGCGACTCTTTCTAGCAGCATAAGTACATGTATCCACCCGGAGCTTTAAATAAACAGGTATTGCCTGTAACTACTCTTTTTCTTAGGTATTTACATCAGCTTTAGCTGGCTTTCATAGTTAATATGAGTTCTTTATGGACAAAATACAAATTTATACATATATATATATGTTTTGTTGAAAACACAGAAAGGGGAAAAAAGGTGTGAATTTTAAATGCATACACATTGTGAAGTACAAAGCTCCTCTATAGGAACCCCAGAGTGTACCCCTCCCCTGAATCCTGACTCCTGGAAAACTATGGGTAGTGTTTTGGACAGCAGTGCAAACTGCTGGGAAACTCTGAAGACTTCGTCTTCTATTGCTAGAAGAACATCACACACTATTGACACTTGAAGAGTTTTGCCTTTAGCTGTATAGTTAATGAGCTCTAAGGCTAGGTGACACTTAAAGGTGGAGGTGGAAACAAGGAGATGGAGAGCAAGGACTTCTGGATCCTGTTCTGGCTTTCCTTCTGACTTAAAGTGCAGTTGTGGTCATTTAATCCAGCTGTGTGAGCTTTGTCGACAAGCATACTGGAGCAAGGACCCGCTCCTACAATGTGCTCAGGCAGTGTTTGATCTTACAGGACTCTTGATTCCAGCTGCAATCTATACAGTTTCATTAACGCAAGCAAATGTAAGGGGAAATGACTTCCTTTTCGCCATGTGATAGTGCAGCAGGCTGCTGTCAGGGAATATCAGGAATGAAGCGAGCCACAGAGGTCACTTTCCTCATGCTGGAGAACATCATGACACACACTGAAAAAAAAAAAAAAAACGTTCAGTCTAGAAGGGGTTGTGAGTGATGTGTCCTGAATGATTTGCACATACTAATGGGTTTGTCTCAGTGGTGAGAAATATCCATTTGCAGTGAAATTCGGTGTCATCTTTCAGAAGGACCTTTGCTTTAATCCCATTTCCTAGGGAGTCAGTGGTTGGTACCACCACAGAGAGCTGCAGCCCTCTCCCTGCTCTATGTGTGCGGTGGCCTGGTGCTTTAAACTAAAGCAGATAAACCAAAGAGGTTACAGGGATGAGCGAGTGAATCAGAGGCTACTGTACACACTGCTAAAAAAAGGAGAAGGATGCCCTGTCATATATGCACTGACATATTTTGTTCCTGATGAAATACTGTCATTTGCATCTGTCTAATGCAATTTCTGCTGAAGTCATAGTTGTGTTGTACTGTGGGCAGGGCTGGAAGTACTGCAGCACATGTTTGGTTGCACCCTTCTGAATATATCAATTAAAATGGAGAATATGCTTGTATTTAAGGCTTCTCTCTCTGTATGGTGAAGTGTGTGCCTTTGTGTTTGCAAGTTTACGTGGGTAAACAAAAAGAATGGTATCATTTTACAGAAGATGGTTACGTTTCGTAGTGGAATATTTTTCCACCCCTTACTTGAAAGACCATCTAGCATGGTAGACCATTTTTGTTTTAGCAAGGAAATTTGGTTTTGTGCAAAAAACAAAGCTGGATAATTGTAAGGAACAAGGGAAATTGGACTTTCTTCTCACTCCCCTTGACAGTGGTCTGAAATGCCTGCAAACAGCTCCTCTGGGGAGCGGTGTCTCCTCCCTGAGGCCACAATGCACAGCTCCTGCTCAGGAGGAGAAATGATCCCTGCAGACAGCAGTCCCACAGTGCTTCTCAGGTCTCGCCTGCTAGATCAGCTTCCCTAGTTGCAGGGACGTTTTCAGATCAGTCCTGAGATGTGAAATTCCAGGCAAGAGTGCCAAAAGAACAGGGGTAGTATTTTCAGAAAGTGCCTCAGGATTTGTCTAGAGCATGAGTTATGCGCGTGCCTGAGCCTGCTAGAAGTTCAAGCTGGCACAATACTGGGGCTGTCTGCATGTAATGGGGGCAGAGCCTGCGCACCCCAGCTTTGTTGAGGGACAGAGCCTGTGGCCAGTGTTGGTCCTGTGCCTTGTGTGGGGTGAGCGTGGCTCTGTGGGCACTGTGAGGCTTCCCTGGCCGTGTTCGATGCCTGGCAGAGCTGGCAACACAAGGCTGCGGCCTGCTCCAACCCTGCTGCAGCCAGCGCTGTGCCTCACAGTGATGAAGTGACTGAAGTGCACAGGCCTCCTTCGTTTTAAATGGCTCTTTCTTCACGCTGGAAAGCCCCATCCCAAATTCCCTGGGGGTAGATTTCACCATTGTTTGAAAATTGTTATTGTTTTCGAGGATTATTCTTCTTGCAGGAGCTTCAGGATGCTCTGGACTGCTCCAGGAGGAGTACCATCAGTGTTACTGATGAGCATACTAGTGGTATTGTGATGAGCAATGGTCAAAAGTGAATAGTTTCAGGATTAGCCATTAATGGTAGCTCTTACTTCTACCAGATCTGTTCCTCTTGCTTTTACAACGAGCTCTCTATCGCTTTCTTTGGTTAAATGAAAATTTAAGCAGCATTTTTCCTATTCAGCATGAACACTCCTCAGGATATCAGAAACACAGTGCTAGTCTTCTAAACACATCTACAAAAAAGGAAAAAAAAAAAGAGAGACAAAAACCCTGAATTTCACAGTGGAAATCTAGCCCCCTGAGAATCCACATCTGCAAGGCCTTCCGCAGCCGGCTGACAGCCAAGGCTGGTGCTTGCATTACTGCTGACGGGTGCAGCCCTGAAGAAACAAAATGGGCTCCCAGTTTTTATCTCTTCCAAGCCACATCCAGGTTGAAAAGAGCCATCCTCCTGGTGGCTGCTGTGAGCAGGCTGGAGCCCAGTGGGGAACCCTCTAAAAGCTGGCTGCA
This sequence comes from Pavo muticus, assembly GCA_016647715.1. Taxonomy (NCBI): domain Eukaryota; kingdom Metazoa; phylum Chordata; class Aves; order Galliformes; family Phasianidae; genus Pavo; species Pavo muticus. The sequence continues at coordinate 230,110 of JACDJE010000399.1, read as the reverse complement.
GCTTCCAAGCTGTGGTTTGGCACACATCCTCTCTAAGATCTTTGCCAAATATTCAGATTTATTTTTAGGGGTTTTTTGTTGTTTTTGTTGTTGTTTTTTTTTTTTATTTTTTTTTTTTTTTTTTTTACTTTTCATGTTGGCATCTTATTTAACTGTAGTTTATAGTTTAATGCCTTTAGTTTGATATATTTTGTCACTAGACAGGGCTATTTTGTGCAGAGGTCTTTGTTGGAAGGTAAAAATACGAGGTGTATGTGGAAGTTGAACAAATTATGTTGAGAGGAGATCGCAATAAAGGTAACACGAAGCAGCAACATGAAGCAGCAACACCAATATTAGCCTTGTTGAATATACCTCTCTTGTTTGACATCACCTTTGCAAGGTTTAAGAAGAGACCTTTGGTTCCCACTGGCTGTGTGGGAGAGGGGAGAAATGCGGGCACCTGACAAAACTTTCTGGTCTTCTGCCAGATGCATTAAAAAGCAGCTTCTGCACTGCTGGGCTCTGTAAGCACAGGAGAGGGGCCCAGGGTGATGCTGCAGCACATCCCCACATTTTCCCTTCTGAGGGAGCCTCAGATTCCCTTTACCAGGTGCTCGTGGGGAGTTGCATCAGCTGTGGCAGCACTGTTCTGGATCAGCCTGACCTCTTTTAGAAAATACGTATTTTTCCAACACTAATAAAAACCTTAGCTGAGCTCTTACGATGTTGTCTCCCTTTGTGTGGTGTGTGCCTGAACACTAAATTAAAAAATAGGAAAAAAAAATCCCAGATGTGAATCTATAAACCATCTGTTTAAAATAACTATTGTGCAGGACTATAATTAAAAGTTATTTATTATGAATCTTGGGATCCTATTATGGATTTTGACTGACTCCCAGGTTTCTGATTTAGCAAATGGTTTATGTATTTATGAGCCATGTGTCTCTTCTGCACTTCTTGGTGCCAGAGTGCATGTCCTTTAAGCAAAAGGAAAAAATCCCCTACCCTCCCGTAACTGTTGGCTTCTGAATGTTGCCGTCTAAGAAGTGTTCTCTTAAGAACAGCAAAAATCAAGGTATCTGAGAGCTTTCAACAACTCCGGGGGCGCTGTTGACAACACAGATGGAGGTTTGGTAATACAACGCTCCTGCATGCAGCTACTTAGCAACATTTTAAATGTATGGTTGGGACAAGTAGTGGAATGTTATGATTACTGGGGGTAGGAGGGGGATGCATTTGGAAGGAAAAGGTTTGTTGCTGAAGTCCATATGCTCTTGCACCCCGCTTTGCCCTTGTGAAATAGGAGGGAAGGAGGCAACAAAATTGAAGCAAGCAGATGGACAGTATGCATTAAGAGCAGTGTTGTGGACGACAGTGTGAAAAATAGCTGCTGGTGACAATTGTTCTTTGTTTGATCCTTGTACTTTTACACCCTGTGGGCTTGGGAGATCTGCGGTGGATAATGCCTGACTGCAGTAGACTAAACAATGATTTACCAGCCCTGTTTTATCTGCTGCTGCTGTCCTATGCTGGATCAGTGCAGTATTAACCCTTTCCTCCACACCTTCTGGCCTATTTTTTCCACATTTTGCCTGCACGGGGAGTTAGGCACCTTAGGGTGGCATCTGACACAGCCAGTTTCTGACCTCCCTGGGGCTTGCCTGCAACACCAGCTGCAGAGGAGGAACATTATCTTTGCAAATCCCACTCTGCTTCAGGGCTTGGCTGCCTTTCTCCTGGTGGCAAAGGACTGGCTCTGCTTACCTGAGGCACACAGAGCTGGTCCTGTAGGCAGGAGGCTGCAGCCTCTTCTCCAAAGGACAAAGATGATCTTACTCTTCTCTTTCTCTTTCTTTTTCTCTTTCTTTTTCTTTTTCTTTTTTTTTTTTAATTTTTAAAGTGGTATTAGTTGCACCATGAACAATTTAAGTGATTTACTTGGAATAGCTACTTAACGTAAAACAGCCCTTGGTCTCTTTGCCAGGTCATGAACTCCAAAATCTTCCGTCTGAAGCTAGGTTATGACTCACACTCAGTTTTTCTTTCTCATTCCAGTTACTTGATGCTCACCTGAAGTGAAGGTCACAAGTTTGGGCTTTAGCCACTAGCGTTGCTGTTGATAAGGGGAGTGAGATCCAAATTTAGTTGCACTCCCTGATTGGCTCAGTGGCACCAAATTTGTTATTGGCAGAGATTATTTCTTATTTAAGTGACCTAGGCCAAAGTTAGGAACAGTATCTAGCAAGCATCTTCTGTTTAAGTATGTGTGTTGGGCTCATCCTTAGGAGGATTTCCTGTAAAGGAATGACCATGTCAAGATACACCTGAGGGCAGGGCAAGGAAGTGCATGTCTGGGAGAAAGAGGGAGAAGCTGGCTGGAAAGTTGGGCTACAGGAGACATTTGCCCCAGGAGTATGGCCTCAAACCCATTGGTTTTCAAGGAGTGTTTGGAAAACACTCTAAGACATATGATTTGAATTTTGGGTGGTCCATTGTGGAGCCAGGATTTGGATGATCCTTGTGGGTCCCTCCCAGCTCAGCTCAGGGCATTCTGGGAATGAGGGATCAAAAAGCTAGACAGAACTCTTTTACTCTTCTCCTTTTCATCCTCAGTAGTGATTCCTTCCTCAGGGAGTGTGATTGGCAGCTGCCTGCCAAGCCCCATAACATGGGTTTTACCTAGCTAGGTTGGTGTAGTGGAACACAACATGTCAAACATCCAGTGAGTCCATGATGTGTCTCAGCTAGGTCAGTTATGTTCTCCAACGGAACATACTGCGCAATGGATTTTGCTCTTCCCTCAAATTCACTTTCACCATGCAGAAGGCTGTCCTGCAGATAAAGGGAATGGTGCCATTACACTTTTTAAATCTTGCATTGAACAAAATTTTGCTAAAGATAATTGGATGTTATCAGAACCCTTCAAAATACAGAGTGTATGTAGTTGATTCAGGAAAGTTGTTTCTGCTGTCTTTTAGCAGGCTGAATTAAAGCAAAGTCAGGGGCACTGTGTTCACCTAAAGAAAAGGAGAATTTCACCCTGTGCACTAAAAAGAAGTTGCTGAGGCAGTCTTGCTGATGATGTAGCTGTTTTGTGCCAACCCAGAACTGGAGCATTCTCATAAATTCATCCTAACTAGACTGTTTACATTGCATTTATTTTTGCTCTGCAATGCTGGAGGAATGCAAAGCCACCAGCATGTATTGGTGACTAGCAGTGACCTGCCTCTTCACAGTAGCTCATGTCACTGCAGCTGCATTTCAGCTGAGCAGCAATTTAGAGCCAGATCCTCACTTACTGATTTCACAGTGTCTTGGCTGGAGTTATTCCTCATTTACACTGATAAGATTGAAGAGCCTTTATAGCTCCCATCAGATCAGGCAGTGACTTTGAAGAAAATAAACCTCTTATTTTAGACAAAGGGCTGGAGTGTAATAAAAGCTGTGTGTTATCCTCCACAGGCACCTTGAATGAGGCCACAGGGAGGAAAAGAAAAGGACTGGAAAGCATGGTTTAGTTTTATGATTTACATTTTTCTTGTCCTTTGATTTTTTGGTCTCTAATTAAGTAATAAGATTGGGTGAGGTGGGTGCTCACGTCTAGTAACGTCCACCTGTGTCTCTTAATGAACTGAGCTACTAATTACAGGCAAAGGTCACTTCAGAGGGCTAATTTCAGTCAGGAATTTCAAGTATCAAAATTTGACTGAAAAAAAAAAAAAACAAAGTATTTGTTTTCTGTCTTTATTTAAAGGTAGGGTTAAACAGAGTGGTTGACACTACAGGGTAAAGTCAGGCTATAAATGGAACATTGCTTCTGCTTGTTGTCACACAACCTATATTGACATTCCTTAATATGATCAACATGCTCTTTGGCCTTCATCATTACTGTCTCTTTGCTGTAGAAAGATGACACTATAATGTACAGTAATTCTACCTGCTTGTATTATTTCATTGATTCTAAGTATTTTGGGGAGAAAGAGATAAATCATAGAATTTTCTTTCATATTATAGTATATAGTAGCCTCTTTTGAAGGACTCCTGCATAGTCAGGTAATACCGCTAGCTAAAAACGATTTCAGTGCTGCCAGAGTGTTTAGTTTTCTCTAATTATGCCAACTCTTCCTCAAATGTCTGTCTTATGTCAGTATGAAAAATGACTCCTAAGCTGTGTGGTTCATGGGGCAACACCTCAGGACCTCAAGGATATTTTAACAAGCACATCATGTAGCTAGCTGTCTGTTTAAATAAAGTAGATTTCTTCAACTGGGTGCATTTTTCTGTACTATAATGTGTTGCAGTTATGAATTATTGTCCTAGTAAACAGTATTTACTCATGCTTCTGGACCATTCAGAGGCTATCTTCTACTGCAGTCCTTCAAGAGCAGAGAGTGTTTTTAATCACAAAAACTTAAGAAGCAAGAGAGCAGATTGCTAAGCTCACATTTTATTTTCTGAGTTGCAAGAAACTAAACCATGGATGTAGTTTATATGCATTATCTTTTATTTTTATTTATTTTTTTTTCCAGAATAAGGAAGTGACGTGCAGAAGAGAGAAGTGTCCCCTGCTTTCCAAGGAATGTGCTCTTGTCATTAAGCAGAGAGGAGCTTGCTGTGAACGTTGCAAAGGTGCGGTGCTCTTCCTGTTTTTTCTCTCTTTTAAAAAGTGTTATCTGTTCAAATTTATATTGCCAGAGATGGGACAAAGTCAGAAGCCTCTCAGCTAGTCACCAAAAGCTTCAAAAGGACAGTAACCGCAGTTATAATCCATACATTTTAAAAAGCTGGTGAAGATAACAAAAATTGACGTATTCATTCTGCGATTGTTAGATCTTGTGCAATGGCAGTCCTCTAGGAATACATCTTGATTGTACTTCACTGGTATGTTGTCAGTCTTTTGAGTGGTATCTCCTGTTCTAACTTTTTCTATTGGAAATACTTCACATCAAAATCAATCTGCTTATGGTAATGCATCCATAAGAATTTCTTTAACTTCCCACGTGGTTGGACATAGCAGGAATAATGCTTGCTATTAATAAAAAACATAGTAATTATCCATGTCTATTTCTATTTTTCCCAGTACAAGAAACAAATAAACCAAATTCTATTCATTGTACTAAATATTTCCTGGTTCAAATAATAATATCAGTGACACTTTTGTTAAAGCCAAAGTGGGTTACAATCTGAACACTATGTATGTGTGACCAACACCGTATCCTCAAAGCTCTTTAGAAAGAGCTAATTATCAGATACACGATAATAAATTAATTGTTTAAAATGCATGGTATCCAGGTATTATACTTGCACATGTGAAAAGTGTGAAGATAGATTAAGTTGAAAAAGTCTTTTTTTTAGTTCTAATTCAGTAAGTTATATGCAGTGAAACAGTGATTTTGCTGAGAGATTGCTGATGCAGCCCATGAGGTGGAGAACGAGGGATTTAGACAGCTTCACTTTTCCTGTTTTTCTCTGTATTGTTTAATTCCCCAGTGGTGTTATAGTGGCTTTAGAAGAGAGATGCGGTAGGATAATTTGTTGGGAAATGTGAGCGTTTATTGCCTTCCCAGAGGAAATACAAATGCAGAACAGGTTACATTGAAATTCAGACAGAAGAAACATGATGGATAGATGTTTTTTCCTGAATGACTGCAGAGTTGTGCTAGCTGGTCTTCACTTGAGCTGCAACTTTAGAATAGGTTTGGCAAGCCCTAGTCTGAAGATCTGTCTAAGATTGATACTTAGGAGAGAATGAAGTGAAATGGGGAAAAGAAAAAGAAAGCATTACTGAAAGAGAATTTGTAGTTAAAGTTTTCACGTAAGTTAAATGTTATTTATTTATTTTGTCAGATTTTATCCAGTGTCAGATTTATAGCAAAAATGTCCTAATTTTAGTTTGATTATGCTAGAGGTTAATTCTCCATTTTGATAAAGGGATGTGTAGCTGGTCAATTTCCTGAAAGTTTTCTGTGCATGCACATTTGTGCATACAAAATGATTCTGCACTAAAAAAAGTTAATGTTTTGAAGATGAGGATACAAACATTTGTGTTTGTAAGTATTATCATCACATTGAAAATTTAATTCAGATTCCTTCTTAGATTTTGTTATTATCCTGAATTGAGGTGAATATTACATTATATATTATTAATAGACTTGAGACTGGCATCTGCAGATTAGTATGTTTGACGTCTCTAAGGAAAACTAATAAAAGTGTTCAAAAAATAGAATTAAGAGACACATAGGTAACTAAGTGGGAAGAACACTGTCTTATAAAACTGCTAGAGTCTTTTGAAGCGGTCAGTTACGTATACAGACAGAGAGATCTGGCTGATATCTTCCTGGATTTCTATTAGGCATCCAACAAGATTTCCCACCAAATTCTCCTACAGGAACTAGGCAGCCCCAAGTTTGTAGATTAACTCTTCTCATTAGCAAATAACAGACAGGTGGTGACAATGAGCAATTGCTTTTGTAATGAAAAAAAGGTTACCAGCAGTTTCTTGAAGGTTCTCAACTTGTCAAGATGCTCAAAATGATCTAGCAGAGCATGAAGTAACAGAAAGATTGCTGATACTGTAGTGTAGCACAAGAGCAGAACTGACTGCGAGGAGCTGCTAGAAGGTTCTTAGGATATTGGTAACTGGTGACAAAATGGCAGAGGAAATTGATGCCATCAGAGAGGAGGTATTTGGCTGGAAGGATGCTCAGTCTGATTCAAGACTGCGGTTTCTATGTACTTAAGATGCAAGGGCAGCTTTAAATTTCGGAATTAAAAATAAAAAAGTCTTTTGAGGGGCTAATCTTGCAAAGGAAATGCTAAACTACTGAATACTTTTTTCTTTCTGAAAGGGAAAGCAAAAGGTAAAGCTAACTATGAGACTGCATCGGTCTCAATGCCATGCATTTTCACTAGGATGTTCTGGTGCCATAGAAAGAGACAGATGGAACCACCTCTCTGGGGAAGCTGCTTGCTTTCCTGCTCTTATGAATGCTGCTAGAATTCCCTTTCTATTCTGTGCAAAAATCTAAAACAAGTGTCCTGTGGGAAGCATTTGTGGAATGAAGGATGCACACACCAGCCTGGCTGTGAGGCTCTTCAGCCCTCTTTGGTGTCCTATCAGCTCCCTTTGGTGTCCTCATAGATCTCCGGAACTCTCAGTGCAGAGTTCAGCTGCAGCTGGGATTGACCCTGCAGCGTTTGTTCTCAGTTACTACTTTGTCAGACTGCCAGAATGCCCATAGGGAATGCAGGCAGGAAAAGGGAAGCTGTGAGTTTTGCTGGTTGCATTTCTTCTAAACACGAACAAAATGTTACAAAAAAAAAAAAAAAAAAAAAAAAAAAAAGACACCAGAACCTGATGGCTTTTTTTTTTTCTTGGCATAGTTCCCATAGCCTAGAAGGGCTTAATCAGGCTTTATGGTCTATTGCCAGGTCCCTTAGATAGCTTCAAGTCTTCATAATTTGTGAAGAAATGAATGAATGAGTGAATGAATGAATGGGTGGCTGCTGTCATTGAATACAGCAGCAGGAGGATAACATCAAAACCAAAGAGTATGTTTCCAGAGTGGAAACCACCACTCATGAGTCATTTGTGACACTGCTGCCAGGATATTTTATGCTGTTCTGGGGAAGGCATGAGGGCTGAGTATGTATGCCCGGTATTTCTGATAGCATAAACCATACTGGAATTAAGAAATACTGTATGCCTGCAGTGGTGCATCCAACTGAGTTCCCGTGCTTAGAGCTTTGCTCACTGGAGAGCCTGAATTGCGGATAGAGAATTTCTTCTGCAAATGACTTCATACTGAGCATAAGTCCTTTGCTCTGCTTTGGTATCTTTATGCTACTTAGGCAATTTTTAGCACTTTGTTCCTTTCTGTGCATAAACGAAAGGGAAAAAGAAAACAGCAGCAAGTACTTTTGCAATCAGAAAGAAAAATAGAATGACATTCATGGTGATGGAAACAACATGTTGTCCCTAACACATTAAGAGATTTGGCTTTACTTAATATTTTAATCCTCCAGACCAGCAATGTATTTTAACACTGATCCTGACTTTCAGCACAGAGGACCATGGATAGTGAAGTCAATGGGGCAGGGCCTCTGCTCTTACTGTGTGTTTGTGCAAAGTCTGGAACAGAGAAATGTAGACCTGTGATTATGGCTCCCTGCTGCAAGCAGAATGTAAACAACCCAGCATAATAGGGAAAACTTTCAGTGAGATTACTCTTCTGACAGATACTTACTGTAGTTTATAAAACATACCATACACCTCTAGCATACTATTCATTTTGAAAGTATGAAAAAAATTAAACCCTCTTATTACTTTAGCATAGGATAAATAGGCCACTTTTCATCTTTCATTTTATTTAATATGCTTAATGAAAACATATGAGATCACTGAGATTATAGAAATAGATTTGGCAGCGTTGTCTTATTTAGTTGGTTGGAGACATGTCACTTGGATATAGAGCTCTCTGCACCTCCAATAATAAGTTGTTTGCTCTGTGAAGAAGTATTACCAGCTCAGGGCTGTATAAAGTTTGCATTTCTAAAACTGTGTGCCATACCCTACTTTTATCCTAAGAATATGAATATTCCATGGATTTACAAAGGAAAAATCAGTGGGTATTTGTCACAACATGTATCATCGGAAATTTCTTTCAATTCCCACATGCAATTTTGCTTTTTCTGTGTTTTTTAACTTTTGAGAGTTACTGTTCTTCCCTTCCTTCCCTTTCTTTTTTCTTTTTGTTTTAATCAAAGAAGTTAAGAGTTTCACAGGCTATTCTCCATTTATTAGGAGTCTACCAGCGAATGAAATCACAGCCTAGGCAAGGGCATGGCTAGTTCTTTAGAATATTGAATATCCAAAGCTATCACAGTTAATTGTACATTTCTTGGAAAGGATATCATATTTTATGATTGAACTAATTTCCTCTACCAAGGCTGGTTTGCAAAGAAGTTAGAGCGAGATTATGAGTTTATTGCTATTCTGACTACTCTACTAATGCCTTGCAGGAGCCTTACATTCGACACTTAGTTTGCTTGTGAATATTCCCAGAATGAAATAGATAATACCAGTTTGGTGGGGAACTTTGTGAGAGGGCATTGATGGGCACTATAACTTGCAGCCCATCCTTATATGCCTTAGGGCAAGCTCTTCAGAGATATGGGTGGATGGAAGGTAATGGGGTGGGAAGATAATCATATATTGTTTTACTAAAAACCTTTTCACCTTCATTTGAATAATCTAATCCTGGCATCTGTCCGACACTGGATATGGAAAGAGATGGTTTGGGGATCTATCAAGTCTGACTCTTCGGCTGACTTTTCTCACTGCCTCTCAGTTTCTCAACGCTAATGTGCTGCAGTTCTGAGCCAGGAGGCCAGTTTCTGAGGCTAGGGTTCAAGTTAACCTCAACATTCTTTCAGTTTTTAACTTTGTATTTCAAGAAAAGGCAGGGATTTTGTAGCAGTGACAGGTTGCTGCTAAGGATAGTATCATCCTGTTATGGTGTCAGCTTTTGTTACTTCTGGCTATGCCTAAGAAAAGGTCTCTATATCATCACCACTTCCTTTGAGTTAACTCCTGTTATGAAAGTCTTACCACATATCGCTTTGGTATCTGTTATATACTATGGCCTCAATATAGTGCCTTAAATTTTAGATTTTCTTGTTCACTTGATTACTTTAATTCTCTATTTATGTAAGAATTTTTTTATGAACTGTGTTGTCATGTTATCATAAATACTTCTTCAGTCAAACACCAGATACCCAGACCGTAGCAATCACAGAGAAGTTGTTTAGAATTCTTGTATTAGAAAATAGTATGAGATGTCTGTGGTGATACACAGATGCACTGGTACCTTGTGTGTGGGCATCATGTCCAGTGCAGCAAAGTAGAAGAAAATTCAAGACTATTGGAGGCTTTCCAATGCTGCTTTCTCATGTAACATTGCTCTGGAACGATATGATAAACACTTTAATAGGCCTATGACTGGAGTAAGAATTTTTTACTTAACTTTGAAATTGTAAGATGTACTGATTGTGAATGATTTTGCTGGCGTGAGAAAATCAGGAATAAATGATGACATTGTTCATCACACTCCTCACAGCCAAAGGACGTCACAGTTCTCCAGTTGTCAGCCTTGGCTAGCACATTAGGTATCAGAACAGGAATCAGTGGCAGATCTAACTATACAGAATTTTAGATTTCAAGTTTCTTATGGGCCTACGAATGACTTTTCCCTACCCCCTATATATAGGTGAAACACGAGACATTTGGAAAGGGAAAATTCAGTTCCAGTGGGGAGCAAAATCAAAGCACTGGAAGAGGGTGGTGTCTTGCTTTTTGCTGTTATTTGTTCAGTGAACATGAGCTGGATTGCATCATATGCTTGTGAGCACTGTGGTCCCAGCATAGCTCGCTCCCATGGCCATTTTACTCCACTGTGTTGAATGCCCTTTGTATGGCCCCTGCGTCTCATATCTCTTGGTCATGATGATTGCAGTGGCTCAGCTGCAAATAGGTTTGATTGTACACAGTTAGAGGGGAAAGAGTTGGATTTTCACTGTTTAGAGAATGACTTAATAAGCTTGGGAGATTTTGTATATATTTTTCTACTTCTGTGTTGATGAAAGAAAACCAGGATTACCCAATATGAAGTTTTATTTTCTAGTAGCTGTCAGCGGCTTTACCATTGTTAAGACATGTGAAAATATATTTTCTAGTAAGTGTATATGTGATTCAGACTTCTCATATTTTTGCCAACAGATTTAATACTACACAATGTACAAGTTATTTTTTGTTTTGATTTCTTTTTCTTTTTCTTTCTTTTTTTTTTTTTTTTTTGCTTGGCTAGAACTGGTATTTAGTGTTAGCATGCCTGGATCCTCCCTGAGGATTAATTTATCAAAAACTAAATAAAACATGTCTTCTGGCTGTTTTCTTTTTCCTGATGTTTATTTTCCATGTCAATAGAGAGGTTACTTTTTCAAATAGAAAGTGGAGGGAAAGCAAGAAAAGGCTAATAGAAGAAAAATGCTGAAGAAGTGAGGAATGGGGAGCCAGTCTATTGTGCTCTATCATTTTGTCTTGCAGGAATACGGAAATGACATGTCTATAAAACTCTCATTAGCCTAAAATAAGCAAAATTCTTATTAGGCAGTGTTCAATTGAGTAATAAAAACTTGTTTTTAATGAACTTCTGAGGACACGGGTTGAGTTCTAGAACTACTAAACTGTCTTCTCTAGTCAATTTCCCTCTCTTCACAGTACTGCTCTGTACTTGGGTGTCTAGGGAAGAAAGAAAGGTCATTTAAAAATGTTGCAGGATCTGGAATGATAAATGGCTTCCTGGTTATCAGCTTGCCCACATGCCATTAATGAAATCTGCTGTAATTTGCATCTTTTGTTACTTCAGTCCAAATCTGGGTGAGTGCTTACTTTGGAATTAAATTGCTCTCTTTCAAATTAAATCAGCCAAAGATTGGTTTATAATGTTTGAAACCAGGGTGCTCAAAGAAGGTGTGTACAACATTGAACCAGAACAGGTAAATTAATAAATTAGAAGAGATTAAGCTTTAGAATTAGAATTAGAACTATTTTATGGTAATTTATTGTACAGGAATGACTCAAGTCTAGAAGATCATTTTGCCTTTATTAAGTCATTGTAAGGTAATTAGCAGTTTTCACTGCATATATCACAACTGAACAACTTCAAAGTGTTTGGTGGTTTGGTTTGGTTCAGATAAGCAGCCTTCAGCTTGCATGTTTATTTAGGACTTATCTGAACTATTTGGATTGAAGGTGGTAATAGGAACAAAACCTACAGCTAACTTAAAGTTAATATATTACATTAATAAAACACCAGCTGTTCCTAAAGAAAGAAGTAGGAAAGAATAAAAAATTAGGTCACACTTCTTGACTGACATGAATCACATTAGCTCCATTAAAATTGATACAGACCAGTGATATTTAATGTCCTCCTGTACTTGGAATCCTAAAGGTTTTTAATGGTGGGTTGTAAGTCATGAGAATAAAATTACCAGTTTGCATTGGACTGACTGGAATCTCTTCTCATGATCTTTTGGGGTTCCTCTCTTGAAAACCTTCTCTCTAGTTCTTTCTTCCAATGTTTTTAAGCGTGCATTCTGTCTGAAGTAAGTGCTTAGCATTCAAGTGATTGTGCTAGGCTCTGGTCTTTCTTGATTTATTATTTTCTCCCACTCTCCCTTTCAAATGGTGGATGGGGATGGTAACTTAATGTAATAATATTTCCAAAGGGAGTTAAAATGGCTTTTAGAAACTTGAAGTATGTTAGGATGTGCTCTGTTGTAGAAATAGGCATCAGCACCTCCACTGAGGTCTTTGGACATGAATCATCCAGTGGCTGCTGCTTTACCAACCAAGTATGGTGGTGGACCTTTAACCATGAGTGAGCTAGGATGGCTAAATCAAGTTGGCACATTAGGGCAGGAAGGTTTCACCTAGCTGAATTTGAGTGAGGCTCATAGGCTTCCATGCTGTCATTAAGTAGCTTAGGACAATCCAGGTATGTTTTTAGATGTCAAATGAGAGATTTGTACTCTGAAAGCGAGGATCACAAAAACTGGCTGATATGTAGGCTTTGTTTTCCTTCCATTTTGAAGAAGGGATGGTGGGCATAGCTTTGGTGCTTACTTGATGCTGCTCTGAATTTTTCATTCAACCTTCTGGCCTGTGCCTATGTTCGGGAGCAGTCTCCATACCTCTAGCTCTTCTTAAGACTTTTCCATTCTGGTTTCCCTTTCAAAATTTTACTTTTGCTACCTGCAAGCTCTCCCTGCCATAGTAACATTTGTTGTGCTGTCAGCAAGTGCTGTCAGCAAACCCCTTGTGTCATGAGAGTATGTGGCTGACAGACGATGGGAACTTGGCTCCCACCTTACTGCTTTCTGCAGAGACAATTGCTGGTGCTTCTTGGGTACTGCACAGATGCAGCACTGCCTTTGTGATTTTGGCCAGACTAATCCTTAAACTGAAGATTTCAGTTTAATGTGCACATCTGCACATTACAGATTAGCCCAAGGTCATTAACTTTCTTACAGAGAAAATACTTCGTATTAAAAAATGAGTGGTGAGCAAACGTGAGTTATTTTGCAGTCAAAAGTAGATTCCAAGCTGGAGCATGGCTCTGCATGGTGCTGAAGAGTCCAGACCTAGATGTTAAAACACATGCATAGATGTTCAGCAATGCGACTTGTTCCATTTTGAGTGCTTAGAGGGCAAGCATGCATTAAAACTTTCTTGAATTGCACTCAGAATCCCATTATGGCCTGTCTTCTGCAAATAGAGGCTGCTAAAACGCTTTGCTTTTGTCAGGATTTGTGCTGGGCGGTAGGATTATGACAAAATGTTGTACGTATCGTGGTTGGTTTTTTTTTTTTTTGTACAAATATCGATACAAAAATGATATTTTTCAGAATGGGACTTTACAATGCTTAAGAAATGTATAGGACTTCAAGTTCCTGGTTTGACATTGACTTCCAAGTATAAGTTCTCGCACAGAGCTTTATCAATATACTGAGAACGTAAACACTTGATCATTCAAAATCACTTTGTAGGCGCTTTGCTACTGGGGAAAAAAAAGTGAGATTCAGAGCTGTACTTCAGTATTTGTCAAGGATTGAGTTATCACAGCCAGCTCTTAAGACTGCTGATCAACTCTTTTAAAAACGTACTGATTTCAGCTTAAGCTAGTGAAATTGCCAAATCACCTGCAGAATTCTCTTGTTTCTTTACTTAGCATAGAAGAACTTCTGAATGCTACAAATACTTCAGTACAAGTCTTCTTTCGTTTAAGATCTTAACTGAAGGTAGTCAATGAGTTTGTAAATAACCTTCATACACCAGGTTTCCTTTCAATTTTGGTTTGGATACAAAATGATTTTGTTGGTATTTTAAGCTCCTCAGCCATTCAGAGCTGTTACCCTAAAGTTTTCTTGCACACTGGGGTAGAAAATCTACTGGTGTAAGGCTGATAACTTGTCTTTGTTTTCAGAAGGGTGCAAAATGTAGCCCAAAGCAATTCAGGACAGGGCACCCTGCACATCAGACAATCACTGGTAGAATATTTGCTGAAGTATGGGTAGGTATATGGCTCTGTGGCATCATTTAACTGTTCTTATTTTTGTGCTTGATGATTCTGTGTCTGGACTGTCACAGTCCAGTCAGGACTTCTGTTCATTTCTTGGGCTCTCTGATCAAGCCTATTTTCAATAAAATAGACTAGGAGAAAACCCTTGCAGCAGTAAAAGGAAAACGGGCATTTTTTTTCTGTAGAAATTGGGGTTTGTTCTGCTTTTAAAATTTTTTATCAGAATCACTTTATCTCTCCAAATAATTGATTTTTAATTGGTACAATTTTACATTGATAAACAAACTTTTTCTTAACAAATACTTTATTTCCACTTAATAAGTCTGCTGTTTTATTTTATTCTTTTCTCTCTCTCTCTCTCTTTTTTTTTCTCTTTTGCAAAATACCAGAGAGCAGTGAAAAGAGTGAGAAGGAAGCTAGTAGGATCACGTAATCAAAAATGAGATTTTTTTTCCAAAAGGCTTCAACAAAACTTCATTTTGCATTAAAAAAATGTGCACCAAACCTGTCTGTGGGTGAACTGACCTCTTTGCTGTTAATGAAGTTGCAGTGTAACACAGAAAGTCATACAAAGCTAATCTCTGTGGGGCTCCAGAATGTTCCTACTCACCACCCACACGGAGGGCCTGATGGCTTTTGGTTTACATGAATGTTGATCTCATGTCACGAAAGTGGAAAGGCAAAAAGAAGGGGGAGTGCTGCCGATGTCAATGCATCCATTCTGAGCTGCACTGTCTGAAGAGCTCTCCTGGGGGATTTGGTAATGGATGGGGACAGACTGGACGATTGACATTTTTAGCTCTTCTCTCATTCTCTCTCCTCTGGGGTAGGGGGAGAGTACAGGCTGCTCGTGAACAGGCCACTGAATTACCAGCAACACACGTTTTTAGGCAAATTGGTGCTGATTTTGGTTTGTTTTGAATGGTCACAGTTTGTAAGCAGCCTGGCCAGTCGTGCACTAGGAGCGGACATCCAGGGGGCTGTTGCCAGACCTGACATGACACAATCCTGCTTGTCAGCTCTCAGCTCTGCCTCTTCTAGTAACCCCAGGCACAGAGCGGGGCACATTAAGGATGCTGCTTTATGATCCTCAGCAGCAGTCTTCCAGGGAATTGTTGCATTCAGCTGGACTGACGTGTGCTTCTGTCTCTCCCTCCAGACTGCAGTTTTGGAGGAAAGACATACAACAGCTCTATGAGATGGCACCTCCCTAGCAATCCCTGTATTACATACCAGTGCCAGGTAAGCATGTCATAAGTACCACAGTAATTGAGTCATGAACTTTTCCATAAAACTCAGAGCCTTTTTTATCCAGTTCAAATAACGCAAAATATTTTATACTCAAAGCACAATAAGGACCTTGCATTTAAAGCAGCTGAAATCTATTCAGAAGTGACCCACTGTAACCAGACATCCAGAATTGTAGGTTGTACATGAGCTGAGTACTCCGAGACCCAAACGATGCTGAAAGAGTGGTACTTGACTGTGCCATTTCCTTCTGTCTTGACCTTGAAATAATTCCTGTTTTCTCAGCGCCTTAGGTATTTTCTGAAATACAAATTACTGTTTTAGTAATTCAGTGCTTTTGTGTGTATGTTGTCCATATACCTGGAATGCCCTTTAGGAGAAACCCACAGTCAAATCTTTTCTTCAGTTTCTGCCGTGTTAACACTGATGTTTTTGGTAGCTTTTCTATGTGCAACCATAATATTTGCAAGACTGACCATTTTCAGGCATAGAACAAGTAATTGTGTAAGTGATTTTAGTTTCTGCCTGTGAGTAGCTCTCTGATTGTTGCTGATAACTTGATCCATTTCTGGTAGTAGCACTCAAACAGCTACTAAGAATTGCAGCTATTAGAAACAAGAGAGATTACTGAGCATGAAGCTGAGTATCAAGCTTCCACCAATAGGAGAAAAGGCTTTTGAAATTTTTCTCTCTCTGTGATGCTTCTACTTTATGATACCAACACATATTTTTAAAGACAGATACACCAGGAAGAACGAAGATTAAGTAGCAGTATTTTGTATTGTCGCATTTAATGAAAAGAACTCAAAGATGGGATTTAGATACTCTGACCACTACTAGTTACATGAAATGAGCAATTCTTTATGGCCTGTTTCAGTACCCAAATGCACAACTGAGTAATCCTGTTTACCCTAGGCCCACAGGTTTAAAAAAACAACAACAAAAAAACCCACCAGGTTTCTCTTACCTCCAAATGCAAAGCAAAAAAAGCGTAGCAATTATACGCAGATTTGTTATACCTAGGTTTGTTGAAAAGGACTTTGACTCCTTGAACAAGAAGTACAGGAAATGTTAATTTACTAATACTTATCAGGAGAAGCATCAAAGACAAGCATCTCACCTCTACAAAACAAGATGCTTTTATCTGCGAAGTCTTTTTCCTCTGAGGGGAGAAGGGGAGAATACCTTGTGTCTGGTTCCGCCAAAGCTGCATGGCAGATTGCTAAGGCTAAGGATGCCTGATAAAGCAGGATTCCTTCTCCTAAAAAGGTGCTTCCTTTCTTACCTGATGCATTTTAAGGCAAATCCTGCATCTGGAGTCAGGGAGATTCAAGTGAATCTTTTGGCTGCGGATTAACCTGCATCCTGATACCAGGCAGCAGGCACAGAAAGAAAAGGGTCTCTGACACCCAGCTCTCCACAGCATTTGCCCTGCTGTAATTGTACTGTTAATAACTGTGGATTTCAGCTTCCTAAAGCAATCACAACAATAACAGTTAATATGTGTGATCTGCTCTTTTGCAGGAGGGAGTGATAATAGAATCGGAGGTACAGTGTGTTGTTCATTGCAAAAACCCAGCCAAAGTTGTGGGGATGTGTTGCCCTGTGTGTCCAGGTGAGATATTCCATGGGGAGATGCTGCTCCATGTGTGCAACTGTATTTGTAATGGTAACGAGTATTACCTGGGAGGTTGATCTAACTTTTAAACTTTACTAGTTACCAAAATGTGGGCCACTGGCTCATGTAATAAGCTACATGACACAAGAGAATACTTAATATTTTTGTAGAGAACATGTAGCCTCTGGCAATGGCTGCATGTCTTTACATCATTTTTCAGAGAGTCAGTCAGCTGTTTTTTTCCTGGCTGATGTTCAGAATTTTGGTTGGAGAGGAAATATAAGAGTAATCCTAAAAGAAAGATTGGTTTTTTGAAAGATAATGCGAATGTATTGCCTTTGTGAAGCAGTAGCAAATTAACCTGGTTTTATTGCTGATTTGATTCGAACAGAAATCTTATAGGCAAGTGCTGCTCCTGTTGTGATGTAATGGGTTTATTACAGTTTAATTTTTTTTAAATGTCTGCCAATATCTAACAGGAACTCAGGGACTAAGAATAAGCAATAAGCAATAAGAAAAAGTAAACAGTTTATGAAAATGTTTCAAATCTGCTTTTAAATGGAAGACCTCATTTAGCCTGAACTTCATTGGTACAGATTTGTCTGCTGTAGAAGAATGCTTTCCCCAGAAAGACATTTTGGGATTATCAAGACCTTTGTAAAAGTTTCTGGAGTGATTTGTACCAGAGAGGATGTATGATTTACTTTTCATATTGTCCTGTGAAAGGACGTGTTGCAGTAAAAAGGCAGTGTTCTATCCTGAGGTAAACGTATTCAAATACTGTTTTCCAGGTTGTATATTTGAAGGGAGACATTACAATGAAGGAGAAGAATTTAGGCCTGAAGGAAATAAATGCACCAAGTGCTCTTGTATTGTAAGTATTTGCCTTTTGGCACTGTATCTCCCTGTATGAACTTTGAAAGGCATGTTATTATTGTCATAACAAAGCAAAACAATATAAGGAATTCAACGCTACTCTTCTCTTGGACTTAAGATACCTGTTGAAGATTTTTTCCTGTGCTAATACGTTGTATCACTCATATTCACAGTTTATCATCTTATTCGTGACCACGCACTGTGTGCAGATTGAGCATGGTATTTGGGAGTGGGTTGATGCAGAAAATTAGTGATGGTTTTTTGCAGTGGGATCATGCAGGAGAGAAAAGGCTTTCTGGGTTTCATCTATTGATCAGTTTAAGGAATCATCTACTAAATGCTGATCCTTTGCAAGTATTCCTTTCTGCAACAAGGGCTTTTGCTCTGAATTACTGAGTGAAAGGATGAGGGTAGCCTCCCTAAGATGTCCCAGGTGGATTTTGACTTGACGCTTAATGAAAAGGTCATATCCTGGATTTCATCCTTGACTAGCAACAATATCGAGAGGAAGTAATAATTGCATCCTTTGGGTAATGAGCACAGGCTTCTCTTTCACTTCCATTAAGTTAAAAGATAATGTTGTATAGCTGGGTAGATAACTTTGACTTCACTGGTGTGATCTGTGAGACCAGTAAAATGCAAAGCTCAAATCGCTGCTTTTGTTGCAAGTCATGGGCTGGCTATCAGCAGAAAATGCAAGATTGGGGAACTTTACTTTTCAATGGAATGTCACAAAGTTTTCTCATGGCTCTCCTGCATCACTAAAATTAAAAATAAAAAAAAAGGGGAGAATGATAGAATTAAAAAATAAATACGTATCCATACACACATGTTTAATGAAGACACTGCAGAGAACTTGGACTGTTTTGAGGTGAAAAAAATCCTTCTAATCTGTGGAATTAGTGTACACTAAATCAACAAATCATCACTGCTCCTGAGAAGATTTGGGCAGCTTGGGGTTGGGCTTTTTTGCTAGTTTTTTTTTTCCCTCCCCCCAAGTCTAATCGTGTAATAATGAAAATCTGTTGTCACCCTTGTCAGTGGTGATCTACACCCCTGGCTCTGGCTCTGCTGCCTGCCTGCTGTCCTGAGCAGAAGGGCATAGCGCCCTGCATTCTCATCGGGTCCCCTTGCCCTTCAGCTGCAGTGGTGAAGTAGCAGCTTTACACTGCAGCTTTCTCTGGTGATGCTCCTGAGGAGAAGGCAGATCTGAGTGGTTAAGAAGTCTGTGGAGACAGGCTTTAGTCTTTTGGGGCTGTGCTTTGCTTTTTCCTAAATACTAGAGGGATACTGCATATTGCCCAGTTGTTCAGTGTGCCAGTATCTCCTCGATCAACTTTCCTTTATTCCCTAAATAGCAAAAGCAGCTGCGCCTGGAAGAGCACAGTGGGGGAGTGGGATATCTCAGAGGAGAAAAGATAAAGAAATATAGGCATACAGGGTCAGACTTGAGGGCCCTTCCTTGACAGCAACCAGTCCCAGGTATATTAGAGAAGGAAACAAATCAGCTACTGATAGTAAGAGGTTTAAAGCCTCAAGCAAGAGATATATTCTCTTTCTGAGAAAGGCAGTGTGATGATTTGGGATGGCAATTATGTCTGTATAAAATGTCCTGCTCTAAGGCTGAATCTTAGAGACAGCAAAAGAAAAGTGTGTGTGTGTGTGTATGCCACACCTGAATTCTCTTTCTCTGTAGTTCCTTTTTTTAGTACCTCTTGCCCATTTCCTGCAGAATTTGGGCCCATGCTAATTCTTACATAATTTAAATTGGAAGCAAGTTAACAGAAGCATCCTCAGGCTGCAATAGCTGTTTACTGCCTGCTTTGCATCCATATTCTTTTAGGAATGAGTTTCCAGTGAATCTCTTATCTATGCAGTTGCTGGATATGCAGATACCAATCTACTCCTGTGATAGGATGGGAACAGGCTTGTGTGTGATGTGCTTTAACTTGTGCAGTATTTAAAAGATTAAAGGCAGTTCCTTGCCCCAAATTAGATTTCTTCTGCGATGATTTGCAGTTGTAACTATTTAGTGAATATATTGTGGAAATGTAATGGAGGAAGTGACACAAATTGTTGTCAGGGTATTTCTGGGATGGTGATGGTGCAAAATGCTCACTGGAGCATGAATTCTGGGTTTTGCTTAGGATTGAACTTTTCTAATAGTGGATTATTCTGGGCTACAAAGGGCATCTTTGTCCTTGGGGACTGGAGGCAGCATTAAACAGGAAGAAAGGAAGGAGGGATGGCTGTGGTTTGTTTTTCTAGAGAAACATAGGGCTGTTCCACACTTAATAAATCCATTACAATGAGTGATTACTTACAAAAGGAAATTTTACAGTTGCAAAATGATGTGCTCAACACTCCATACATGCCAGAAATTCAGGATTGCAGAGCTCAGTCTTCATAAAGCTCTTTCGTCTCAAGTCTGTGGTATTTTCAGCTCAAAGCAGTGCCTACTAGACACCATTGAGCTCCCAAGGAATGTGAAGTGGTCGTTAAGATGTTTTTTTGTTGTTGTTTTTAATGTGCATTTTCTGTGCAAATCAAGACAAAGCAGGGCATTAGGGCTTGGGGAGCTCTGTCTCCTTGCAGGCCCCTGGTCATAAAGGATGCAACATGCACTTCCTTCAATCCTTGCCTGTCATGCTGTCAACTTGTTAGAGCAGTTTCTGTTTATCACCACTTGTGGTCCTTGTTACTGTCTACTGAAAGCCAGACCAAATTCACCAGGCTCATTTCATGTAGATCACTGAAACAACCCATTAGCTAATAACTTTTGGGTTGCTACCAAGCCAGGCTGCCCTCACAGGGGTGACTCGGGGATGAAAGATTCCATTACCATTACCACTTTCCTGAGCGATCTACTCCTTAGGGTGACTAAGATTTCTTGCTGAAAATGAAAATGTATCACCTCTCACTCAATGCATATTGCCTGTCAGGAGTGAAAGAGCCGGCTTTTAATGACTCAGTTTCTCTGGGGAGATGCATTTGTGTAAGAAAGGTGGACAGGATAATAGGGATCTCCTCTCATGTCGGCTGAAACCCAGCTGTCTCTCAATAATTCATCTGTCTAGCCTGGTCCTGCTTTTCTTGATAGGCCAGTAGAGTGGTCTAGAGAGAGCTTGGATATTTTCCCTACCATAAGCACCTACTTAAGTGAAGGACTGGCTGCTTTAATCAAGTGTTATTTCTCAGATACTACTTTTATGAGCCTGAGAGTGTGTTTCTGCTTGCACGGTGAGAGCACTTGGCTTACGTGTTTCCTTTCTTACAGCCTGCGTTGAAATAGTCAGACTATGATTATCTTAAATGTTTTCATTTTCTCTTTTGATGTAGCACATTTGAAAAAATAAAAAATAATAGCAAGAGGGCAGGAGAGAGAGCCAGGGAGGGAGGGAGGAGAGGAGGCTTGGCAAGAAAATGACCTTGCATGAGAGTGGTAACCATGGAGAAGCATATCTCTTAATGGTAGTATCCAAACTCATAACTAGCCACTCTTACCACAGGCATGGTCTCACACTGCCGTTACCCAGACCATGGGCGCTGCGTGTTCGGGCATGTGAGGCATGCAGCCATACGAGGGGCTGCCATGCTGAGAGCATGCTGTGCTATGGAGACGTCTCCGCTGAGGGCTGGTCTTCCCCTGAAGCCCCAGCTGTGAGCAATGGGTTGTTGCATTTGGGGAACAATTGCAGGCTAGATTATGGCACTGCTGGAATGGCTGAGGGATGCATGTATTACCAGCTGGATTGGAAACGGGATAGGTTGTGCCGTCCATCTGTCCAGCAGGGATGCATATTGTGAGGCTGTCCTCATGGCTGCTCTCCTGAAATGTTGCAAAGTAAGTGAAACTTAAAGGGATGAAAGCAGAGCACAGGGGTTTGGAGAACTGAATTTAAAAGTGGCCTCAGCACCATGTTCGTGTGTACATCAAGGGCTTTTGCGCTCCTGCGCAGAGGGACTCAATGTGCACACCACTGCTGGTCTGCAGGTGTACTTGTGGGTCTGTGCAGGAAATGTCTTGTTGTTTATGTTCCTGAGTGTTAGAGTGCAAAAACTGCATAATGAAAGTTTTGCACAAAGAAAAGGAAATCACACCAAGAAATCTGTTCCTAAATCAATGAGTAACAGACGTTGCAATGGCGATAAATAAGGAGAAACTACATATGCTAGTATTTTGAACATGGAGGGTGGAATTCTTGTCTAGCTCCAGACGTTTAGAAAGAATGTGTCTAGTCTGAACTACTTATCTGGGCTCCTCTTCAGTTAATAGAGAGAGAGGTAGGATGGATTACCCTTGCAGATGCCTATCTTTCTCTAGTAACTATAGGGGGGAGCCTTTGTGACTCCCACAGCCCCTGAGATGGCTGAAGATAGCTGGGATGGATTCCACCCCTGCAGTCAGATCGGTGATGGAGCACCCTGATACTGCATTAAAAGATTTACTTTAACAAATATTGGGAGCTGCTGAAGTATGTTCCCACAACAGCTCCAGTCTACAGGGAATCTTGTAATTAAACATGGGGAGTGCATAATTACGTGTATGGAAGTGAAGGCTGGCAGTACAAGTTAAGTCCAAATTAAAATATCCATTCTCAGTGCAGTGCCAAATGCCCATCTTTCTGAATTTCCATGTACTTGACATGCTTTGATACAGCTCCAAATTACACCAGATGCTGTCTGCCCCACTTTGAAGTCTATGAGATAGAGACTGAGTTTTAGCCAGGATGAAAAAGTGGAGTAGGTTTTTTTGTAAGAATAGTGTTTATTTGCTCAAAGTTAGTGATGTAAGAAGAAGTATTTGTCTTATATGTGGATGAAAGTGGAGAGCAGTAAGCATTCAGAAATGGGATATGGAGAGATGTTCAGTGTTTCTCTGAAAGCCCCCCCACTTCCAGATTTTTTGCAAGTCCTGAAGGATTGGTTTTCTAGCCTAATAAAAATATCACCTTCCAGCTAGGTGTACAACTATGGCTGTGCAGGCAGGTATAGAAGGACATGGACCTAGTTATGCGCTGAACTTCAACAAGAAAATTAATGTGACACAGACAGATAGCACTGTCCTGTTATTTGTTCTTCATTTGATTTTCTTCAAACTTAGAAAAAATGTATCTACATTCTTGGAGGATTATACACTACATGCACCATGTCTGAAATATTAAATCCCATTAACTTTGGAAACAACAAGGTGAAAAAACAAGGAAATTGTCCAAACTGTGGGCAATTTCTTTAAATATTGGTTGGAAAACACTGAGTATTTTATTCTTTTTTTTCCCAGTGAAGGAGCTTATAACCATTTAAAATCTTTTCTTGATTTATCTCAAAACGTCTGAAAATTTTCTGAGAAACTGTTTGATAAAAACTTAAAGATAGTTTAAATAACAGTCTTGACATACATTTAAAAATAAAATTAATAACAGTTTTTCTGAAAGATAAGTACACTGTAGACTACCAATGCAAATGTTCACAAGTCAGTGTAATTATTCAGTATAAATGACTTGCTTTCATAGGCACTTTGAATCTCCATGGTCAGATTTCCTCCCTCTGGATATCTGAATGTCATCCTACATCTCTTCCACCTGGAGATCTTTCTAGCTCACCTGATTCATGTATGCTCCCAGCTAAGTCTGTTCCTGTACTGTTCCCTTGTCACACTTTTAATTTTGGTGTGGATTGAATCACTCTTTCTGTGCTGCAAGAGCCTACAGCCAATCAAGTCTTATTTCCAGGAGAGCAGAGGTAATGAGCAGCTTCCTAAAGATCCAGGTGACTCTTTAAGGACAATGGACCTAGGAAATATCACATCTTTCTCATATCCCTCCCTCAAAGACATTGTTTGCCCCTCCTGCCTATCAGGGATCAGTTCAAATGTGCCTTTCACACTTCAGCAAGCTCCATGCTGCTTTGACTTTGCTTCCAGCTGTTCTCCCTTTCCTCTGTCATTTCACATAGGTCACATTACCTAGTTCATATTATTTCTGAGATGGCATCTGTGATCTTTGATCAGTGTCCACTGTTTTAAGTCTGAAGGATGCAGTTCCCCTCCCTAAGAGAAGAGAGTGTGGAAGAATTTAAAGAAAGATAAATGGGTGATTTGGCAGATTTCTAGGGGGATATTTTCCAACTGAAGAGTGGAAAGACTGAGGAATTGTGGGGAAAAATCTCTAATTTCCTCAGGCACGACTTGTTTAGACAGAAACTGTCTTTGCAGTTTGATGACCCAACAAGGTATTGCAATAATTAATGAATTAAGGGATACTAGAAGATATGAAAGACTTTAAACTTCCTAAGTACCTGAGGAACCTAAGTAAGTGCCGGTTAACATCCCCTCCTGACTGTGCCCTGCATGAATGACTGCTGTTGCAGTAAAGAGAAAAGAGTATAGGACTTACCATTTAAATGAAATGAATGCATACAGCGGGGTGTACGTTGCATTACTAAGGCATATAAAGAAAAAAAAAAAAGTTGGCCACTTTAAAATGGTGATAAAAGAAGCATACGCATTGTGGGTAGGTTGCTATAGTTCTCGAGAGCAAAGGAACCGAGAGCTTACACTGTCAGGTGTCTGTTCCCTGTCTTGTTAAACTTTTCCTAATTAACAGGCTGAGATCGATTGTTCCTACTGACAAAGAAGACTTAAGTACACAGAGCTTTAACAATAACGGAGAGCTGTTAACAAGCAGTCTCTGATGAGGGGACTATTTTTTATTGGCATAGGGCTGCAATGAAGTCTGCAAACATCTCTGCTATAACTCACTGCTTGCAAAGGCAAGAAACTATCATTTAGGGAAAGCACAGCAGTAAGACAGCAGAAAACAAAGAACCTGGTTAGAATAAGCAAACAAACAAAAAACCTTCTAGCCAGCAGGGGATGAAAGGGTTGCACGTGGTTTCAGAAGGTTGCACAAAGATTTTATGCAAGCCTGCTACAGCACTTCTTGTAAGCAGCTTCAAATGGGGGTATGTGTGTGGCATCTCTTGGGAACGCTTGTGTGCAAAATTGATTTGGGTCTAAGAGATTCCCACAAGTTGTGGTAGGAAGCAGTAAAAGCAATAGCTCGTCAATTAACAGGGCCTTTGTTTGTCAAACATTTTATGAAGAGTCCAAGTCTCTTCTGCCTGGTGTTACAATGAGGGAAAGGCTGAGAGAAGTGCTTGGCTTTCGTATTTGTCACACTTTCAGTTTAAATCAACTTGGATGTCACAAGTTTGGGGGTTGTTATCAGATAACAATAGCTAATGATTTTAAACTTGCACACATCCCT
Source organism: Pavo muticus (assembly GCA_016647715.1). Classification (NCBI taxonomy): domain Eukaryota; kingdom Metazoa; phylum Chordata; class Aves; order Galliformes; family Phasianidae; genus Pavo; species Pavo muticus. The sequence continues at coordinate 204,977 of JACDJE010000399.1, read as the reverse complement.
CTGCGTCCCAAGACAAGAGGTTTTAGTATGTACAGTAGTGCTAAATGAATTTACACAAGAGAGTTTAATTAACTGAATAACACCTACCTCTTTCTTCTTTTTTCCGATTTACGAGAGGAAAAAAATAAAGTAGGATTGGAGACAATACACTGTTACATGTAGGGCTTCATATATCCCTCCCAAAATATCCCTTCCCAGATATCCCCCAAATACGATTATCTGTATCACTTTCAGTACCATATTTATTTATTTATTTGCGCTGTAGCCATTGGCTGTATTCATTTTTAATGTCTGTTGTAGAAGACATAAAATGTAGTTTGTTTGACTTGCTGTTGAGTGTGATTGCCATCTGTCTCCATTATCAGTCTGCCTAAATTCTCCTGGCTCTTTCCACTGTATCCTACCGCTAACTTCTTGTTTTCTTCCCTGGAAGTTTTAAATATTGTTAAGAGAGCAAGTTTCCAACCCTGCCTGTTACAACTATTCTCCAGCTGGGATATGCTGTGATTTAAGAAAGCGATCATTTAGAAAGACTAGTCAAAGCCCTTTGGATTCTATCAACTTTTAAAATGCTAATGAAGATATTATTTTTTTTTCCTATTTAATGACAAGAGATAAATGCATGGGATTGTGGAGGAGAGAATAATGATGCCCAGAAATTTTCATTTTCAGGACTGTGTGAGTCTGAAACTTTTTATATAACTCATCTTCTTAGGCTGACAAGTGGTATAGTCAGAATAATTAAGTGACTATCAATATAGGCGTAGGAAACAGAAAAGAAAAAAAAATGCTTTGAGACATGACAGTGATTTATTTATTCTGCCTTTAACCTGTCAGAAGTTAATTTTGACCAGGAGCCAAACTAACATAATATCTTTGGCAATCAATCTGAAGGAAAGATGCAGAAATGCTTGTGAGCAACTTGAGGTGGGAATCACAGCAGGACTTAAGCCCCCATCTTCCGCTGATGGTGCTTAAATATGAAAGATGGGACCTTAAAAAAGTTTTCTAACCTCAGAACCTTAAAAATGTTCTCTAAACCTGGTGATAGATGTTGCCTGAATGTCTAAGTTTCTTTCAGGAAGCCCCACTCCCACACTGCCTAAACTTCGATCCCAAACATGACTAGAACACCATAAACTTGACAGGCCCAAGCTTCAATGAAAAAACAAGTTTTTAGCTCTCTGCCAGAAGCTTTGTAATGAAGCACTGACATTTTCCACAGAAAGTAGAGGGTTTTTTTTTTTGTTTTTGTTTTTAATAGGAGCTTAGTCAGTGGCATTATGTGATATTGTGTGCTAAAATAATTGAAATGGAAATTTCTTTATTAACTGTACTTGTGTGTCAGAGCCAATGCAACATAAAGTGCAAAGTCTGGGTTTTCAGAAGATTCAGATCTGATGTTTGAGGCATCTGAGCCCAAAAGCATTTGAGTTGCTTGCATGCTTTGTGTGCTTTCTTTTCCCTTTTTTTCTTTCTCCAGAACACAGCACCAGAAGTTCTTTTGAGTGTAGGACGGAAGCTAATGTGCCCTTGCCAATAATATCCTTCTTCAGAGAAAAAAAAAAATCAGAGCTGGTCTCAGCTCTGAAAGCATAGCAATGAGGGTAGTGTTTCTTTTACTGTCCTCAGCCCTGCACCCAAATATTCAGCAAGCTGGAAAAAAATATTGTAAATAAAACAATATACGTGAAGCCTAGGGATCCTGTGCTTTTCAGTGCTCAGTTTGTTCTCTGCTCTTCCTCCTAGTTACAGCATAACTTTTCTTCTGAAAAGCAATTCTTAGCAATCACAGTTGCTGATGCACTATTTGCTCTCTGAGCAGCCAACTGAGAACTGCCCTGCTCTCTGTTTTTTGAAGTAGTTTTTAAGATTCCCCTGGGTTCCTGCAATTACTATTCTTTCCTCATCTAGGTTTTTATCACTGCACTTAAGTAAGCATGGATATGTACACGTCTAGAACCATGCAGGGAGGGAAAATTCTGCACCTACTACCTTTTCTTCTATCCACTGCTCTTTGTAGTTGACATGGATGTGTAAAATCTTTTATCAGCAGTAATTGCAGAGCATCTGCCACTGTGAATTTTTGATGGTGAGCCTGATTCTAACGCAGCAAGGACTCTGTAAAGTAGCTAAATGGGAATAGGAACCATTAAAGTTGATACCTGGTGGAAACCAAGCCAGGCAGGCATTTTCTTTCCCCTTGGTGTTGTTACATTCCTTGTGGTCAGCAGTAATAGCTCTGCTTCCTGAAGTATGGGCTGCAGGGTTTTATGCTGTGTTCAAATGGGCATCGCTTGAAGCTCAAGTGTTTATGCTGTTTGAAGCACACATTCTCACTTCCTAAGTATTCAGTGCAGCAGGGATAACAGCAAGCAATTATATAAAGTGAAGAGTAAGTTACAGGAAGGGTGAAGGACAAAGAACAAACATGCTTGTACATCCAGTATGACTTATCATGGACCTGCGTATCATGTTTGTTATTACTCACAAGATACTTTTATTGCAGTATTTCTCTGAATCTGGCATGAGGCTAATAAAGATAATATTAATACCCATAGTGACCAAAAGGACATTTTGCATTTTTTCATAATGAGTGTCCGTGTTTCTATTTCTAAGTATCTTATCATTGCTGTTACACTCTGGGAAATCCCTTATCTCAGTCTTTCTTCAAACTTACGGAAAGGGAAGATGGCATAGTTCCCACAATACACTTGGACTGTGCTTGTTTGTTCTCTGCTACTGCTCCTATGACTTTAGGGAGCAGCCCTGTATATGCTGATTATTATTTTTTATTTCTGCACGATACTTCACATGGGGCAAAAGATTTCAAACTGAGAGGATGTTCTCTTCTCAGGATGTGACAAGGTTTAGCAGAAGGGAGACAAGTCACATTTAGGAAGGAATTTTTTCCTTCATGACACTGGGATTGTAAAACAGTGTGTTGCTCACATGGTGCTTGAAGGGGAGCAAATATGGCTCAAACTCAGTGGGACCTTAGAGTTACTACAGCTAGGCAAGGTTCCAGCTTGCCCACAAAAACCCGGGGATATCCAGATGGTACAGAGATAAAAATCTGTAGTTCCCAGCTACCCACTAATTCCTTCATCTTTTCTGCAATTTTGAGCTCTATCTTTTTCTAAATGCTTGTGTTTATTAAAGTGGGGAAGTAAGCATGTGTCCTGGAAGTGGGCAGATGAAAGAAAAGGCAATGAGAGAATTCATAATTTCTTGCGTACAGAATTTGCACGGTATTTGTGCTCTTGCCAGCAAAGTAAACCAGTAAGACTGGAAGTAGCAGCTTTAAGTCAGTATCACAGAAATAATTCTAAATGCTTATTTGAAATTCGTAGTAATTTTTATCAGATGGAACAATTTCTCCTAAGGATGACGCTCGCCCACAGAAGGAAAACTAAAATAAAATGTAACATACCACACGTACTCAGTCAGAACAGCCTGAAATATTCATATCTAGAATGCCAAAAAAAACGTATCTGTGGTTCAATAAATGTGACTTTTATTAATTAAATGTGATTTAAGAACACATTCTTTGGGTAGTGCATAACTTTGAATGTATTAAACTCTGCTTCCCCAAATGCTGAACGTAAATTTAGATAAAATTTAGTCTTCCATAAAAGCTTGTAAAATTATAGGTATAATAAATCAGAATGTTGAAAACGTGTAGGAGTGTGACAATGTGTCTTCAACAGCCAGAACTCCAGGATGAGGATGTGTCAGCCCTGTGAAATATTATCAAACAGTGTTTCCTTCTGGTCTGTTGACAGAAATGAAGATGTTTGAAGATTCGAGGCTTACAGTTTCAATGAAGAAAAGAAAGCATTGAAAAGAACAGGATGTATATTTTCTATCAGAGTAGCTTATGATTATGTTTTTAGTTTTGGCTTTCAGATTGAGAATATAAACAATAAATAAGGCCCTACTAGATACCACCAGCTTGTACTTGAGTTAGAAAGTCTTCCCAACATTGGCTTTGAATCCCTGGCCCTGGGGAAGAAGTTTCTTCTATCTCTTTTAAAACTGATTTCACTTAGACTTGATGTCTCCTTCTTCACCTGAATTAAATGAGGCCAAAGTTAAAAGGTTACGCAAATTAAAATTAGTGTGGTTTTCTGAGATAAAATTAAGATAACGTTGCTCATAAAAATGGAATCCGGGTGCGGGTTGGGTGGTATAAAAATGGGAAACTAATTGTGACCGCTGCAAAATTTTATCACCTACTGCTAGAACTGTCAAAACAGCAGCCTGCTGCCTTTGAAGAGTGTTCTTCACTATCTCTGAATTTTGAAAAACAAAGCTGTTTTCCCTGTAATCCCACAGGATACATGATTTCCTGGTTTAATTAGGTTTATTTCAGTGGTGTTAATTCAAGGGTAGACTGAGTCCTGCTTTTGTAACTTATTGTTTTGATACTCAGGAGAAAATACTGGCAAACTTTAAAGAAACATCTTGCGTAATGGCTTGGAGGTCAAACAGCAAATCTAGTCTGGATGGATTGTTTTGCTGCATTGCAAAAAAAAAAAAAAGTAATATAATTTTGAGGGAAAGTGGGAGAAAGTATGGTTTGTTTGGTTTTTTTTTTAAGCTGAAATATCCTCAGTGAAACAGGAAAAACTTGTATGTGTGTGTGTGGGGGGGGGGGGTGCCTCTGTACGTAGTAATGTATATTCATGAGCGTGTGTGATTGTGTGCACGGTGCTGGTGGTGCATTCTTGTGTGCACCTTTCGCTCTCCTTACCGTGCTCCCTCTGTTCCCCGCCCCGCCGCGGGGGGGCGCTGCCGGGGGGCGGGCGGGCGCTGAGCGCTGTTTCACAGCGCCACCTGGCGGCGGCAGGAGGCAGGGCTTTAGCAAGGATACATCAGCAGTGCTTCTATGTGCTCAGTGTTAGTCAGGTTGTAAAAGGACATATGTAACGTCAAAGTGCATGTGCAATCCAAGACCAAAATGTATACAGAATGTATAAGAAGAAAACAACAATTAATCAGCCACTTTGACTTTGACTTTGTTGGAACCACTCAAAATTACACTTCTAAATACAAATGCTTAGTTAAGGGAGTTTAATGAAAGTAGTGTAGGTTTCTCCAAAAATAATGCTTTCTATTTAATTCCATGGAAACTACAGCAGATACAAAAAGCTCAATAACACCACTTGATGGAGCAAATTCTCAACTACAGAACACTGTTTTTCAACATAGTCACCACCATTAGCTATGCATTTTCACCAGTGAAAATGCATACCTTGCTTGTCAATATCTGCACCAGCACTGACATGGGATCTGATGTTTTTGAGTTGCAAGAGAAAGGTTGTCTTCTTATGTGGCCTGCCTCTTGAAGTTCGAGCCTTCAGCTTAGTCAGCATTGTGATGTAGTGGTTAGAGCGGATGGTTTGTCTGAGTTCTAGGAAGTCCAGAAAGATCACCCCTTTCCTATCCCAAAAGACAGTACACATCACTTTACCTGCTAAATCTTAAACTTTTTATACTGATGGGGAGTTCATGTCATCCCTCCATGGACTGCTGTTTTGACTCTAGCTTGTAGCAGTGACTCCACATCTCATCACTGGTAATGATGTGATCCAGGAAACTTACCTTCAGCCTTGTATTGGTTCAATAGATCCTGACAAACTTGCAAGCAGTGTTCTTTCTGGTCCTGTGTGAATATTCGTGGGACCTACCTGGTGCTATATTGCTGCCATAGTTTCCAGCACCTTATAGCTGATATTCAGCTCCACACACAGTTCCCTGGTCCGCTTATTTGCATGGATGAGCTGATCAAGGTGTTCTTCGTTTCCTGGCGTGACAGCTGTGCATGGCTGTCTGGAGGAATGTGGCTTGTCTTTCACATTGCTGTTGTCACTGCTGAAACACACCACCCACCACCTCACATCCACTGTTTGGTCTCCATAAATATTCAGCAAGCAGTCATGAATGTCAATGGGTACAATTTTTTCCATGATGCCCCTGTGCCTCATATGCACTTCCACGTCAGATGCCATTTGGTCAGACTGCCCTTCTGCTGCCATCTGTCACATGACAACAAAATGTAACGGAATGTTGGTGGGAAGGTTCAACGTTTACTTCCATACCATCAATATCCTCCTCTGACGTGGGCCAACATAATAAAACATAATAAACATAGGAGGCATTTTCAGAGCAGCCTGTCTAAAATCCAAAAAGAAGTCCACATGTTGCAAACCTATGGTGTCAGAGAAGGAGGTTTTTATTCTTGACCACAATCAAGGCTGGCATAAGAATATTTTCTTTCCTCTTTCCAGCAGAAAATGTGGCTGCAGAAAGTGAAATGTAATTCTGGGCAATAGAAAAGGAGCAGTTACCCAACATGCAGTCATTTCATTACACAAACATACAGGCACTGTGAAGTACTTCAAGAAGCTTCACTGTCCCCAAGTTTATAAACTGCTGAGTAGAAAAATGGCCCATTACAACTAACTGGACAATTAATCTTGATAACAAATGTTTAATAAGAGCCATATTCAGAGATTTCATCAACTCCATTTCTGCACACAGTGAAAATCTCATTTTAAAATAATTCCTTGGAACATGAAAGTACTTGATTTTTTTTGTGTTTGAGCTAGCTTCCTAGCTGATGATGTTACCGTGTATGCATTTGTACCCAGATGTTTGAGTAATGCCTTTAAATAGTTATCCTATTCTTTGCTTTTACCTCTTCACATAATCATTTCTCTCATTTCAGCTAACACGGCTGAACATAGCCTGGAATAGCAAACAGGGTGCAGCCTCTCAGCTGCAGAGTAGCCCATGCTTGGATAACCTTCTCTCTGGTTATTTGACTTTCAAGGAATGCCCATACTGTGAAGGGAACTCGCGTGCACATAGGGCAGTAGGAGTACTGAGCAGAACCCTTCAATTTGGAAGTACAGTCGGTAGCCATGTTCCTATGTGTGTGAGCTGGTCATCGTTCAAGTCACCACTGAAGCCAACAGGGAGGACCTAATGTGTGCTGTAATGCATATTAAGTATGGTTACACTCTATTACAAGGCTGAGAAAAGAAAAAGGAAAAGAATAAAGGACCAGACCCTTTTGCAGCCACCCTTATAAACAGAAAATAGAATCTCGGGTGGTAGGACCATTGGGCCTTCCTCTTTTAGATATAAGGAGCAGCAGACCCACAGAAAATCAGCCTCCTTGCTCTTTTAATTTTATTATGAGGAGGTTCTACCTCCTCAGTTAAATACTTAAGAGACTCTGCAAAGTATTAAGACAATTTAGAAGGAGAAGGAATCTGTGCCTTAGTAATTTCCATTCACATTCTGTTTACCTTGTGTCTAAAGGGTAGGGAGCTGAGTGTGAGCCCCCAGCCAGCGTGACCTAGTAGCATTGGAGGCCTACAGCATCCAGCCTGTATGGGTCCAAGCATGGCCTGTAGGCCCAGGGAAGGAAGTATCTCTCTCATCGCTCATTAGACCACTTGCGCATGCTGCATCTAGTTTTGGCCCTCCAATATGTGAAAGATACTGCGTTGTGTTTTGGATGCTGCATCCCTGGAGACATTCAGGACAGGTTTGTTGGGTTCCTGGGCATTCTGATCTATTGGCTGGAAACCCTGCCCATGGCAGGGGGTTGAAACTAGTTGATCTTTGAGGTCCCTTCCAACACAAGCCATTCTATGATATCCACAAACTGGAGCGACATCAGGGGAGGCCCCCAAGGTGGCCAGGACTGGAACTCCTGCTCTATAAGCTGAGGTTGAGGGGTAGAGAGGATTCACCCGGGGAAGAGGTGGCTTCAGGAAGGGCCTGGCAGCAGTTCCTCAGCATCTGTAGGGAGGTTACTGACAAGGCCCAGCCATAGCAGTGCATGGTAGCACAGTGAGAGACAGCACAACTTGAAACACTGGAGGTTTGGACTGGATGTAGGGAAAAACCTTTCTCCCTGAGAACATTTCTGCATGGGAAAAGGTATCCAGGAGGCTGTGCAGACTTCATCCTTTGCAGGCTTGTCTGGATACAGCCCTGAGCACCTTGTTCTGAGCTTTGAACAAGGGGTCAGAGACCTCCCGTGGTCCCTTCCAATCTGAATTATTCTGTTCTGATTAATTTGACTGTATAATATGATCACTCATATACCTATTTCTTGTTTCTTTAAGTAGTCACTTCAGTTGTTTAGTTACAGCTCTTTAAACTGCCTGGTTTAATTCCCAGCTTTGGTTTTTTTTTTGAGCATGGATGCCTTTGTCAGGACATCTATGCTCAAACAGATTGTAGGAGCTTGGTTGGCTGTACAGTGGGCCATCTAGGGGAGCTTCAGTTGCCTGTTAAGATAACTAAGATGGAAAACAGGATCACCCAAAATGTCTTGATGTGTAGTTTGTATGAAGCATGCCTTACAACATGAAGGCTGTCCCAGTTCAAGGTCTGCACTTTTATGTATAACTTTTGTAAGATATTTTCCTACTTTCAAGAATTCCATCAGTTTTCTAGGTCTGTTCCAGCAGATGCTTTGGATATTTTCAAGTGCATCACTGTTCACTTTACAAAGAATCCCAGAATGTACTCCAGCTTTTCAAGTGTGACTCTGTGTAACTCTAGCTGCCTGCATTGTCAATACTTAATTTTTCAGTTAATAATAAAAATGCATTTTTATTGGCTTTCAGGGTAAAAGGAAGAGAATATATTAAAATAAGACAACAGATAAAACACAGATGTATTTAAAGTAAAAATTACAGGAAAATCACTTAGTTTGACACTAAGCATAACTGTAGGTTAACTGCTAGTAGGACGTTTCATGAATTTAGGAATGGAGAAGATAGCAGAAGCTATAGGGTCTGTCTTCAGGGCGTGGAGACAGACTGGCTTAACTTAAGAGAAGTAGAAAGTGCCTGAGATGTTGGGGCAGCTGAAGGTGATATATTTTTATTTAGGAAAAGCTTAACCATGCCTGTGGATGATCTTCTGTGTATCTTTACTCTACTACTGCAAGTCTGTTTTTTTTTTAAGTGGACTCGCCTTTCTAACCTTTGTTTAATCTTGCTGATAGGGCTGGTTCTGAATGGTCATAACTCTTTCAGTATGCTGCTGCATGGTAGCCAAACATGGCACTGTTTATCTCTGTAGAAGCTTCTTGGGTCACTTACAAAGTGGAGATGAAGAAATATCTTCCAGTGACCAACAATAACTGAGAAAACTCTCGCATATGGCAAGTTTTGTAAAGCACAAAGTGTGAGGAGGGAATGTGACATACAGATGTTGAGCTTGTGGTGAATAGCTACAAATGAAAGCTGGATGAAAAAAATGACAATTTCTGTGAAGTTACATCCTGCAAGCAGAGCACTGCCTTATGTTGAAGGAAATATTCTAGCAGGTATGCTGATTGCAAGAGGAACAGAATTAGTGGTTGATCTGAATTTTCTTGTGCTTTAACTGTGGGCAGTAAAACATAATATCAGCAAGTGTTGAAAACAAGATATATGTTTTCATGTTACTTTAGCTATGGCCTTAATGAAGAAGAATTTTAGGAAGTAGGGAAAAATCCGCATGACTTCAACTACACTATATCCCTGGACTGGTAACACCTTTTCTGGAGAAAATGGGCAAATGGCCAACCAAACTTCAGTATGAGCTCACCTTCCTCTGGGACTGCCTGTCTTGCTTTCCTGAAAAGCATCTGCGCACAGGGCTTATTGGCAGTGTTCTTTCCTTGGTTGTGGCTTGTCCTGTTGGAGAAGAAGAGGAAGCTTGATCTGGCTTCACACCTTATTCTTTCTCCCCACATGAAGGTAGGCAAAGAGCCAGAAGGAGTGCAGCGAAATACATTTCATGCTGAAACACTTAATCTCTATGCATTTTCCCAGGGAACATGGCTTTTCCCTTTTCTTGCACAGTATTTTTGTGATGCTGAACATGGTCCATTAATCTGATATCCTTGAGAACTGTCAAAAATAGAACACTCATGTGAGTTATAGGATTTATTTACCTTACTCTAAAACACGGAAAATTCTCAAAACACAGGAAATGTATTAGAAGAATGAACCATTATACGGAGGAATTCAGTAAAAGAATGGTTACATTTTTTTTCCCCTGCTGCTCCTTCTGCAATACATACTGTCAGGAGCAATAGCAGAGATGTATTTAAGCAAGCATGGAAAAAGCAGAGCATGAATGTGTTTATCTTTCTCTGTCGGTGGAAAGCAAATCATTTCTGTGTAATTTGCAGTAGTGGAAAGGAAATTGAGAGGTGCTGTGAGGTATGGAGTACTGACCTGGAGGGGAGGCAGAATGGTCAAAAGGTGAACAGTCCGAAAGGCATTTGTGTAGGAAACTGAATAGAATTTGATGAAAGAAAAATGTGAAGCAGCCAGATAGAGAAATGGCTTCTTATGCTCTTAGGCAGGAATTCCCTCTCTTAAAACAGTTCTTTGAAAACTTGTTGGCTAGTAAGAGCAAGACAGCATCTCATTGATGTCATGAGAATAGGAGAGAGCCTAAAGAAATCACCAGTAGGAACGTGCAAGTCGGAATAAAATAAGAATTGATTGTATTTTGGAGTGAAATAAACTACTCTAAGACACAGGCAGCATTAGCAGTGATTTCATGCTGGGTGAAGCCAGCAGTGCCTGGGAGGCATGAGATCAGGATATTTTTAGTCCAGAAAGATTCCTGTTGAACTCTGGGTGGTAAGCAGCCTGACGCTGCTCTCACTGTAGAAATGCTGTAACACAGTTTGCATTCTTGGGTGGGACAGACCTGAGACTAAGATTTGCTTTTGGGTTCTGGATTTACTAAATCTGGAATTCCCTGTGTTTTAACAAATGTCCTTCTACTGTAGTAGCATTTTCTTTGGCATGATGAATGGGTCAGTGCAGGTGGGGTGTGCATGACACTGTTACTTAGATCTAAGAGGCTCACCAAATCCTCTGTGGTGCTTCAGAAAGAGCCCCAGGCAGTTAATAAGCGATGGTTTGACCTACATATGGGAGAGCTGCTTGATAACTTATGTAATTACTAGATGGAAAAAAAATTAAGTTTTAAGAACCATGTGTCATGTTCTTCAGGGAAGAAAGTAGTCTGAGGGAATTGCATCATTATTATCCAACATATACATAGTACAGGTAATGCTAAAATGTCATAGACAATATTCTCCTCTGTGCAATTTCCTCTCCTAGTTTTACTGTGGCTCATTTACATTAAAACTTATGATAAAAAAATGAGATATTTCTGATGTTTCAGTATACTCCAGTTAACTTTTGTATCCAAGTCAATCTAGCCATGACAACATAGACCACTGCATGGGCTAACTGACACTGGAGAAAAGCTTAGCCATGCATAAGGCATGTTGTTAGTGAGTGAGCACTTGTATTGTCAGCAAATGAGCTTGTGGGAGAGAGCATTTTTCTCTCCTTCGCGAATGGAAACCTCAGCAATAGGCAGATGTTCTCTTTGCTGACAGCTGTGCTGGTTATGATGTTACCATCTCCAGATGCTTGATTTTCCCATCTTGCATACATTCCTGTCTCCTGAGCTCCACCAGTGGAAGGGATCCAGTAAGCACACACCACACACTAAATGGGCTTCAGGCAAAGGCAGCTGTATAATCTCAAGCAGCTGAGATAGGTGGCTTGAGATAACCTGACTGCCTTTGCCTGAAGCTCATACAGCCCTTTTCCTTGGCAAAACTCACAGTATGGGATAGCCTCCAGTTAGCAGTGATTAGATCTGGAAGGCAACCTTCAGCTGGTGGTCTTAGATCACAGATGCTGCCTGTATTCACACCTACCCCTTCCCTTCTTTTGGTCAGGAATGAAGTAAATATAGTTTGGAAACCTTAAACTGGCCCAGTGCTGAGTACAGAAGATCTCAGATGTCATCTCAGGTAGATGTCAGTAATCAGACCTTGGGAAGGCTATTTTTTTCTTGCTCTATTTGATGTTATGGGGAATCAATGCTGAGAATTTCCTGTCTCTGTGGTGCATGATCCAAACTTACCTGTACTTGATTTCTGTTGGGAAAATTTTGCTCAAATAGGCTTGCTCAACTATCTTTATCCTGAAAAGAGACAGAGGAGGCACTTTAGTTTTATTTATTTGAATAAAGGGAGAATCTACTGGGGACATTTCCCCTGTCGGGTCTCTCAACTCATCAAAGATGAGCTACCTCTTTTTTCTCCTTCTTCCTGACTGTATTATCACTCCTCCTTTCCTCATTGGCTGAAGTACTTGTAGCTTACAGACATCCCCATTTTCCTAATACATGTTCCGCCTAGTATGTGACCCCCTTGTGTGCCATACATTGCATGTATAATTAACTCTAACTTCATGCTGCCCAGGGCAGAGATGCTAATATTAATTAGCCTATTAAGCCTGTGCAGTAAGCCCAAAGTTCGTAAGTTCAAGTTGGCAATTGACCTTTGTAACTGAAGCCTTATGTGGTGAGAGTTTACAGACACCAAGTGGAGAGGAATTTGCAAACTTCTGTACAAGTTTGTGAGCAAGGACACCTTGTTTGCAAACCTCTCTGCAATTAGTTTTGTTTGCAAGGACATCTTGTTCATAAGCCTCTTCTATCTCAGCTACCCTTGGAGTTAACTTGGATAGCTGTTTACTGGAAAAGATCAGCCAGAAGATTGCTAGGTTCTGCTTCATTGCTGTAGGTGTTTGGAAGTGCCCAGAAGAAATCTCCTGTGTACATGCAAGCAGTTTCCTAATTAAATCTACGGATTTCAGCTACCTCCATGGAGCTGTTTAATGGTCTTGCCTAATTCAGCTCCTGGGGAACAGAGAGCTGAGCAAGAGAAAACAAAGGTGCAGGGTGGCATGGAGGTGGGAGGATTTGGCTGAAGGGTTGGCTTGCAGAGCTGCATGTTGCCCTGTTCCCAGCCCTCCTGTTGCCGAGGCTGCATTAAGGATTCCTGGGAACCCAGGGGAGAAGCCAGCAGAGATACTGCTGCATGAATTGCTGCTACTGGTTGTTACTCAGGCTCATTGCTGAACAAATGGCTTCATAGCACTTTCAGTGTCACCAAGGAGGGAAAGGCAACCCAGGAGAGGGAAATCGGATCTGCAACATGAGATTTAAAAGTCAATTTAAGTGTTTCTGTGAAAAACACAAAACTCTGAAGATGGGAAGGAAAAGAGAAAAGTCTAAGTGAGACAGCAAAAAGAAGAGACTCATGGCATGTAGTTATGCTGGAAATCGTGTTGTTCGATTAATCTCCACTGGACGCTAGTATAGTTCTGTGTTCCTGCTTAAATGATCATACCCACAAATAAGTCTTTATCAGGGGAAGTGACTCCTGAGAGCTTTATGATGCATCTGTATTTCTCTGAGCCGCACTCCTGGGGCTATGTACAAGAGACAACATTTATTCCAGGTTTGCAGTAGTTAGGGCATTTGGCTTTCCAAGAGGGTCTAAGGAACTTAAAGGATTCGTTAAAGATTCTCTTCTCAACTAAGGGAGAGACAGCAAGGATGAATCAGAGAATTTTTGCTCATATTGAAGATTCCTAACAAGGAAGTGTCACAGAGGCTGGTTGTTCAGCAACAGCCAAATTCCTAACAGCATGTCTCAGTTCAACTCTTTACATTTTTCACTTTCAAGTTCAAATAAACATTTTCTAAGGAAGAGTTTACTGCTGTTTCTCAGCCTTTTCACTCCTTTTACTTCACTTCTGTTTGTTGAATCACTCCATATAGGAACTATCTTTAACTTGGTTGATTAGAAACATAGAGAAGTGGAAGTTACAGATTTCTTTTAGTATTACTGGTGGGAACAAGAAAAGGGAAGAACTATGTTTTTTCCTTTGAAATTTCACAAGTGAAACATTTATTGAAGAATATGTTAGCTGTTGATTTTATGGTGCACTTCTTCTAACTTTTGCTGGAGGAGGCCTTCAGTATTTATCTTCAACATACACTGTAGGCAAAAAAAAGTTTCTTGGTTTACTGCATTAGAAAATAGTTGCAAATAGCATTTCATTGTATCTCACTCGAATAGCACTCTGAAGCCCTGTTTGCAATTAAACAAATTGACTCTGGGGAGAAAAAGTGCTTTTTCTCTCTTTCTTGTCATGATTTTGCAAATGGGACAAAATGCATGGAGCAATCTGTAAAGAATTTGCACTACAACAGAAGAATCCCTCAGTGAGTGTCTGACATCTGTACAGTTTTTTTTTTCTCCTTCCATTCTCTTTTACTGTTTTAGGAACAAAGTGAATAATTACTTCTGAAAAAGAATCCATTAAAATCACTTGTGTCAAATTTAGCCTTGGTATAAGCACCTGCTATTTCACTGTTCAAATAGCCTGTATTAGAATGGCATTTCCCTCTGTTGTGTGTGAATTTGGCCATAATGCCTTAATTGACTGCTCTGGAAAGCTCCTGGACTCTTCTTGAGAAATCCCTGCTTTAGGAAATATCCTGTCTGAGGCCTTGCTTACACAGAGTCCATTGTATCTATGTAAGAGCTCTGGTGCTTTTGAAAAATCTGAGTTAATTTTGTGAGATTTACAGTAAACCTGGAAGCAGGAAATAAAAAAAATAATAATAATAATTCAGACCTGTCATGACATAATGAGATCATTACAGAATAGTCCGATTCTTTTAGAATTTCCTATAGAAGAAAAAGAAAGAAAAAAACACAACACAAAATGCTAAACTTACAGGAAAAAAAAACACCAACAAAGCATACAAACAAACAAACAACCCACCAAATGTAGCATTCTCATGTTAGGAGTTTGTATAAAAATTTACACATGAGGAGTCCAGAGTCTGCTTCAGATACAGTAGTTGCCTCATGCTCTACAGTGATAACGTGACTGATCATCCTTCCTTGCTTCCTCTTGGAAAAGGAGGGGAAAGAGAAAGTGGTAATATATCTTCTGTTGCTAATGCTGATATGTGATCCAAAGGGATGTGAGCCAACTTGGAGAGCTCTTTGAAACCAGCAGTAAAATTAATTAAGAATGTTTGAGAGGGCTATGGATGGAGGGGGTAATACCGAGAAGATTTCATTTAGCTTTGAAGAAGAGCCTTTCCTAAGCAAGTGTTTCACATTTGGGAGGAGAGCTGGGGGGAGGATGGAATTGAAAAATAATCCCTTTTTCTTTACATTTATTTGGGTTTATACAGATGGTTTAAAACGGAAGAGAGTTGTGGGTGAAAGTCTCACAAACACACACACAAATCATAGTGTTTCCAGAAAGAATGCTGGATTTTTTTCTCTATCTTCATTTAAAAGACAGTCCTTTTGCACCTCTTTCAATGTCATGGCCCGTGGCAGCGGGTTGGAACTAGATCATCTAGGCTATTCTATGATTCTATGATTCATGAAAGGAGTAGGCAGCATTCTGAGGGATGCTCTCAGATGAACTGCACTTCATTCTTATTTTGCTTCTTCTATTTCCCTTTTGCCTAAGGAAGAAACCTGGTTATGCCTGTGCCAAGCTCTGTGACCTACTTTGCCTCTCCTTTGCTACTTTTCTTTGTAATGTCAGCTGGAAGGCACTTGGCACTTGGAAGCTGATGGCTGTCCTCAACCACTGAAAATCCCTGCAAAACTTTCCTTCCTCGAAAAGCACAGTAGACTTTTGAGTAGATTTGGATTGTTTTCTGCTTTGCAAAAAAAACCTAATTAGTGTAGGGGAAGACAGTTTGCACTTGTAGATTGCAATCTGGACAACCTTACTGCATGATTTAGAGGCCTTGGGAGAAATGGAAGTCCCCAGACGGAGAATAACCTTTTAATCTAATCTTCTCAAAATATAATCTTTTGCAAATCCTAACCAGGATTTGGCAGAGTTATGCTAACACTTGCAAAAAATTCAAGCTTATCTTCTTCTGCAATCTGAATATTCATGAGAGAAAAAGCATTTTCTCCTAATGAAAACATAAAATTATTTTGAAAATAAAGTCCCTGTCAAGTCTTTGAACTACAAAGGAAGTGGAGTTGCCAGTCAGACTCTGAAATATTATTTTAAAAATACCAGCTTGCTGTCAGTTAAAATAACTTTTTAAAAAATTAATATTTGATTGATTCTGAAAATTAAGAGTTCAGGAATATTAAGCATAGTCAATTACAGAAATGCTTGTCACCAACAGAAAAAAGTCCATAGCAATGGCTGTCCTAATATCAGTTTAACTTGGAGACAGAATTGCAGAGAACTCATGCAGGCTCACTTGGCAACTCCTGCCTTTTTCAGTCCTCTGTTTCTATCATCTCTTGCTATTTTTAGACCCATCTGTAAAAATATGTTTTTGCCAAAGAGCAAGGGCAAGATAACTTGAAGAAAGTATGTGAGCAAATAAAGAAATCACAAAGCTTACAGGACAGTCATATGTGCAGCTTTGTCAAGCTGCTCCCCATTCATTCCCCTAGCTCTGTCTCGGTGTTGTCTATTTAAATAATAAATCTGCTCAGGCAAGAATGTTGTCTTTTGGCTTTTTAGTATATGCTTAAATCTCACATCACATAGTTCGTATCTATATAAGTACATAAATTATCCTTACAGCAGAAGATCTGCACTCCCTCACCAAGAGGAAAACTGGAAAATTTTGTTGTGTCATTTAGTGGCAGTGCTTTGTACTTGCACCTCTAGCAGATGTATGCGGTTTCAAGTTCTCAGCCCATGATCTGCCCTTTCTGGGACATATTACCTCAGGCATGGTACCGTGCTGTTGGGCCAGAGAGGCCTGCATGCAAGCCATAGATGATGTCTCATCTCTAACCTTCTCAAAACGGGAAAGGATATTTGTCAGCAGCTTTCTGTGCATCCATACTGGTCTTATCATCGCTGAAATGTCTGGGGTAATAAGTGGAGAATATTCTGAAGTATAGATAGCTGGCTACTGAGAGCAGCTACTATTCAGGGTAGGACAGCATTTCTTATTTGACCTGGGCATTTTATATGCTGTTGAGTAGCCCTCGTGGTCTCCGCTGGAAAATCCTTTATTCTGTTGGGAATGTCTTGAGTATTACGTATGGGAATGTCTTGGATATTCAAAAAGTCTCAAGTAGCATGGGCTAGTGATTAGTATGTGACTTTTGTGTGTCTTTTCAGTGAGTCTTCTTAACTAGTGTGGTCCATTCTTACAGTTCTAATTTGCTCTAATTGGTCTTTTGCTCTAATTTGTAGATGATTTATCTTGAACTGCTAATGGCAGCAACCTTCTATTAAGCTGCGCAGAGGTTTCATGGTCTGGTTCTCCACAACTGTCCTGGAACAGATTAATTTGACTTGCATTTCTTTGATATGCAATCTGAATCCACAGTGCTCTGCTGTCATATAGAGTAAAGCCTAGGAGGTCTTCTCTGGGTGTAGTGAGTAAGCCACACAGCTTCATCTACTTCATGTACTAACATTACTGTGTAGATGATTAAAAGCACAACAGTTACCATATAAAATATATGAAAGGGAAGAATAGCATGCTAACTGTGTGATCTAGAAGGCTGGGATTTTTCTTGAATTTTGTAGCGAATTTTGCTTTGTGTTTTATTTTTTTTTCTCTCTGCAGTAACAGTTGCATACAGTTCTTTTGCACAGCATCTCTTGAGCAAATACCAATTCACAGAGGTGGAGTAGTCAGTTGGAAAGTTCCTGGAGGGGAAGTGAAAGCCTTCCTCATCCCATAAGGAACAGGCCATGGAAACCAGCAGCTCTGTGTGTCTAATCAGACCTAACATGTGTAGCACCAGTGACTATGCTAATAAAACTGTCAGGCCTTGGGATTAGTAATTTACACCCATGTTTTTAGATTCTCTGTAAGAAAAAAGAAACTCTTCTTGTGGATGAAAAATGATGTGTGAATCTGTAAGGCTGGGCTGAAAAGAAGCAGATGCTGACATTTCTAGAGTTAATATTTTTGCCTTAAAAACACATCTGTCATCAGCCTCCACTTATAAGAGCAGAGGAGCACTTATCTAAATAAACATGGCAGCTGTTTTATATGATGGGTCTGTTTTTTAAATAGTTAAAATCATTGTATCATTTTGAAAGGTATAGCTTCCATTAGTGTTAACTTAAAATATTAATTTGGAGTGTGTAGCTGTTCTCTGCTTTAAAATAATTTCCATTGACACTTTCTCACATTATCAAAAAACTTTCCTGAAAGGCCAGAACGAGTAGAATGAAAGTTAGTAACTGAAAGTGCATGAAGCTGAGAATACTGCAAATGCTGAAAATTTGCTGAGGAGAAGGCTGTGGATTCAGGAGCGTGTTAAAAAAATGAAGAGTGGGGAAAAAAAGGCAAGAATGTTTGGGGAAGTAAATTGTCAGAGTTCTCTGCTTGTGGAATAAGGGTTACAATAGAAATAATTCACAATTTTTGAACTGTCTTAGTTTGCTAATTAACTCCTTTACTGTAGTTCAACAAGTCCTATGCATAAAAATGTATGGTTCTGTTTCCTATGGAATCTATAATGAACTACTTTAAATGATTTTAAGACCATTTTATATCATCAGACAAGTACAAAGGAGACTTACCAGTTAACAAGGACAGACATACACTTGCAACCCAAACCAAATTTTATTTACTTTCTTATTATCTCTGTTAGCCATTACTGTTGGCTTTTGATGAGGAGGCAGTATATGCTGTAATTCACATTTGCAATTGCATGGGATATTACCCCCATTCTTAGACTTAATAAGACCTTCCTTTGTGAGAAGTCCCATGGCTATTGTGCTGTGCTCTAAATGTACTCCACATGGCCTTGTGAAGTAGTTAGATATGAGACTGTTCAGTCTATGAATGTCACGTGAGCTTAGCTCAGAGGTAAGTCCCAAGCTGCTTGGCTTGTCATACTTGTGTTGATCCAGAGCAAGAACAGCAGCAGACCTTCAGGCAGGTGCAAGAACTGGCCTGGCCAAGCTATAACCAGCTTTAGAGTGCTTGGTGACTAAATGGTTAGATGTTTGTTTGTGTGGGTTCTATATCATTACTAAACTGTCCCCGAGAAACATATTTTCTTTATAAATCTGGACATCAGCCTTTTACAGATGCATTGCTGCCAGTGAGAAGTCAGCAATTAGCAACAGGATCCCACCCATAAATTAACAGTGGTATCTGGATATGAACTTTGTTGGGAAAAAACTGGAAGACAGAGGAGACCTGAGTTTATGACATAGTCATAAGTGTAAAGAAGAAAGAGGACTTCTTAGGGTTGCATCCACCCTCTCCCTGTGTGTATGCAGATGGTTTGTAAGCTAGGAAGGAGGGAAAAAAGGTGATTCCCCTACCAGTCCTGATAACTAGGACTGGAAAGTGTCAGGATTTGCTACTGATGCTTCTGTAAATCATTACCCCTGAATAAGGGAGAAAGTGGTAGAAGAATTGTGACTTGTAAATGATTCCTAATCAAAGTGCTTCCCAAGGCTTTTCCTGGAGACCTGCAGATTCCTCAGCAGCCCTTTCCAAGGCTTGTGTTTAATACCAAAATTTGTGATTTTCTCTTGATCACAGGCCAGAGTGTACCGTACACTGGTTTAAAGCCAAGCCATGTCTCTGGGGAAGGGCATCTCTAGTTTAGTACAAAATAGTGGAACTGGGCGCAGTGATAATAGAAATGCTTCCACAGATGAGTCCCACTGACCTATGGCGGGCCTAATTCCACACCACCTCAGGCAGACTACAGCTATTCCTGTTACTGTTTCATGGTTTCATAACCCATTGGTTTCATAAAGGTGGCACAGTTTTCTTAAAATCTTATTTCCAAGAAATCCTCTGACTGGGCTGTGGTTTGACACTTTCTCCTGCTGAAGTCTCTGTAACACTTAAAGTGTATTTTTAACTCTCTTTGCTAAGTGCTTGAGACAAACAGAATCTCCTGTTAATGAAAACATTTGATGGATGCATTAAGGAAGCAGTGCATATATAATCCTGTATTTCCAGAGTTTACCTCAGCAGTGCTCCACATAAAGCACAACATTTAAGGAGTGTGCATGCATATATAAAGGTCTTGTAAAATGCCAGAAGTAATGCATTTACTGTTAATATTAGGCCTACTCTGAAAATAATGTCTCCTATTTTATTTTATTATGTTGGCCCATGAGCCCAGAGGCAGATGCCAATGGTATGGGAGTAGAAGTTGAACCTTCCCACCAATATTCCATTAAATTTTGATGCCTTGTGATAGATGGCAGCAGAGGGGCAGTCTGACAAAATGACATCTGACATGGAAGTGTATATGAAGCAAATGGGTGTCACTGAATTCCAGCACACAGAAAAAAATGTACCCATTGATATTCATGAACTCTTGTTGAATCTTTATGGAGACTAAACAGTGGATGTGAGCACAGTGAGGTGGTGACTGGTGTGTTTCAATAGTGACAACAGTGATGTGAAAGACAAGCCATTTCACACCCTGAAATGAAGTGCGTCTTGATCAGATCATCCTTGTGAATCAGTGGATTACAACCAGGGAACTGAGCTGAATATTGGCTTCAGTGCATTGGAAACGATGGCATTAGAATATTGCAAAGTTTGCTCCAGGTGGGTCCCATGAATGTTCACACAGGATCAGAAAAAATACTCTATGCAAGTTTGTCAGGATCTATTGAACCAATACAAGGCTGAAGGTAAGTTTCCTGACAAAATGTGTAAAAACAACAGTCCATGGAATGATGACATGTGAGTTTCCCACTGAAGAAAAAGTTCAAGACTCAGCAGTAAAAGTAATGTGCACTGTCTTTTGAGATAGGACAGGAGTGCTCTTTCCGGATTTCCTGGAACCCACATAAACCATCATCTCTGACTTCTACATCACAACACCAGCTAAGCTGAAGGCTCAAACTTCCAGAGTCAGGCCAGAGAAGAAGACAATGCCAGGCCCCACACCAGTTTAAAAACTGTGGAGCACATTGCCAGTCTTGACTGGACTGTCCTACCACACTCACTGCATAGTTTGAATTTGATGCCTTCTAACTTCCCTCTGTTTGGGTCAATGAAAGATGGACTGTATGGGCAACTTCTTTCTAATAACGATGCCATCTTAGCAGCTGTGAAACTGTGTATCATCCTTGTTTCAGATTTTGACATGCATGTCATGCAGGCTCTTGTTCATTATAAAAATGTATAGCTAATGGTGATGACTACGTTGAAAAATAGTGTTTTGTAGTTGAGAATTTGCGCTATCAAATGGTGCTATTGTGCTTTTTGTATCTGTTGTAGTTTTCATGGAAATAGATAAGAGGCATTACTTTTGGAGTGACGTACATACAACAGGATCGTTTATTTTACACAGATGTCCTACAGATATCAGTGTGTTTTATCATCAACCCCTCAGGCTGTGGCATCTATAAATTGTAGAAACAGCCAGTGAAGGATCAAGTCAACCTCTCCACTGTCTCATTGTCCTGGATGACTGAAGTAGGTGTGTTCTCTTTGCATGGAACAGTGACTTGTTGTGAATTATTCTGGCAGTTTTTGACTTAGTAACAACATTTCCAAAGTTAGGTGTGCAGGCACCATCTTCTAAATTGTGCACTCTTTTCTTCTTCTAAGAACCACCTTATTGGTTTTATTCATGACCTTATCTAGACATTTACACCTCCAAAAATGAAGCTTCAAATCATGCAACAAAAGGAACTTCAGTTGTCTACAAGAAATTATCCACACTGCTAAAAATAAAGCCTTCATTTTTCTGTCAAAATGTCAGATGTCAAAACTTGGGCATTTTGCAGTTTAATTCACTCTAGTCTTGCAATTTAGTTCTGCAGATAACTAAAGGTAACTTATTTAAAATTAATGCTGTAAGGCAAAGCTGTATGGATACATCTGTAGAGTTTCTTGTAGTGACCAAGTATTTAAAAGAATGATGATGAAGTGAGAGTCAGAGTTGTCACCTTTCTCAGGACCACAATGATACTAATATTCTGTGTGTGCAAGAAAGACGCCTGGGACGCTGCAGGGATTTAATAACTGCATATCTCTGCAAACAGATTGTGCTGAAGGAAGAACTGTTCTCAGAGTTGGGGCCAGTGCTGTGCTGAAATGTGGGAACTGGAATTGGGGGTGAAGGCAGCAGTGATAGCTGCCAAAGTGTGGGGCTTATAGAGGTAACTCTTTCTTTAGGACATAGCAAGGAAAGCTTGTAGGGCAATATCACAAAACTTACTCTGCATACACACATGGACAAATGAAAATTTTTGTGCAAATTCATCTTAGGAAAAGCAAGTGCTATTTATTTAAATGTATTGTGTCAGTGGATATCATTTTGCAAGCATCAGGATTGGATTCTGAAACATTGTTCAAATACAGTGATGGTGTATATACACAACTGTATACCCACTGAACTGTGCTTCTTGTGTTATTAGTGCCAGTGAAAGCAAAGCAGCCTCCAGCTGATTAAGGGGAAAAGTCATGGCTGCTAGAAGCCAGGACCTGATTTAGAAAGCTACTGCTCTGCTTCAAATAACTGAAGTTAGGAAAGTCCCTTGAATTTAACCCTAAATTTCTTGTTATTGGGGATGGGAGGTGAATAAGCTGAAGATTCTTGTTAGTGGTTTTTAGTAGTTTTTCTGTCCACGGACAGTTTCCAGAATAACATGTTTTATTGCATTTTTTTCATAGAAACATTAATTTTCAGAAGAGAAATAAATAATCATATGGCTCACAGCAAAGATTCTGTATTCACTGGAGACCTCTGGTGTAACAGCTGAATTAATCATGAATAGCTGAACTCTTTCCTGCAGTGGCATGCCAGAATCATTTCCTTGCCAATGTCTTTGCTTCCCTTCTACTGTCCCCACAAAGCTGCTGCTCTCTGCCCCTTCCTGCAGTGTGGAGCTGCCCCCTGACCAGTCCCACCAAAGTGGTTGTCTTGCCTCATTTTTCAGCATCGTCCTGTTCAACTACAGGTCTTGTGCTCTAAGCATTGTCCTCTGAAGCAGACTGACAACCAGTGGGAAGACTCCCACTGTTTTTTATGATCTTTGATACGGTCCTTGCCTATGTACCACCTTGAAATTTACCTCTTGCACCATGTGTGCTCATCTAACTTCCTGCACTATAAAAAGGCATGCTGCTCTAGGGTGTGCTGTGTGGAGTGATAATCCCTAGCTCCATTTTCTCTAGCAGCATTTGGAAAGATGACTTTGTACTATTTGAGTGTGTCCTGGGCTGGAGGGAATCTAGGGGGCAAAGCACCGCCTATGGAAGGAAGTATGGTTCACAGAAAACACCAAGACATGTTGGGAGGGTGTGTGAAGTGGTACCCATAGTTATGGCATGTATTTTAAGACACTCTCTTAATGAAGAGAAAGTTTCAATTTCACAGGTCTGAAGACTCTTGATACTACTATTCAGCATAAGATATATAAGGTGCAATGACAGCTATCAGTTCAGTGAGATCTGCAGCAAAGGAAGAGAGTTTGATTAGTACATGAAATGACAGGATGTAATGGAGGTGGTATGAAAGGATTTGGACTAGATAAAAGCTTGATTTCAGATGCTGGCCAAACTTCTCCTTGCTGGAAACAAAGACTGACCTGGTATGTAGCATTAGCATTAGGGGAAGAGTTGAGAAAAGGATGATAGCTTTTTAGATACCCTCTCATTGGGAAAAAAGTTCTGAGAAGTAAGTTTTAACTGTTGTTGGAAATAATGTTCAGGATAACTAAACAGCCCACAAGAGTACTTGAGGTGTGCTGTGAATCCAGACATCTCTGAGCTGTAGAGAGATAGTGAGTTGATTGTTTTAGCTCACTATCAACTAGCAGAAGAGGGAATAGACATTTATATTACAGAGTTGAAAGCTCTGGCTTCTGCATGTAACTTTAGAGACATTAAAGAGTACCTAATGAAATACAGGATCGTTTGTGGGACACATTATTTCAGCTTGCAGCAGAGATTTGTGGAGAGAAACAGATCTACCCCTGGAAAAAGACTGTTGAGCAGCCGAGAATGATCAATAAAAAACAGATCCCAAAGCAGAACAAGTATATGGGCTCCAGCTGGAAGAATCCATCACTCAATTGCAGGCCAGCCTGGAACACAGGTATCATGAATCTGTGCAGGTACTGTGGAAAAAAAGAGGAAAGTCAGGAAAAAAAAATGCCACACCATGGCAATGGTGCTATAGGTATCGGTTACAGACCTGCCTCATGTCTCATTGTCCCTGCTAACCTAAAAATAGAGATGTTGTCCCAGGAGCTGAAGTAATTAAGGTCTGACTCCACAGATGGGCTGCCTCTATAGCCCTTGCTCCTCTGTCTGCCCCAATGGCAATAATCTGAGCTCTCCTCCAGCTCCTCCATGACTTGAGCACCAAGCAAAAGGCGTTGGGTCTGGGAGATACTGCAGACAGCCAGCTGCTGCCTAACACTGAGGCTGCTTTCTTGTGTCCCTTCTGGAAAGCAGCTAGGTTTCTGTACTCTCTGCAGCCATGTGTTTTTAACAAAACATGTAGAAACTTGATGTCCTTGAGATTTTAATATCTCTGAGATTTTTGTTATTTTATCTCTGTACCATTTTCAGTGGAGTCCCTTGGTCATTTGTGGTTGGAGCTGACTGGGGATTCGCAAGCTACAGGTGTGCTTGGTTTGTGCCTGCATAAAACTTCTTTCTTTAGGAAATCAGCCTGAAAGGAGAACACACTGTGATTAAACCTTTCATAGCTTCCAAGTGAAGAGGGGCTATTTACAGCGTTACTTTAAACAGAGCCAAAACCCCTCAAATTGTAAACCCTGGAGGGGATAGGGCTGCTGGCTGTTCAGCTGCTAGACTCCGCAGCTATGCTGTTGGGTCAGCGAGTGATTTGATTTCAGCTGGACTGTGAAGCCAGATGCAATATAATCCGAGCAACACTTCTGCACAGTGCTATTAGACAGACGACCACGTGCTGGTTGTGCTGAGCCCCCAGCTGAGAGCAGGGCTCTGCCTGACCCTCCCTGAGGAGCCCTTCAGTGGTTCCAGGAACTGTGAAATTTTAGGAGCACTGTCTCTGACTGTGTGTACTACAAGACAGCTACTGTGCAAAGCTTGATTTCATTCTCCAGAATGTTCCTTTTTACCCAAGGCAGTAGATACCTTGGTCCTCCACCTCCTCATGCAGGAGAGTCAAATTGTGTTTGGAACCTGAACGCCTGATTTCGAAATGGAGAACCATACCACAGAATTGCATATTTCACCCTGCAAGAGGATGCTGTGATATTCCAAATATGCATTTGCAAACAAACACAGCATACCACTTCCCTCTGAAAAAGAGATACATTTTTTTTCCATCTAAGCAACCCCAGGAAATGTGGCTGTCAAGTAGATGCCAAGACTGGATTGACTTGGCACTTACATGAATCACTTCGTATACATGCTATTTAGTTGATTGAAAGCATGACTATTTTAGAGGCTTCATCCTGCCCTGAACTACTAAATAATGAATAATTTAGATAATTCATCAGCAGCTGGATACAACCACATACTGATTAATTTCCAGAAGACCTTTGAGTTGCTGGTTTTAGGTCAAGATGTTGCAACTATGTGACGCTTTGCAACCTCACTTGCAATTCTCTAGATGTTTGGGTATGTGAATTTGTATTGGTTAAAGACAACTAATTGAACTGTATAATTAATGCAGCTTGTTGATTATACAAGAAGTGCATCTAATGACTTGTATCATAAGGCTGCACATAAAGGGAGAGGTAGTACAGATCGATGGAATTCTCTCGGCTTCTCTTGACTAAGACAAGGAATGTCTTTGCATCAGATTCAAAGAAAACAGAGAAATAGTAGTTTAAGAATTGTGCATTTACGTTGTCAAGAAGTTACTCCAGCAGTTTGCCATTTCTAATCTTTATGGATTTTAGCTAATATTTAAGACAATATTTTAGATCCGTAGTCATTTGCATGATCTGACAGTAAAATGAAGAAGAGCTTTTCAGAGCACTTGCTGCACATGCCAGTTCTTAGGACACCACTTTAAGCTGTCACTGGAACCTTCTTCTAAGGCCTATCTATAGCAGCAATACCACAGAAAACAGGGTTTTAACATCTGGATCCAGAGTATAAAAATGAAGTGTACACAAGGCACTTTAAATACCTTTTGTGCTGAACTAAAGTTCAAGATCTCCTTATTCTGAATTTTATCCAACATTTTCCAAAGAGACATTTTTAAAATCCTTGTCTAGACAACATATCAAGCTGCAGGGATGTGGGAAGCTCTGGCTTGTCTGTCTGTTTGTTATGCTGAGTGATACGCCATTTGCTTTTGTGCTGAGAACTGTTTTGCTGCTTTGTTCACTTCCCCCTCCAGTGACCTTTCCAGGGAGTTGTCACTGTGCACGGTGTGGCTTTTGCAGGGACCTTCAAATACTGTGTAAGGATGAAGGTATTCCCAGAGGCTGTCTGCCACACCAGAGTTCTTATAAGAAGAGGACTGTCATTTCATTTGGGAGATAACACCTATTTTATTTCCAAATAAAAGCTATACCCCAATTATGATATCCTCTCACTTCTGCGTGTGAAGGCTACCTCTAAGACAAATCAAGGACTACTCAAGGCATGAGTTTGCAAGTGTGTGATTCAAGGGGCCTTTTGAAGATGTTTGCATAATACATGTTGCTGACTAGTTTTATGTATTTAGTGCACGTTTGGAAGGTAGAAGGAGGTCTTTGCTATCACACAATAATTAATACATCAGATGTAGCTCCTGGTGACCAAGAATTGTATACAAGCCAGTATATTATCCCATTCATACAGAAGGTGTCATACACCTTAACAATTATGGCATAATGAAATAGGAGTACTGGTATGTCTTCAACTTCTTTTTTTTTTCCTCAGACTGGTAATACTTATCATTATCTGAATCTCAAATGATACACTTATTCCTTTATCAGCACATTTCTATTCATTGCTATAATGCCATGATTGTCACAAAAATGATAATCTTTATTATTGAGGCTATTCATGGTGGCCATAGTCACAAACAAAATGCTAGAATAGTTGAAAGCAAACAGTCATCCAATTGTGTATTTATTTGGCTTCTCTTCCCAATAGCATGGGGAGACTTGCTCAGGGATTGGTGGTCCTGCTGAACTTTCAAATATATTTTTCATGCTGGTGGTCATTATTCAAAGCTGCAGACTGTCTTGAATATCTTAGTTCTTATGGCAACCCTTGTAAAGACATCACACTTTGCTCTAAATATCTGAAATACGTGTCCTGGAGTTGAGAGAAATGTAATCTTGCTATTTCTTTATAAATTCCTTATTTTATTTGATAAGGATAGACTCATTTGGCAAGTGAAACCATTCACTCTTCTAAAAGGAGAGTGAAGAATAACTTACAATCCAATTTGGCCTGAATCTAGTCCCAGCACATAGATGTGGTCTTCTGCAAAATTGATGGAAATTTTACTTCTGTTGGAGAATTTGCAGAGTCTTTCAAGCACAAGGTCAACACAGGGCAAAACTAGGGAGGAATCATTTTTAGATGGTTTACAGCTTCACTATTACATAGAGATAAAGCCTGAAAGTGAAATGGAAAATTATATGCTCACAAGAAACATGGCTCTTGATAATACTGAAGTTAACATTTAATATTATTATTTTTATTTTATAATTCATAATTTTATAGTTTATATTATTTAATGCCTATTATCAGTAACAAACAAACTGATAGTTCTCAAAATCTCTGTAATGAGAAAGTCTCTGTCTTTCTGATATTTTCATGAAATATGAAAATATTCAAAATTATCAATATCAAAATTGCTTTCAGAATCTGATTATGACAAGGGCAGCTCTGCTAACAGAACAAAATAATCCAGTTTGGAAGGGACTCACAAGGGTAGTTGAGGCCAACTCCTGGCTCCACGCAGGACTGCTTAAAAATTAAACTGGATGTCTGAATGCATTGTTCAATGTGATGGTCACTTTTCTTGCTCTCATTGTACAAGGCTTTTGGAGATTAATGGCAGCAGCTCTTCAGCCTTCAAGAGTTTTTGGGCAGACAGTTTTTTTCTGCAGACACGTTTCCCTCCATCAGTCCTAGCACACAGGCTACATACACACCTTACACTAGGCACGTGTGTGTAGCCTGTCCCAAAACTACACCCTCTCTGTCATCACATGTCCCCACCAAAGCCTGACACAGCCTGGCTGTGTGCATCTTGTCTCCACTGAGTTTCTTGTGTCCCTGTTGAACAGCAAAGCATCATAGTCAAAGTCAGGGTCAGAAGCAGATGGAAGGACAGCTGAATAGCTCCATGATTTTTTTTAGGAAAGACTAAAGCAGTTCTCTTTCTCAAAGAGGGGCATTTTATGGGAAAGTTAGAAAGTGCTGGTCCATCTCTGCCTCATTCGTAGAATCATAGAATCATAGAATCATAAAGTGGCCTGGGTTGAAAAGGACCTCAAAGATCATTTAGTTTCAACCCCCCTGCTATGTGCAGGGTCACCAACCGCTAGTCCAGGCTGCCATTCCCATGTCTGTGAGAAACTGCTGAGACATGATAGCCCATATTGCCCTCTGAGCCAATTCCAGGGGTCCTCTTGCTTTGTTTTGCAGGTACGAGATGGCAGCAGGGATTATAGAATTATTGTTTGCTTCCACTTTGGAAGGTGAACCTCTGCACTCTAGACCTCAGATTTCTTATGAAATCCATTACCTCCAGAGGACTGTGGACTGCGGCAGCATCCTGATTAAGGCATCATGTAACTATCACTCATGAATTTATTTGCCCAGCTCTTGAATAGTATTTCTCACAGGAAGCAAATGTCACTTGTACTTTATTGGTCTGCACTGGCTTCCAATTCAGGTTTGATTTTACTGGAAAGTGTTGCTTCAGACCTGGAATATTCTGGCTGCCTGGGAGATGCTACACTTAACAGGGAAATGTGAGCTAAAAGCTGTGGATGTAGTTGGGAGGTGAAGGAGGCAAGGTGTTAACTGTAAAATTCTTATCCTGGTTTATGTTTTCTGGAGCCAATCTTTTTGCTCTCAGGATTTATTTTTTCCCTTGCATTTTTAATGAACTTTTGTTATACTGTGTTTTCTGTACCATTCTATTTCATGCCGTATAAAGAACTGGCAATGTTAGGTAATCCTGCTTTGTGAACTAGCACTCTGAATTTTTTACTTTGTGAGTATTGAATGTTGATTACCAAAGCTAAATACTTTCAAGAAAAATTTAAGAAAAAGAAGCTGATGGAAATATTGTATAAATGTTGACATTTCTTTGTAGTGTTCAATTTGCTCCTAGGGCAAGTAGGGTTATTCTTACTTATTTGTCTCTTTTTGAATATATATCCTGTGATGATTTTTGAACTTAGAAGAGCATACCTGAGGCAGCAATGAACTAGAAAGTTATTGCTGTTAAAATTCTAGCAGCATTACAATTGGAATTGAGTGTAACAGTGGAGCAAGAAGAAAGATGAAACTGGACTTTAGTCAGAAGTTCTGTGGTTCGATTATCACTGCTGGCATAAAAGGGAGCTGTAAACAAAAGACAGAAATGAAGAAATAGTTCATATTTTTTACTCACTAGTTATCCAGGGCATTTCATATATATTTTTTAAAAAGTCGGTGCAACAGACTGCGAGGCAATGCCTCAGTATTTTGTAAGGCTGTGCTTTGATTCCATCTGTCAGAGAAACTAGACTCTAGAACATTTCTGTAGAGGCATGGGATATGTGACTGTCAAATACAGAAGCAAAGTTGCAAGAGAAGATCTGCGATCACCATATTCTGGAGCATTGCTTTATCTTCTGTGGTTGTTTTCCTGATCCTGGCACCAGGCTGACAGGCCTCTTTGCTCTCCTTTGCAATTCATTGAGTTATCACCAGAGTCTGAACTTTGTCTTCTCTTAGCCTTTTTCCCTGAGCAGAATGACAGGAGAGACCTTCTTTGATATTTATTCTTTCATCCTGCACCTGTGTCTCTTCTCACAGAGCTATTCCCAGAGCATCATAACTTCAGTGAAGAATTCATTTCATTTTGTCAAGTTTCTGGTCTGACCCTTAATTTAGAGCAGTCATTTCAGTCTACAATAACCTCTGTGTTTCTGCATGCAGCAGTGATGAATTATGAGCAGTCCTTAGCCATGTGCGTTCAGGATGCTTTGGTAACCCCATGGGACAAGTAGACTCCAGTGCCTGAAAACTTATTATAGAACGGGGGTACTGTCAGCATGTTGTTTTCTATGTAATAGTGCATATGTGGATTTACCCGTATGTAAAAGCTTTTACGTTATTCACTGAGGCCATTAGGAGTGGAATGGCATATCATTTCAGGCACAGAGCTCTTCAAAATGAACAGGTTTTTCCATCTTTCCCTAGAGAGCCTCAAGACGCATCCAGCATGTGCATGGGAGGAGACTGTTCATAAGCTTTCCATCTCAGTATCCAGGAACACAAAGGTTATTGTTAGGATAAGTGTGGCTCTGAGTGATAAATGAGGCAGGATAGGTAGATGAAAAAGACTGTCTTCTCTTGCTGAGGCAAATGTGAGCTGATTTTTGAAGTGTGATAACCTGGACATCTCTTAAGAGCATTTGAAGCACATTTGGGCCCCTCACTGCAAGAAAGACATTGAGGCCCTGGAACGTGTTCAAAGAAGGGCAACAAAGCTGGTGAGGGGTCTGGAGCACAGGCCTTACGAGGAGCGGCTGAGGGAGCTGGGATTGTTCAGTCTGGAGAAGAGGAGGCTCAGGGGAGACCTTATTGCTCTCTATAACTACCTGAAGGGAGGTTGTAGTGAGCTGGGGGTCGGCCTCTTCTCTCTTGTATCTGGTGATAGGACTAGAGGGAATGGTTTCAAGCTGTGCCAGGGAAGATTCAGGCTGGATATTAGGAAATACTACTTCTCTGAAAGAGTGGTCAGGCACTGGAATGGGCTGCCCAGGGAGGTGGTGGAGTCACCGACCCTGGAGGTGTTCAAGGAACGTTTGGATGTTGTGTTGAGGGATATGGTTTAGCGAGAACCATTGGTGATAGGTGGATGGTTGGACTAGATGATCTTATAGGTCCTTTCCAACCTTAGTGATTCTGTGATTCTGTGATTCTGTGATTTCGATAGAGAGTTAAATGCGGTATTCTCTGAGCATGGTGAGGTATTTATGGAACACAGAAGAATGACAACAAAGATCTCTTCTGACTAACTGCAGTTAATCTTATAGAGATATACTGTGCTTTTGTCTTTACTGTTCTTTTTGTCTCTCTTTTTCCTGGTATTTATTGGCTCGTGGAGATACATCTAGTACAGGTTATTTATTTATTTTTATTATTTTGCCGTATTAATTCTGAAAATTTCATATACTCTCTTGATTTTCAGTCCTCTGAAGAAAACAGGCCTTCTGGGTTTGCACAGTTGGATTGAGTGGCTAACAAAAACGTGCTTTCTTAAATTATTTTGACTTATGTGGCTTCTGAGATCAGGGACATAGTGGAAGAACACCTGCTCTCATCTTGCTTCATTACTTAATCCCCATTCCAGACAAGCCTATAAGGGTGTGGCACAGGAGGGGAGAAATAAAAATTGCTCAATAACTTTGTTGAGCATCCGGAAAGGTTCATGG
This sequence comes from Pavo muticus, assembly GCA_016647715.1. NCBI lineage: Eukaryota > Metazoa > Chordata > Aves > Galliformes > Phasianidae > Pavo > Pavo muticus. The sequence continues at coordinate 173,484 of JACDJE010000399.1, read as the reverse complement.
ATGGCGATTTTATTCTCTTTTTTTTTTTTTTTTTCACATCCAAACCAAGAAATAGATAAAAAGACATTATTTTTCCAACTGTTACATTCATTTCTTGAAAGTATGAAAAAATATAAGTAATCCAAGGTCACTGCAAGTGATGCAGGAAGTGCTAAAAGACAGTTGTACACATTCCACGTGCGTGTGATGCAAGAATAAATTTCTTTTAGCAAAAACTGCTTTGGCTAAGACTTTTCAAGCCTTGTTAACAGTCTGTGTGGGTGTGTCTACTTGACCATGTCTACTTGACATTTTGCTTTTTCCTAAATGAGCCTGTTTTCCTTCAGGGTGGCAGGACCCAGTGCATCCAAGAAGTCTGCCCCATTCTCTCGTGTCCCCAGCACCTCAGTCACATTCCTGCAGGACAGTGTTGCCCCAAATGCTTAGGTGAGTGTTTGCATTCCTGGCAATTTTGTAATTGATTTAATTTGTTTCTGCACAACATATGGCATGTTGGTAATACTGGTAAATCTTAATACTGCCAAATTCTGAAAGGTGGAAGAAACAGAGCTGCTCTAATATACAGGCTTCAATATGTACTCAGGGTCTGTGTGTGGAGTTGTGATGGATGGCACTCAGCAAGCAGCTGCAGAAGAGCATTTGAGTATGTGCCAGTTGGCTTGCTTAGAGAGACAGATACAGAGATGTTTCCCACCTTCATTACACATGTTTTGTGAAGGAGGTTGAGGCAAAAGGAAATGTTTCATTGGAATGTACCACAAAAGGAAAGGCCTCTCCCTCTCAGATTTTTGGTTAAGTGTGCATTTGCATTCTTGGCTTTGCGGAAATGCAGGTCAAAGAAAACTTCTGGGCTGAAATTGCATTCTCAGAAGTTGTTGTCAGAGAGGCCAGAACCCAGGAATTTGCCTTATTGTTGCCTTCTTAAGGTGGAATCACAGTTTCAGCCAAGACTATTTTCAATTACATCTTTCCAACACATTTCGAAGGAGTAAGTCAGAGGCCTCTGAGAAGGTTTAGTTCTTCTAAGCCATGCCAAGAAGCGCAGTGATTTTTGAAAGCCCTTATTTTGCTTGTGCCATTTCATCTGATTAGCAGGTTGACATTCCTCAGCATGTGACCCTCTATTTCATAAACAAAGTTCACCATAAACAAGGATCTTACAATGTAAATTATGTTTAATTTGGTCTATGAGGCTATGAGTAAGTTTTTGCAAATTTTCAGGACTGGTAATCACCAGTTCTTCAACAGAAACTTCTTGACATTTTGTCCAAATACTTACTACTGTCTCTGGACTGTTTCTAGGGTTGGAATAAGGGTACGGAGAGCACTGGCCTTGAAGGCAGTGAGCTATAGAAAGTTCCAGTTTCTCAGAATAATTAACATTTTTGACTACTTGAAATAAGCCTGAATTTGCTTATCTATTTACTTGTTGAGAAATGCTATAAATAAATATCTGCTCAGAACATTTAACCACAGCACCAGGTAGAAATAGAATAAGGAATGAAATAGAGAGAAGAACAGTTCAAACAGTGAGCTTCTGAGCTGCTATTTTGGTCGAGGACATTTTTCCTTCTGCAAACTCCCCTTGTCCTCTCCACCTCCTGTTTTTTCCCAACAGAACCTTCCCCTCTTTGATCTGAGTGTTCAAAAGCCAGCTTTGATATTTGACTGTTCCATAGGGATTTTTGCACAGATTCTTCTTTTCTTTTTTCACTTAGAAATGTCTGTAAATGAGTTTGCCAGTAACAATGATTTCCATTTTGTACAGTCATCACATGTCGGATACCTGTGAATAGGTAATGTCTACTCACAGTGAAATGTTGAATGTTCTGGAGACAAGGTAGAGCCAAGAGGTGCATAGCAAAGGGCACAGCAGTAGGAAAAAAGAAACGTTTTCAGGAATGCCAAGGCATGGTTTTTAGAGTATCGTGTGCAAGACCTCCCTGCAATTGGATTTCTGATACTCAGTGTAAATATGTTAGAAGAATGCAGTTGACTCCACTGAGATTTGAATTATTAGTTTAACTAGTGGTTATGAGCCAGCAAAGCTGACTGACCATTAAGCCAATATCTTCACCACCACATCTTTTTAAGGGATAAGTCCTTTGTCATTGTTTTTTTACCAACTACTTGAACTGGGTTGGCCACCCAGAATTGTGTTGGGTGGTTTGCAAGGCATGGCAAGACAGCGTGAGAGAGAGCTTGACTTCTGTTCACTTGCTGATGTAAGTTATGAGATGGAAGTCCTGGCCCCACATAGAGATTCAGATGTGTTGTTACAGATGGGGGTATGTCCTGGCTTTGCCTGTAAGTGGTGCATGGATGTGGAACAGTTCCTTTTAGGGCTACTGAGCATCCTCAACTGATTTCATATGTCAGTCGTGCAAGAGAAATTAAGCCTTTGCTAAAGTATGCGTATTCAGTAAAAGGGAGGTTGGTTGTGCAAGCACAGATTAGTCCAAGTTACCTAACTTGCAAGACAGATACATTGAAATTGTGTCTAACTGAACAACAGCAATTATTTCTTAGCTTTTTAAAAAATAGTTATTTGCATATAAATATTTGTGAAAGCTTCGGGCTTATCCAGTGGATTCTGCTGTGTGCTTATCCTTCTGTTCACTTATTTCTCAGAGGAAACTGGAAGCTTTTTCTTTCAAGCTGCTCTGCTTTTATCAAGACTTATTGGAAAAGGAAGGGATTACAAATTGGAACACAGGGACAAACTTAGCTATCCCAGCTGCCAAGATTTGGCAGTTCGGGAGCTAAACTATTGGGCTAGTACTTAGTGACTTATACTTTCTTATAGTGCCCATTCACTACCTTGGAACGGATGCCTGTTTAACATCAGACCTCAGGAATGATAAGTTGGGAGACTGGCAGTCACTTCTAAAAGAACTTATTAGTTAGCTGCCACCAAAAGCAAACAGGGAAAGATATTCCAAACCAGAAAGATAAGTATAGTGATTTCAGAGTTTTTGTAAAGACCCCATGCTTATCTGTCGTAATGGTCACATGTTCCAAGTTTGATCTCGAAGTGCTTGTGATTTGCAGGACTTCAGGAAGGATTTGATATTGATTCTATCTTCCCTGTATAGTACTCTAAACAGTGCCTCGCTTTCATGCAACCTATTTTTTTTAGTGTGCTCTGGAAAGCACATATTTTTTGTTTTTTCATTCTTCTTGTAAACTATGCAAATGCCTATATTTCTTGCAACAATGCCTAAACATGGTACACCAGGCTATTTTATTAAGACTGGGCAACACATGATTTTTTTGCATCAGTGTCATTGAATTGGTTTAGTTTGGCTGCTGTGAACCCCTGAGGCAGATATGCTAAAACCAGTTTAGGCTGCTTTATTTGATAAATTATTACATTACGTTAAAGACTGTTTAAACTAGTTTAAATGTACAAACCCTAAGAGTTTGAGTGCTTACTTTTTATTCATGTAGCTGCACTGTGCGCTTTATGATGAAGAAAGATTTTTCCAATATAAACATGTCATAAATCATATTAATATTCCCTCCCACAGTAAAATTGTATAGATGAATGTGTGCTAGAAGAACAGAGAACTGTTAAAAGTACATATTTTTTCACACCAAAATGGAAACACACAGCAAATGACATATTGCAGATGAATTTGGTCTAGTGACAATAAGCACTACTATTTTTGTTGTCAGTGTGGCATCTCTTCAACCACATTCTGTTTCTGTTATTGTTTATTTATATTCAGGACAGAGGAAAGTGTTTGACCTCCCATTTGGAAGCTGTCTCTTTCATAGTAATGTGTATGATAACGGATCCTCATTTATTTATGACAACTGTACAATGTGTACATGCAAGGTAAGTCCACAGTGCTTTGGTTCAGTGTGCTGGTTGTCTGACTTGGCAGTAATTTGTAAGGCTGTGGAACTGTAAGCCCTGATAGTGTTCTGCTTTGGCATCTCGTGTGGTCCTTGAGAGTCAGGTCTGAAGAGCTCTTGCAGTTGTGCTAGGAAAGTTGAAAAAGCTACCGAGTTTCTCAGTTAAGACATGATGCCTATCATTGTAATGCAAAATAAAGTTACTCAGATTATATGACCTACTTTGAGTTCGCATTACACTGCAAGAAGAGTTAACTCACTACATGATGAGCTAACACATTGCTGCTAAAGGGAAATGATTATTTTTTGTAGTTGATCTAGCGTGACTATGATTATATGCACTTTCACACCTAGACAGAGACAAAGTAATGTGTTACCAGATCAGAGTCAAGATTTTGCAGGTAAAAGGAATGCTTCACAGACCATAAAGGATTCCATTAATCCAGTAAATTATTTTTGTTTTCTCTGAGCTGACCTATCCAAAGCAATCGAACTCTTAGCTTGCTTGGATGCAATGGCTGAGCAAGCAGAAATGTTTTGATAAGCATGCACAGGAGCAGAAACACGTAGGTGATGGTTTAATGATTTCCTGTTGTCCTTTTACCCAGGATTCAACAGTGATATGTAAGAAGAAGTGCTTGCTTCCTGGAGAATGCAATAAAAACCAAGACCTCTGCTGCAAGGAATGTGTCTCCTACATCACTCCTGAAGAAATGAAAGTGTGCAAGTTTGGCAATAAGATATTCCAGGTACTGTTTCAGGTGTGGTTCAAGAATGGATGCTGAAACAACACAGGCTTACTGTAAGTTAGTGCCATGACTTGCTTTTTACAGAATTCTCACCATCATTTTAGATGATGGAACAGCTCAGAGGCAAAGCACAGCAAAATTTGCCAGCTGCTATTTTTTTATCAGAGTCTCTGTAGATTCTGCTGATACACAGCAATTAAGACTAGTTGCTCCTTGTTGTGATGTGCGTCTCTCCAAGCTTCTGCTTCAAGACAAGTAATGCATTTTTAGTATGAATTTTTAATGCTCTGCTTTCCTAAGCAAATGCTGATATTTATGGATAAGTTATTTTTGAGAGGTGTGTAGGCTTTATCTGCTGAGGCAGTCTCTTCCACAACTGAGCAACAGGAGCTGTGCAAAGCTCATCTTGATTGAAAGTTACTCACAGAAATTTCACAGCTCTGCTGAGGACAGCACCTCTGACATCTCCTATTGGGATAGCCATATAATAACAGTTACCTACTGCACTCTCACTCAATGTTTTCAAATCACAGGGGATACTCTGCAAAACACTTCTCATGTCACTGAGTCCCTGAATGTTTTTCCAAGTGGTGCAGTTTTTTTTAACACTGTGTCGGAAAAAGATTTTGTCACCTTATGGGCCATCTGTGAATTAAAAGCCCCTTGAATCAGATCAAATGTTAAATCCCATGTGAATACTTTGTTTGCTCAGCCAGAATTGCTTCCCATTTTTTCCATCTTTTGTGTACATAGCTGAAGTGTTTATTCTGGAAATTACATATGAACCTACTGTACACTGAGACTTTACTGGATCTGATTGGAACCTTCACACTGGTACTATTGTGCTTCAAGAACAAGTGCCTGGTTCTTAGGCACCCAGATAAAACAGTCTGCTTCTCGTGAAGATCTTATTATTTTACTAAGCATTATATTGAGTAAGAAAAAAATAAAGAGGCAGTACATCTATTTCTTGCCCTGTGTAAGAAAAGATAAATCTGGTGTAGCTCGGTTGAAGTTAATGGCCTAACACTAGTTGAATGGGCACAAGTTCATTGGGAGACTGGGCAGTCAGAGCTGTGTTCCCTCCTGTGCAAAAATGGCTGTGAAACAAAAATCAGGGTAGCTGTGTGCAGTTAGTTGTGAAATGTTCTGATACCGGAGCAGATACCTGGAGAGTAGTCAATAGTAGTGCACCAGAATGCATGCTGCCTCAGAAACATGAGGCGATCTTAACCATGGCGGGGACATACAGGATAGTGGAGAGAGAGCCTTTAGCTGTGCATGTTGCACTGAATGAGTTAGACTTCTTGGCATTTTGGATATTGTCTATTTTTCTCTCTGGTCAGAATGTCATGTTGAGGTGGGCACGTAATTGTTCACAGCTGTTTGCTTGGACTGCCTGTTCTCTGTTCCTGTCAGGTCTATCCTCACCCTTCTTTCACAGAGGTCCAGCAAACAGAAAACATGCACATTTTGGCTCTAAGCAGACTAGCACAAGACTGTAAGTGGGTGAGACAGAATGTTTTAGGAACCACACTTGGCAAATGAAGCAGTATGGAGAAATGAGCCAGGGCAGTTCCATGAACAGTCTTTCCGAAGTAAGTGAGGATAAGACCATATTTTGCTCTGCACCTAATACTTCAAGAGCCGTAGACTCTTACCTGCTATGCATTTGAAGAGTTCAGTCCTGTATCTCTTCTAAACATTTTCAGATGTTTAACAGATCAAGTGTCTATGAAAGTGCTGTACGTAATCTAAATTAGAATTCATTATTCAACCATTCCTGTCTTAAGCCAAACTGATGCTGCATCTGGGAATAAATTCACTATATGCTGACATCTTAATCAAATACTTTCACGTGCAACAACTTAAAGACATCACTCAACCAAATGAATGGGGTTTTTCTAATTATGTCAGCTTAAATGAAAATTTGTGGTAGGTGTGATCACATCTTAGACACGTACTGAAGAGAAGACAATGCAGATGATCAGGACACTGATGGAAAGCGCAAATGTGATTTGGTTAGCTTTGGAAAAATAAATTTTTGATCTGGAGGACTGAAGGGAAGAACACCCCTCAGAATTTGATCTTTGTCTTTAATACAATTGGATGTGGACAGATACCTCAAAATAATTTAGACTAAACAATGACACAGTGCCAACAGGGAAAGTTATCCCTTCTTGTGCAATGATGCATTGCTGAAATAGCTTCCTGTTGCCACCCCAACTGATACTAGATCATGTTCCCTCTTGCAGGATGGAGAGATGTGGTCCTCTGTGAACTGCACCATCTGTGCTTGTGTGAAAGGCAAGACAGAGTGTCGCAAGAAGCAATGCATTCCAGTCAGCAGCTGTCCTCATGTGAGTTTTTTAAAGGAGCATGGCTTTCTTCTCTACTTTTCACCACCATTATGTTTGTCAGTGTTTCTTGGAAGTGTGTGCTTAGCACTGGGGCACGTAGATCGGAAAGTAGATATTCTTTGGCATATTAATTTAGGCTGGTGTTTTCCAAGTGTGCTATTGCTACTCTGAATAAGAGCTTCTCACCTCTGCCTTTGCTCTTCAGACTGTGTTCCTTTTCTCCTCCTTACTTTTTTTCTGTCTCAAGTATCTGGAATACAACATCTCTTTCACATATATTAAGTAGCTTTGTAGAGTGGTGAGATGACTATGTAAACATACATTTAGCATGCAGACGCTAAGGCAAGCGTCAAAAGGTTGTACTTGCTTTTCTTAGTGCATATGAGGCTTGAAACTCTGTTAGACAGGTAAATTAAATGAAATAAAAAAAATTCAATCAAACGATGCCACTTTCTCTGAGGTTTCAGCCTGAAAAAAAAATTATTTGAGTGTCTGAAGTGAACCCAGAGCATGGTGTAATTCTGCTTTACTTAACTGCTTCAAAAATTAGCATATGAAACCTTGAGGTAAAATCAGCTTTTGTGTCTTGGATTTCTGTCCATGACAAATTACTTTGTTTTAATGGTCCAAGCTTTCAGAAGAGGGAGCTCTAAATAGCACCTCATGTAAGGTCAGATCTTTGAACAGAACTGCAGAAGTGAGAGCCAAGTGGTTAGCATTATACCTTCTCAGTGTTTCCCTCTCCATCCTGGAAGCCAGTCGGGAAAATATGAGTCACAGACACCTAGGTATAAAATTTTAAATGACAAACTCTAGTTTGTAAAATTTTATATGTGTGAACTTTTGACAGCCAGAAGCTGTGGTAGAATAAAAAGCCTGTACCACGGTGCTCCTGTTTCTGCTGTGCCAGTGGGCTGCAGGAATTATGTTTGTATCCTCAGAAGAGGGGACAGTCTTTTCCTGTCACTCTGGCGTTCACCGCACAGGGTAGTTCTGTTAATAGGCCTCGTATGAGATACTGCACACAGGAAATAGGAATAAAAGGAGCTCTTCTTCTGGGAGCCGGATGAGGGCCGTGGTGATCAGGCTTCCTCGCTTTCCACAACATAAGCGGGAGGTGAGAGTTTGGACCCTTCCGGTCTCCTCAAATTCTTTGTTGTTGACCTTGGCACATACTGCATCTCATTTATATTTTCCCCATGCAAGATGCATTTCAAACATTCAAGATGCTTTTGAGATCAAATAACTAGTTTGATGTAATATAATTCTTAAGTGAAATAAACCACTTCAGCACTACCCATATATATGAATTATAGCATTGAGATAATGAACTAAAGTGGCTTCTGTGAATGAATTCACTGTTCACGGACAGTTAGTGGGTAAAAATTCATCATCTGCAGTCCTGTGGGACCATAACTGACTGATGTACAAACTGACTGGTGTACCAACCGGCTGTTACACGAACTGCTCCAAGGTTAATGCAAACTCCTTAACTGCACTAAACCTCTGAGTTGATTCTTCAGACAAGGCTCAGCTCCTCAGGGCTAAAAAGATCAGATTATGTTATTCTGCAGAGCTCTTCCCTCTAGCATCTAACCAGTCACCCTATTCCCTCTCTTAAAATGGAGCCCATACCAAGCTGCATGTGAAACCACCCTCCTCCACAGATACCAGCTATGTTTCTGCTCTTTCAGTCTAAATTGGAAGGACAAGCAGGAGAAGGAATGTAAACTCTAGAGTGAGATTTATTTTCCTCTTCCAAGTGGGTATCACCTCAGGTAATTTTAAAGCAAATAATGTATGCTAATGGATTTAAATCTTTCACTTTTCATCTGTGCTACGCTCTCTTTGATGAGATGTTCTGTCAGAAATCTATAAACGTTAATTAAACACACCATATTATTCAAGATAAAGATATTTTAGTGATTCTGATACTGAAAGTCTGGATATCATGTATAGAGTTATGCTTCTGTCTCTGAAAACTGTAGGGGTATGTACTCCGTTTTTTTTCCCTCTTCCCAACATTTCTGGTAGTAAGCAGTCTCTATTGGCTGTTGAAGACTGCCATGGAGCAAAATGCTGTTTACTGCTCCTTAGGGTGTCAGTCCACATACAGTTATCTCATTAAAATTGTGTTAGGATGCACACAACTGAGTGTGAAAGGATTGAAGATTCACAAAGCAACTTACAACATTGTTCCTTGACTTAAATGTTTTTTTTGTTTCTTTGTTCCTTTGTTTTTGTGATGGAATATTATTTAATTTATCAACATAGATTTTAGTCAATTATTTCTTGAAAGGATAAGTTCCAAAGTGACATTTCAGCAGAAATTTCTAATTCTGTGCAGCCATTTGTATTATTCATTCTATTGGTGGCAGGCTGCCATATTTTCAGAGACTGTTTCTGCCATTTCTTTGATTTTCTTCATAGAGCTAGGCACATTTTTCCATTCCTTTTATTCTTCTCTTTTTGGAATGTTTAATTCTGTATCAGTAATTACAGGAAGCGTTTTTCTTAGCTTCTTTTATCTGCCGCAGGGGCAATATATCTCTTGCAAATTCAATTGCTCCTGTCATAGCTATAGTAAAATCAGTCCTTCTTGGGCTTCTGGTGAGCCCTCTGGCTTTCTGGCAGTTGATTTTATGTTGATATTTCCTCCCAGTTACCTGGAGCATCAGCCTGCAAGGTGTGGTGCATGCTAGACCCCATCCAAACACTATTAAGCATGTCTTGCTGTCCAGTCTTGCTGAAGGTCCTCCATGCCTGCTTAAACACATGTTTAAGTGCCATATAGAAATGGAGTAATCTCAACACTTGGCAAGACTGAATTTCAGACATCCATTAGACCTTTTTTTTTACCTAATTTGCTATTCACTTGCCTTAGCCCTGCTCCAGCCTCCCACTTTCCTTGTGCCATCTTCCTTCTAATTATCCATGATTATCTATTTCGTCCTTGTCTCCTTTCCTTATGCCTTTGCATTCCCCACTAATAACGCCAGCCTGTGGAAATGGTCACTGGTCACAGATGTCTCATTTTGTACTTCCAGAGAAGAGTCTGTTGAATTTTACAGCACACAATCTTTTCTGATGTCCAGAGCTCAAAAGTTAATAGAATTAAATTCATGGCATGTGAAGATATTTGCAGAGTTTGATTTTGAGGGTAAATTTTGAACCCATGAACTTGAAGTGAGTTGAAAATTTATTCAGAACATGTTCTCCCATCTTTAACACAGACAGCATTTAATGTTATACACATCTGTTATTATTACAAACAAAAAGTTGCTGTTTTTACTCTAGTGCCAAATGAGGCACAAAAAAACAACAGCTGTTGCTATTGCACAACCAAACAACCCCCTCAATTAGTCCTTCCTTAGAAAAAAACCCAAAACCTCAGACATAAAATTGAAAACCTCATAAAAAAGAAGAAAAATCCCAGAAAATAAATAGACTCAAATGTGGTCTGCTTATAAATATTCATAGGGAAAAATGGGATCACATCACATAGCCCACTCCTAAGGGAACCCTCAATGCTAACGAACTCTTGCAGCACATGTTAGCAATAACGGGTTTCCTTATTCTACAAGACAAAAACAGGATCTCAGGCCAACATGGTGGCTCAAGTAACCAGCCTCAGCAGGCTGCCTTGGAGATTCCAATTTCACTTGAATTCTTGCCACTTCCAGCTTGGCTGATGATTTCAACTTTTTTATTGAAACAGAGGTAAGGCTACAGTGTGCAGTGTGTGGCATTCAGCTGCATGTCTTCCTTGTGTACAAATAAATGCTGCCCAGCTCTGTACTTCTGTGCAGTTTTACTGGTTCTTTCTTAAAAGGATTTTGTGCTAGCAGGTGCTTGATAGGTCTTCTCATCGCAGCCTGATCCTCAGTGGTTTTCTTTGCTCTGGGGCCTGATGGTCACACAAATGTCTAAGCGTTGCCCACATGCCAGTGAAACTCAAATCCATTTCATTTCTAAAGACCAGACATGCCTAAAATCCATTCTCTCCATGTGCAGTCGCACATTCAAGAGCAAGCTTACACTGAACTTTTATGCCCTGATGACGATGAGCTCAAGCACACTCATCACCTGGAGCTCATTTCTCCCCATGCACAATGTCAAAGCTTGGCAGCGTTTTTGACAGAAAGCAACGTAGATAGCAATATGGCTTGCAGTCTAGCCCTGCTTCCCCTGTCTCTGCATGGACCTACCACTCCTTGTTTGTCTTCATGAGCATTTCTCTACTTCCAAGTGTGTTTGGAGCAAACAATTTTGCAGCTCCATTTGCTCCCTCTTAGTGGCCACTCCTTGCTTGCCTGCTTGGTGGGGAACAGGACCAGTGGTAACACAAAGGGGACTTTCTATGTTCAACTGCAATTCTACTATTGGACTGAAGTGTTGGTGCTGGGGAACACTGCAACTCCATATGCCTCTTCCTTCCCCTTATGAGAATGTGGGTTAGCTCCAATATCACCATTGGTTCTGTTACAACCCCTGCCAGTTTTTGCTTGGAAAAACATATCATTCAGTGTGAAATTTTCCAGGCCTATCCTCTGACTTGATGGTAAGCTTTTGGGAATTTAAGTAAGATCAGAGAGAATATCTTTTAATTTGAGGATGAATGAAAAAGAGAATGAATTTATGTACAAAGAAGCATGATTCCTACTTCTAGCCAGCCTTCTATAAGACACAACTATAAATAAAACTGTCATGGGCAAAGTGGTGAGTAAACACTTGAGACTTTCATCCATGATCCTGTGATTAGACCAAAATTTTATTTTTAGATGTTGCATGTCTTTGGACATATGTCCATTTACTTCATGAGGCAACTCAGTCTGAGATTGGTTTTATGATCTGGTAAGAGGTACCACAGGATTTAGCCATGAAAGAAATCTGGCCAAACTAGATATCTACTAGAGCCTCCTTCCTTCCTTCATTTCTGTAGGAAAAGGAATGATCTGGGGGCACGGGAGAGCAGTGGGGTGTGGAGGGCTGCAGATTGCATAAGTGTCCATAAGTCTAAGTTTACATTAGGAAATATATGTGTTTTGGGAGGTGGGAAAAGGTGGTGATCTTGGTAACTAAATGACTAGTCTGCTTTTAGATATCTGTGAATACATGAGCCCAGAGTTCTCTCACACTCTCTTAAGAGAAAACTGGTAACAGAGAAGTCTTTTAGTATTACATTTCTAATAAGACTGCCAGGAAGCTTTTTGAATAGTTCTGTCTGTTTTTAGCACCTGATATTTGAAGCTGTAACCAGGGCATTGAGTTCAAACACAACTTAACTTAAACTATTTTCAAAAGCTTATCCAGCCTTACAAAATAACACAGTCATTGCTCCAAAAACTCTTTCATTAAATCAGCCTGTCTTTCTCCCAATTAGGGTAAAATCCTGAACAGAAAAGGATGCTGTCCTATTTGCACTGAAAGTAAGTTCTTTCTTCACATTTTTAAAATTCTTTTTGATTATTTGAAAGAAAATAAATATAGTAGAAATATGTTTGCCTTCTGCCTTCTTTTTATAGATCACTAAAGGGCAGGTGACTCTTTCTGGCTAAAGTTTGTTTCCTATAAGTCTATGAATTTTAAATAAAATGCCTGAAAAAAGGAATTTCTTTCTTTTTTTTTTTTTTTCCCCAAGTGACACTATTTGTGCTAAATCTGAGGTGTTGCTCTTTGAAGGACATAGTTGGCCTGTGAAATTTGTAGGTAATTAGATAAGCAATGTATATAGAGTCGTATCTTTTAGGACTGGGTGACTTTTATACCTGCAAATAACAACCCCACTGTGCAAGAGAGGGGAAACAGTCAAAGTGTATATATAATTCAATAGTTCTGCATAACAGCAATGGAAAGTACAGTAGGAAGCTGTTCTTCTGTCTGTGTGATGTTTAACTCAATCATCACATTTTTATTCCTTTACTTTTCACTTCAGGAATGACCATCTTCCCATATCCCTTGCAATCTTTCCTAACCAGCAAATCCTACTTGCACAAATACTTACCCTTAAGATTATCCTATTTAAATCAACACGGAGACCTGTCTTCACTGAAGTTATCAGGATACAATTATGTATTTCCTTCAGGATGTGTTTAAGTATTTTACCAAATAGGAACTGAATGTTAGAGTGGGGCTTTATGATTTAGGAGCAGTTGTTTTAAAGAGAATGTTTCCTATTCTTTTTTCTAAAGTCAAGTTGTTTTTACTGATCTACTCATTTCTGGATAGTCTTGGATTGCACAAATTCTATAAACTAACTACCTTTTTCCACTGTGTTCATCAATTGCTTCTGAATATGTAACTTTTAATAAAATAAATCTAGTTTTGGATTCTTCAGTATCAAAATGAAGTGAAATACAAATGTCAAACTCAAAAAGGCTTGAAATAAAGAATACCAAGAAGAAGGATAAATGAAAGATTGAACTGACTAGCAGCTGAATTTATCTATGCTGTTTCCAAGGGTGAAGACATTTCCCTATCACTCTGCTTGAACATGACATGTCATTAGTGTCATGAATTTATCGATCGCTGTCTTGCCTCTGCTCTTACATTTCAGTCTCATTTAGCCTTTCTGATGTGCTCTTTTGTAATATGAGCAGTTTACTGTTAGAGGGAGGCAAATAGTGAGGCCATCCATTCCCTCAAAGTGCTGAAGATCTTCTGTTGTAAGCGATTATGAAGAAGGCATTTCCTTCAGAAATCCTGCTGGAGAACGATAACTTGTGACAACTGTTTCATGGGAGAAGCAAGCAAAAAATATGTTTGTTTAAAGTAAAAATACCTCATATAGGAGCCAGGTGACCTCAAAGTCTGAACTTCTTGATGATATAAGAGCATGGTCATGACTTTAATTCATGAAATTAAGGGGAGAGTATCAGTAGCCAGCAGAATATGTTAAATTTACATTCTTATTATGAACAAAGTGGCAGATGTTTGATCTTACTTAAAAAGCAGTCGTTTTTTTCCACAAACAAGTGTGCAGAGAGAAGAATTCTAGGGATACCTTGGGAATCTGGACTCTGATTCAGCAGCTGTTTGAGCATCTCCCCCAATTCAAATGCATTGGCCCACTGTGTGAGGAAGCAGTAAACCTTCCTGAAATCTGGAAAGTCTCTAGTACAAAGAAATTGACAAGTCCAGTTATTTTGTGAGTTTTTGACAGTTGGAGGTCTGCAGCCAGCCTCCTTCTCAAAAAGGTTCAGACTAAGACTATGATATTCAGCCAGGGGTTTAGAACTACCAGGAATGGAGATGCCACAACCTTTCTGGGTAGCCTTCTCCAAAGTTTGACCATCTCATGGTCAAATTTTATTCTTTATATCAAGCTGGAATCTCCCTTATTCCAAATTATGTCCACTGTTTCTTGTCCTTCTGCTGTGCAGCTCCATTAAGAGCTTGGCTCCATCTTCTCAGTAACCTACGTGCAGGTATGGTCAGATTGCTCTTGGTTCTCCCAAAGCTTTCAGGCTAAACAACCCTGTTCTCTTAGCCTCTCCTTACGGGTCTGCATTGCACTGGCTCTTTGTATGACTGGGAGGCTCACTAACTGTCCTGTAGTGGTGCGTTCCTCTGTTGCACATGAAATGGATCCTTTTTTGGAGAGGTGTCTCATTATGGACACATTTAGCATTTGGAAGAGGACTAATGCTGATCTGATTCTAAGGCTTTATGATTAAAAGTAATTTCAAGCTTTTATTAGTTAATGTAATCAAAGACTTTAATTACCTACTCTCATACAGCACCAGTAGCCATTAGCATTCTAACAGCTGCCATCTGCAAGGATGCCAGAAGTGCTGTAAATCTCATCACAACATTATGACAGGTAAAATCATAAGTGTTTCAGTGATGATCACAATTGTAGTCCAGTTGTTAGAAACTTTGCCAATTCAACCTATTCCTGATAAGATGCACATGCATAGCCCTTTCCCTCACCCACCCACTCATACTGATCCTCTCTCCACATGTTAACACACCAGACATATTTGTTGGTCCAGAAGATATTAATTTTCCAAAGTAAAAACAACACAGGAGGTACGAGAACATACTGTACACAGGAGAGCTCTGAGTACAGTTTAAATGCAGCCAATTTCTATGAAGTGGGTCAAAAACAGTCACGTTGTTAAAGGATACATTTTAAACTGAAAAAAAATAAAAAAATCAAAGGATTATTTTTCAAAGCAGTTTGTTGCAGAGAGAAAAGTACCTTGTCTCCTAATGGATTAGGGAGTCCCTTTTGTCTACTGTTGCTGAAGTTAACTGTGGTTGGTTTTGGCATGTTGCTGTTTAAGCTCCATGGCTGGTGTACAGTTATCACTAATTAAACACTGTGGTCATACCAGTGGAAAATTCAACAGTTTAGTTTATTCTGCTGTAAAAATGTAATGAAATGTACTCTTTTGGGCTTGATTTAGAAAAATCACCACTGACGTCAATTCCATAAATTAGTAATCCTGTGTTAGACCAAGGTCATTTTCATATTAAAAAAAGAAAACACTAAACCTGAATTCAAATAATATTAACAGACTTCTCTCAGAGCAAGCTGGGAATTTGCAGTAGAGACTAAATCTTTGTTCTTGACATTGAAGAATCAATAGTCTTTGCTGAGATTACAGCATGCAGTAATGCTTCCTACTGTGATTGTGCAGATATATCTTAATCGTTATCAATACCCCTAACACAGTCATACCTAAGTCATTGCTAGGTCTTGTGGACAAAGATTTTTTCAAAGAGTCATCTAGGTTTAGCAGGTCATATGATTAATTTTGTAGTAAAGACCTTTTTTTTTGGTGGGGGGGCAGAAACTTTTCTACACCAATCATTCAGCATCTTTGTAAATTGACATATAGCACTAAGCCAAACTCATGGCATTTGGATCCAGCCAACCTGCCTTAGGACTAAAAGGTTGGTACTTTCACCTGCTCCTGTATGCAGATCGTTTTTATTTGTATTTATAGAAATACTAAAAAATTGATGGCTCTTCAAAACAACAGCAAAAGATTAAAAAAAAAAATAGTGTTATGCTTTGTAGATACCTATGAAAGCAGGAATCAAGACTAAAGGATCACAAAGAAGTCTGTTGGTCCTGTTTCCTGTTATTTCCTTGCCATGGAGAAATACATCAACAAAAAGACTGCAATTGTTTATTCATACTGGAATGCCGTTCATGATTTAGCTCCTCAGTCATTTCAGCTGTGATGGCCTACTGTATAAATATGTATCTGGACAAATTGGAATAGATATTTTATTTATGAAATAGACCATAAAGACTCCTGTGGAGTTTTTGACACCACACCTTGTAATGTGTATTATATCAAGCTGCACTATGCAACATTTATGAGGAAAGTACTCTAAGGCTATGCATTTTTTGAAGAAAAGCTAATGAAATTCTATTATGTGTGTTCTGTAGCTAACTTTCAAAAGTTAATAATGTGTTCTGTTTGATTTAGGGCTTAATTCAGCATATAGGCTAATTGCATTCAAAGTTTCATTTTGTTTTTAAAAAGCTGGGATCTTTTTGAATTATAGATGTCCAACCAGAACACTCTTACACTAGTAAACTTCTATTTTTTCCTCCCTCTCTGTACTTAGAAAGTGTCCAAAACAATTTTAGTTATAATTTAAAGTGTATTTTTCTTGGCCACTCTTAACTAGCTACAAGCCCAGAAGAGTGTGACCAGACATCTGGACATCTTGGACTTCAATTGACTGCTCTGATGTCCTGAAAAAATAAAACAAGTTATTCCATGAGCACCAGAGCTAACAGCCTGGTTTCCTATGGATTTGTGTCCCATTTCCTTTATATCCTAACAAATAATAAACCCAGCTAGAGACAATATATCCTGTGGCTGTTCTGGAGCTAAAAATGTGCTAATTGGCCAGCCAATATGCTCATGCTCTTTGGCCGGTCAGGATGTGTGTGCTGTCTGTCTGGCCTCAACTAAACAGTCTATATTTAATTTAGCCTTTTCATAAAGGCCGTATACCACCTTGGGGGTAGGGGCATTAGCCTGAAGGCAGATAGGTACTTTTTGGCAACCTGTTATTTCAGTAAGTGATTCTTACCTTTACTCAGCATACTACTTACTTGAACTTGAGCGTCTCTTTGTTAAGTTTGTTTCAAATCAGCCAAAACCAGTTGTGATTTCATTAACTTTCTTTACTCCTTAAGAGAGTATGTTAAACCTCGAGGAATGCTAAAATGTTCTTTTCCTTGCTGTTTCTTTTTCAGCTTCCTTTTTTTGTACAGATAAATGTGTTTTCAAACCCTGTGCTCCTTGCCTACAATTACCTTCCCAGTTAGTTACCTTTCCTAATGAAAGTCAGTATTTCATTTGAATTGGGTGCATGATTTGTGACATGCAAGGAGAGCTGGCCAAGAGTTCCACAATATTCACTTTAGCACCTAAATGCTATTATTACAAGTTTGCAAGAAAGCTATAGATCCTTAGGTGGAAACTAGGCAAACTGCATGAGTTACATGTAAAGACCATCAAATGTAAGAGCACGAAGTCCATATTTTGTTGTTAAAAAAAAAAACAAACGTGAAAACTGCCTTGTTCCCAGAAGTTTATACAAAAGCCAGGAGTTTTGAAAATTGATTTGGGCACCGAAATGTGGGATTTCCAAAAGACATTTACAGGTATTTGCAGCCAGCTTCTAATAATGTTTAATCAGAGTTGAGTGCCTTAACTGCCTAAGGTGCTTGGGAAATCACAGCTCTTTGTGCATAGCTCTGTGGTGCTTTTAAAAATCTGTGTCTTTCAGGGAAAGAGAGGGAACATGGGTGTATTTGCCTTCATATAAATGTGCATGTGTAGATGAGCAGAAGACAATGGAGTTGAGAAATGCCAGGTTTAAAACAATCAAGAGACAGTAGTTTTTCAGGCACTGTGCCCAAGGATGTTGTGGATGCTAAAAATGTTTCTGGGTCAAAAAGAGACTGGACAAATTCATGGAAAAGAAGTCTATCAAAGGTTACTAAATAAAGACAAACTGTGTCTAGCTCAGAAAGTCCCTAAGCTGGAAATAGTTGGAGGCTTGCAGAGTCTTAGGGGGAGCATCTTATATAATTGCCCTTGTCTAACTGTGGCCTAGACAACTGATAGAGACAGGGAGTATCTGCAATAAGCTGGCAAGAATTTACTGTAGGGAAAGAGATCTGCATCCACAACTCCCTGCTTCGTTAGCACAAGTCACACTCCTGTTTAGGGAAGCATAGATTTGGCAATGCAGTGATACTCTCCATCCACTACATCTCAACAGAGGAGCAAGTCACACATGACACTAACTAGAGAACAAGTGTTTCCAATAGATTTCAAAAACAGCCAGGCATAAAGGCCTTTTTTATTTCCAAAAGAAAAAAAACAACAATAAAAACCAGAAACAAAGAAATCATAAAACATGATGTGATTGAAACCCTCTCAAAAGGTAAACAACTCAAAACCTAAAAATGGCTGGAACACTTTTTATGTTGCCTGCCTTTTGCAGTCTCGTTACACCCTGTACTAAGGTTTCTTTCGAGGCCAGACGGTTCTTCTTACTGGCGGTGCCTGAGTTATCACACACACTCTTTCAGGGTGTGGGTTTATTTTTTAAGACACCCAGAATTTTAGTAAACCTTTCTAGAATGTTTTATACAGTGATATCAGAGAATCAATTATTCGGGCTGTTTTTAGGTAGATTTTCCTTCCCCCATTTCCTTGGTTATTAAAGAAAACAGCAGTGTTTGGATCAGACATTCAGCTATCCAATCCAAAATACATTCTTTTTTATTTTAACTGCACTGTATCAAGTTGACATATGACGTGACACGATGTAACATAACATAAAACAACATTACTCTGCATAACACATTAGAAATTAAAAATAAATATTTCCTTTGGATCCCATTGGAACTATCAATTTTACTTGTACATCTCTGAATTATGTTTGTTCCTCTCTCATTCTTGCCTTTTAGTTACTTTCATAGGTGAAGAACTGCCCTCTCTCTCCCAGCATGTGGGATAGTAACATGTATAACATCTCTACATTCTTGGCCTCTAAAAATGCAAACAAAAACCAGTTCTCATCTCTGAAATCTTCACTGGTGCTTGGGCTCATTTTTTGTTGATAGTTTCCTTGTGTTTAGAAAACTGTTCATTATATTTAAAGAAAAATTAAAACCTGAATAAATGAAATAGAATATGAGCAGGTAATAAAATGTATCTTAATGTTCACCATGCAGTATAATTATACTGCATGAATACATAAGGAAATCAGAAAACCTATTTGTATGATTTAGTGGCAGTAAAATCAGATGGTCTCTGTATGAAACCAGGAGATTTTTTCCTCTTGGTGAAAAGTGCACTGGTGATTAAAAACTCTATTGTTCCTTTCATTTGAAGTTTGCAAAAAATAATTGTGGATAAATATCGATCAGTTAATCATTTTATGGACTTTGGAAAGCAGTTATTGATATCCTTATTGTTAGCAATGGGAAAAGGAGATTCACGGAAGTGCATGTTTCTTAAAAGCACACTCAGGCATCTTGGTTTTCTGGCACCACTTAAAGTCCTTAGGCTCTGACTTCCGTAGTTGCTGATCAAACGTGATTCATCAGTGACCTGGATGAAGGAATAGAGTGTATCCTCAGCAAGTTTGCTGATGCTATGAAGCTGGGAGGAGTGGCTGATGCACCAGATGGCTGTGCTGCCATTCAGAGAGACCTGCACAGGCTGAAGAGTTGGGCAGAGAGAAACCTTATGGGGTTCAGTGAGGCCAAGCGTGGAGTCCTACACCTGGGGAGGAATAACTGCATTCATCAGTATAGGTTAGGGGCTGACCTGCAGAAAAGAAGCTTTGAAGAGAAGGACCTGGGTGTCCTGGTGGACAGCAGGTTGTCTATAAGCCAGCAGTGTGCCCTGGTGGCCAAGAAGGCCAGTGAGATCCTGGGGTGCATAAAAAAAAGCGTGGCCTGCAGTTTGAGAGTGGTCATCCTCCCTCTCTACTCTGCCTGGAGGGGCCATATCTGGAGGATCGGCTGAGACAGCTAGGACTCTTCAGCCTGGAGAAATGAAGACTGAGGGGAGATCTTAATCAATGCTTATTTAAAGGCAGGGAGTCAAGTGGGGCCAGGCTCTTTTCAGCAGTGCCAGTGACAGGACAAGAGGCAACAGGCACAAAGTGGAACAGAGGAAATTCCATATGAATATGAAGAAAACCTTTACTTTGTGGGTGACAGAGCACTAGAACAAGCTGCCTAGAGAATGTTGTCGAGTCTCCTTCTGTGGAGATGTTCAGAACCCACCTTGACACTTTCCTGTGCAATCTACTCTAGGGAACCTGCTTTAGCAGGAGGTTTGTACTTGATGATCTCCAGAGATCCCTTCTAACCCCTACGATTCTGTGATTTTGTGATTTTGAATTCAAGTGGACCTGTCAACATGATGTGCTTGAGAAATCACAACTTCTGGCCCCTAGTTATGAAACATAGTAAAGAGGTATACTAATGATGCCAGGAATGGCTTAACTGAAGATTTAATGAAAAAAAAGAATGGATGTGGCAAGTTAGGAATCAATCACAAATCTTACCCAGGTACCGCTTCTGTGATGGTACTGCACTATGCAGTGGGGAAGACTGGGGTTAGACTTTTAAGACCTTACAGTAAGGGTTATTAAGAGCTGCAGGAGGTAGTGGTGGGATTTATGTTACTACTGCTCTACGAAAAGAGAGTATATATATATATATCAGAAATAATGTAGGTATAGGTGATTCTGCATTACAACTGGAAAAAGGAAAGGTAATGTCTCCTGGGAACCCTTTCATCCACATCTTCTATAGGTATTCCTGCAGGGCCTTTAACTGAAGCTAGTGAAAACATCAGAAACAATACACCTGCTTTAGCACAGCACTGTGCCTAGGCTAAATAGGTCAACTGAGAAAGGTATATTGCTTAGTCAGAACTATATTGCACTCCATCATAGAAATTCTGTGTCTCTTCTCCATAACATCCATGCCTCCTTCTTTCTTTGTAGGCTTGAATTTTCCCTTTTTGTTTTAGTTGCCTTTTCAGAGAAGACATTGTATGATAATTTTTTTCAGCTAAGAAATGGCATTTTCTGTTATTCTCCATTCCCCTAGGCTGTTGGCTTTTGTTTTGTTTTGTTTTTTGATTGATGCTGTTCTCAGCTGTCTGATTACTGAGTCAAATTTTCTTACTGTATCAAGCTGTCCCCCTAAAACAGGCATCATCTTTCAATAGCAGCCTAAACCCATGGGTATTCAGCTGGCAGCAGCAGTGTACATTTCTCTGTGCTGAGATTCCTTCTTCCAGGAACAGCGGCAGTGAGATGTGGTTAGGATCTATTGTTATACCCAAAGGCTGAAATGCAAATTGCTGCTCTCCTCAACTGCTAAGCAATTCAATCAATTGCTGGGTAACTGCAGGGTAACTTAGAATTGTTGATGTGAGTGTGAACAAGTTCTGCCTTTGAGAACTGTGGCTTCTCTTGACCAGCATAGAGCTGCAAGCATCAGTAGGACATCTCCCTCTAATTGTAAAAATGCAAATAACTAGCAGAGATACTATGCCCTTAGATAGTCATTGCATCATGCTATTCATGTACTACTGGCTTTTGTTGCGAGAACAATAACCTCTAAAAGTCAGTTTTGTATAAATAACATGTGACAGTTCGTAGTATTAAAAAAGTATGTGTATAGTAAATAGTGATCGCATTTCCTCAGTGATAGTTTCCAGCAACTTAATAGTGGTACTAGAGAAGATTTAGAAAAAATATAAATATACCTATTTTATATATTTATACATGTGCCTATGTAAAATGTGGACAGAACTGGGTCCTGCTGAAGTGGCTTGATGGCTTTTAACTTTGAAGAATCACTCTTGCCTAACCTGGGACATTCAAACTAAACCTCAAAAATATACAGGTGATATTTTGAATTCTACTTCTGTGATTGGATTAGGCTTTGCTCTCACACTAAACTTAAGGGTGAAAGTTCATTCTGGGTGAATTTGACTGTGTGAGAGGAATGCCTCCAGCTAAGCTCTCAGAGCAGGTAGCAGAACAATACAGGCTCCTTCAGAGAGCAACTTCCCACATATTAAAATAGATGTCTAAAACTATTGAGATGAGGGACTTTCTAGTTGTGTTTGTTTCTCTCTGTCAGTAGGAATCATCATCACTGGATGATTTGGTCAGAGTAGACGCTTCATGCTTGGAAAGCTGGAGTGAAGTTGGAAGGCTCCCATCATACATGTCCAGGGTTACATGGACTCTGTAAGGCCCTGGGCTCTGCCTGCTCTGATATTGTGGATAAGGCTTGCATTTTTTGTCAATGAAACTGAACAATCTCACAGGCATTGTAACAACCTCAGCTGTCCGGGTGGCACATTATGTTCAAGGGACTAACTCATAGGTTGGAAGATTTGTCTTTGGTTCCTAGCTACAGTTTAACCTTCTCATATTGACCCAAGGATTGATTGGCATTTAGTTTTCACTTTCTTTGGGAAAGATTTCTGCTAAAATCACGAGGTTTATACTTTTCAGATAAATGTATTCCTATTGGTCCTCAGAAAAATCTGCCCTGTAGGGCAGAAAGATTAGTTGAGAGCAGCATCCTTTAAGTTCTTATCAACTGCTTTTTTCAAGCTTTGATTGATCCTGATATAGCACTTTTGTTTCTCACTCACCTGCAGAGCCTGGAGTTTGCACTGTGTTTGGAGACCCTCACTACAACACTTTTGATGGACGGACATTTAACTTTCAGGGAACATGTCAGTACGTTTTGACGAAAGACTGCTCCTCCTCTGCCTCGCCCTTCCAGGTGCTGGTGAAAAACGATGCCCGTCGGACCCGTTCTTTCTCCTGGACAAAGTCAGTGGACCTTGTGTTGGGCAGAAGCATCATCAGTCTCCAGCAGCACCTGACAGTGAAGTGGAATGGGACCCGTATCTCACTACCCTGCGAGACACCACAATTTCAGATCGATTTGGATGGTTATTTGCTGAAAGTGACAACCAAAGCAGGTAGGGAAACTGTGTGTGTGTCTTCTCCTAGAAAAACTTCTCAAGTGCAACAAAAACAGTAATTGGTATGAAACCATAACAGTGGCAATAAATATATTTCATAATTAATTAGAGATCTGAGTAACCCAAGTACTTGATAACTCTTTCAAAACTCAGCCTACAAGCAGACAAATCCAGCTGTGTGTGAAGCCTTTGCGGAACACTTCCTACACTATATTTCATTCTGCAGTTGACACTTAACTACTTGCGTAGATAAATGTGCTGTGATTTTCACTTCCAGTAATGAGAGTGGTTTGTTCAGTGTAATCATTTAAAGAAGACTTGGATACAGGAGTTGAAGTTATACTACGTAATTTTGTGGATGACACTAAGTTAGGCAGAACTGTTGAATCCCTCAAGAGCAGAGAGGCCTTGCTGAGATATCTTGACAAATGTGAGGGCTGGGCAGTCACCAAATGCATGAAACTGTACAAGAGTTAGAGCCAAATTCTGCTCCTGGGGTGCGGCAGCCCAGGACAGAAGTACAGATCTGGGGACAAGAGGCAGGCAAGCCAGTCCATGGAAAGGGATCTGGGGGTTCTGGGTGATAGCAATTTGAGTCTGAATCAGCAGCGTGCCCTGGCAGCTCAAAGGGCCAACCGTACCCAGGGGTGGTGCATCAGGCCCACACTGCCAGCTGGGCGAAGGAAGCTGGGCTTGTCCCACTGTGCTTTGTGCTGTATGGCCTCATCCTGAGCATTGCACGTAGTTTGGGCACCACAGTCTAAGAAGTACATAAAACTGTTAGAGAACATCCAGAGTAGGGCTATGAAGATTGAGAAGGGTCTAGACGGCAAGGTGTGTGAGAAGTGACTGAGGTCCCTTGGTTTGCTCAGCCCAGAGCAGAGGAGCTGAGGGGAGGTCTCATGGCGGCTGCAGCTCCTCACAGGGAGCAGAAGGGCAACGCTGAGCTCTGTTCCTTGGTGACAGCAACAGGGCCCAAGGGAATGGGTTGGGTTTGTGTTAGGGGAGGGTCAGGCTGGGGGTTAGGAACAGGTTTTTCACCATGACCAGTGGTCACAGTACCAGGCTGCTGGAGTTGGACACAGTGATCCTTGTGGCTCTCCGTACTTGGGATATTCTGTGATTCTGTGTTTCTCTAATACTTACGGCTAAGAACAGAGATGCAATCAGTTTTTTAACATTCGTGTATTTCTACAGTTGCAGCAACATACCTTGCAGTCTAAGTGGGAAATACATGGAAAATCATAGTTACTAATGGTTGGAATAGGTTTAAGTTGTCAAATTATGGAAACATTTCACTGAGGCTACCCACTAAAATGGACATCCTTGTTTGAAAACCAAGGCTTAATTTGCTGTTTAATGCCATTGTTTCATGCTTGCTTTGTGTTTGGGTAAGAGTCTCTCCATATAGAACAAACTTCACAGCATCAGAAGCAAAAAGAAATGAGAAACTTAGAGAATCTGGCACATTTTTTTTTTTAGAAAAAGGAGGGAAGATAGCAGATTCTCAAGTCTTTAGAGACCTAAAGAATACATTTATTGTCAAAACTCTAAACCAGAGGACTTACATTTGTTTTGATAAACTATTTTGAGACTATAGTATGCTCGCATAGATAAATACTGAGTGGAAGCTAAGAATTTCCTCATTAGCATGTGTTAGGTAGCGCTGTAGTCCTGAGAGATTTCACTTAAACAGTGAAGTACTGTTTCAGTGAGAATACTATTTACTGTTAATTCAATTAAATGCCATGTGCAAACAGTGAAACCAGTCTTTCTTATGGAGTGGTATGGTCACAAGCATGAAGCATAGTCATACGCATTATCTAGAGTCTTTTTTTTTTCAAGGGGTACACTAGCACCCACTGTTGAACTGAGAATTTAGACACCTGTTCATATATCCCCTCGAAATGTAAGTCTGTATAATGTGGATCCCAGCTCTGGGTTCATTGCTAAAAGTGGCAATGTAGATTTTTGTGGCTGCCTGTAAAATGCACACAAGTTGACCATTATTCACAACTTCTAATTAAAAGCATCTTGACGGTTTCTCTTTGCAGCCAGCTGAACACTATGAATACTGGCGATGTGGATTTCATTAGCCAACCACAGGCCACGGAAAGGTTTTCAGTTGAAGATGAATGACAACTAATCCCGCTGCTATTCCATTTGTCTCTGGTGCAAGCCTAATAAATGACTGCACACATCCTCGTCCATGTGTTGGCAGAGGGAGTGCAAACATGGCATATGACAACATACCAAACACTGTGTAATCACTGCAAATTATGGTCTAAATAATTCCTCCCCTTAATAGAGAAGGATTAGGTTTCTCTTACTGAAGGCAGCACGATAGGCCAAGTCCTCCTTCCCTCAGCACAGAAGACATGGTAAGAGGCACAGAACAACATGACTCCACTTTGCTGTGAGAGGATAAGCAGCAGAGAGGCTGCAGAGAGGAGGAATATGTGAGTGGAACTGTTTTAAAGACAAAATTTCTGTTCCACAAGAAAGTCCAAATGCCAAAGGAAAAAAAAAATCGAGAAATTTCTTTTTCAGCATGGAACATGGATTTTTTTTAAATTTATGCTTTCTCAAAACAGTGGGGGAGAAGAGGCAAAGAAAGGAGATAATGAAAAATAAGCCACTGAACTAGAAGAAAAATTGAAAGTAAAATTGGTCTGAAAAGTGTGGAATCTGGTGCTTACAGCTCAGTCAGCATTCCCTTGGCTTTTGGTTTTCCCTTTGCAGAGCTGGGAGCTGAGTCCTGGATAAAACAGGGGAGTCCAATGCTTCAGGAAGCCTTGTGGTCCCTGGCTAGAAGGCATTCTGCATGGCAGGACTGCCCTGGAGTTACATATCCTGAGAGTCCGGGCTTCCAGACAGCCCACCAGGCGAGCTGGCAGGAAACCAGCTTGGAGCCATGCCTGGGTTCTGTTGGAAGTTCACTGAATCTGATATGCCTCCCTGATGCATTTCATTTCTGATGAATTGGCATTTTCCCGTGAAAACCTGTTTTGTTGCTGAATTCCTCACCAGCTGTATCCCTGGGTTCCACAGCAGCAATTCTGGCACCCTGAACTTGCAGGTATTCCTGGTACTGTCTGGCATGGTGTTGAGTCCTTGTCTACAATGTATGAAGAATTAATGTATGAAGAAGACAAGAGAGCTGACGGTAACAGGGTTGATGTTATTTCATCTGTCCCACCAGTGCAGGAGGTTTTTTTTGTTGTTTTTCTTCTGTGCAGATCTTTTTCACATATCTGTTTTGCTGAGATTTTTTGTACCACGTTGGCCCTAAATCTTTAGGGAGGAATGATCTGCCAGTTCTTGAGGATGCCTTTACCATGAAAAATCATGCAGAACAATTGATGGGAGTTCCCAGCATGTGAAACTCAGTGTGTGATGTGCATAAATCCAGAAGAATTTCTTTTAAATGCAGTAGAGCACATAGTGTGCCAAGTTAAGAAATCAAGTAACAAGTTGGTTAAGTGTCCTTCAAAGAAAGAGGAAAATTGGAATACATTAAAAAGTAACTCCGAGAATGTTCCTTTTCTGCACATCTCCAGATGGGACAGATGCTGCATCCTTTGGCTTCCAGTCTCACCACTTACTTGGATTCTGATTCCTGTCCAAGCGAATGGGAAACTCATCCATTGGGAGGGAAAGAGAGGGGGTTATAGGCACCAGGAAACTCTTCCAAACAATTTCTGTCCGCCAAGGAGACCATTTTAAACGTTGCTCCATAGCATAATCCCATCTGTCACAGCTCTATTTGGTTTACAGAAACCAACTGAATTTTCTGTGTGTGAACAAACAAAAAGGCACACGCTGCATGGTGCGACCAGGCACTGACAGAGTTATCATACATGTTAGATTAAATACCCTTCCTCATTACTCCCAAATGGAAGAAGCTCCACTACGGACAGAAACCTCTAGGCTGTTCGTGAAAGCCAGAAATCTTGTTAGTACAGCTAAAGACAACCTGGCATGATGAATTTACTTGCTATGCTTGCATCTTAGCAATCACAGCAAATATAATATAATTACATTATATCTAACTAGAAAAAGTATGTCCATTGCTGGTAGTTAAACTGTAACTCTCTTGAATCAAATCCCATAATCAGAGCAGGGATCTCTAGATTTAAAAGTGTGCATTTTTATATGCTGAGGTTAGAAATCAGAATTTTATGTTATTCATGTCTGCATATCTAGAGTTCACAGACAACACATGACAAGATGCCAGTGTCTCACCAAGGACACACAAATATTCAGGATAATATGAGTTAGCCTTTTGTAATAAATACAGGTGATTTCACTGAAAGTCGGTAATTCACAACTTGAGAAAAAACATTATAAAAGGAAAATTATGATTAAAACATTAACCTGACTTTTGTGACTCTACTGTAAAGTCAGCAGCTTCTGAGGGAGCTCATTTGGGGAACAAGTTTAAACTACCTTAAAAATGGAGTTATTTTCTGAAGAGAGCTGTCTGAGGACTTGGATCTGGATACTTCAAACTTTGAGAAAGTTTACGTGATTCTCAAGTCTGAAATAATCTTAGTTTATACGTTAATGGCAAGCTTTTTCCAAATGCCAGCACAGCAGTATTAATCTGGTGTCTCCAAATCAAGCTGTGTTTTGTTTTGTTCAACGTTGTCAGAAGCAAAGACAGCTGGAATTTGAATTTGTCCAGCAATGATAATGTATGAAGCAGCTTGAAAAGGCAGCTTCCCTTCTTGCCACTGTGCTGGCCTCATTAACGAAAGTATTCTTGCACAGTTTCTCAGCTGGTTTGGTGTAAAATGCCTCTGGAGGAGAAAGTGGTCCTATGCATTCTGGGATTATGAAGGAATTTGAAGCTGCTTTCAGGCAACATCATAGTATGTATTAGTAGTATCGTTGTATGTCTATAACAATAAGAAAGCATGATGAAATAGTCTGTGGAGACTTACTGATGCAGAATTATCTGCAATCCTTGCTGGGTAAATCTTCTCCCAAACACTTGGGATAGGTGTAAATCACACAGGGACGGGATAGTCCGTACTGATGGCAAAGCACCCTTTCTACAGCCATTGAAGGGCTCTTGCAGTTGATGCATGGACTAGATGATCTTAGTGGTCCTTTCTAAACTTAATGATTCTGTGATCATTGCCCACTAGGCCTCACCCTGATCCTCTGTGGCACAGGTAGGAATTGTCATAGGAGACAATGGGATGTGCTGCTAAACAAAGGGTTCCCTCTTTGAACTGAATCGTTGGTATGTTAATTACTTGCATGAGCAGAGAGAAGGATTTGGATTACACAGTGACAAGTGCTAATTTACAAGAGGAAAGGGTGGTGCTAAGCCAGCCCACACATCAAATGTAGAAATCTGGAGTGGATCCCTGGTCCTGCACCACAGAGCGGTGCTGTTTGGTATTCTTGGCCAGACACAGAGAGTGAAATCTGGATTATCCTGTTTAAAAGCAAGTTCCTTTGTTTATCCTTAAATAACTGCCACACATGGATACTTTATGGGAATAAATTAACATCAGTAAAGTGGTTTGTGGTCTTCGGATGGAGAGCACTGCAGAGATGCAAAGTATTAGCATTCATCAGACATTGGAAAGGCCATTCTGGGATGAAAATTAAGTGATACTTGGTGTTGTTTTTATCACTTACAATGCCAAAATTGCATTCCTTTATGAAATACGTATTTACTGCTCTGAGGATAGAATTCACTTCATATAAATTCACTCAGGTTAAAATTATAATTTTGGGCTCCACCTGCTTTCTGGACCATCTGTAATGTCACTGGAAACAGAAGGGCATTCAGAAGGTAGTTTATTCCCTCTATATTAGACATCCATGCCGTGATCCCTTAACTACCTGTTTTTCTCCATTAAAGAGACATAAAGCTAGACATTTAGTTTTTAGATGGGCACAGACATAAAATAGATTTCACACACAGAAAGCAATTTTGATTTTGATGCAGTGGAAGTATGAAACCTTACTGTAAAGTAGATTTTACCAAGGCACTTATATCCTGGCCTCTAGATGGATGTTCCATGTCTGCCGTCGTTCCATAATGTCGCTGACTTGTCAAGTCAACTTCAAAAGATTGGTAATAAACACCTTTTGAATGACCCATCTGAATCCATTTCAGAATGCTTTCTTACAGCAGTTTTACTCATCTGACATCTTTTTGTTTTCATCTTTTAATCTCTTTTTATCCACACAAAGTACTGATTTTTGAATGGTTATCTTTACCCAAATGAGTATCAGCTCTTCAGACAAGAAAAGAATGTTCTGTTCACTGTCAGAGTCCCATAGGGCATGGGCACCTTTGTACACCCATGACCTGTGCAGTGGGGTGACAGTGGCTGAAATTGTGGCCCTCCTGAAATCCACTAGAAATTTGCCCTAGAAAATTCAATTTGCTGAATTATACAACAGCCATCATTCAGTGTTGAGAGCAGATCTGCTTTGGATCCACATTTTTTAGGATGACCCCATTCAACAGCAAGGAGGAACAAAAGTAAACACAGAGAGGAACAAGTATATTGTAATCAACTGTGATTTAAGAAACACTGCACTTGCCAGAGGTGCTTACTGAGGGGTATATAGAAATCTAGCAGTATTATCAGGAGGAAACCAATAGCTTTGTTTAGGTTCCTCTGAACACTGTTTCACATATATAAGGTACAGTTTATTAAACTCAATTTCTTCTTTTTTTTTTTTTTCTTTTTTGAAACTCTGTGTTTTTATCTCATCTCTTTCTTTGTTAGGCCTGGAATCTCGTGGGATGGAGACAGTTTTGTGGAAGTCATGGCTGCACCACATCTGAAGGGCAAACTCTGTGGCCTGTGTGGTAACTACAATGGGCACAAGCGAGATGACCTGATTGGGGGGGATGGGAATTTTAAGTTTGACGTGGACGACTTTGCTGAATCCTGGCGTGTGGAGTCTAATGAGTTCTGCAGTCGCCCGCAGAGGAAACCTGTGCCTGAGCTCTGCCATGGGACTGTCAGGGTGAAGCTCAGGGCTCACCGGGAATGCCAGAAGCTCAAAGCCTGGGATTTTCAGAGCTGTCACTCAACGGTGGATTACACAACTTTTTACCGGTAAGTATGGCTTGCTGAGGAGGGGGAAAAAATTACTGTGTGAGGAAAAAAACCTCACAAAACTTGCCCAATTCAGTAATTTCAGTGCATGTTTTGAGCTGTTTTTGCGAAGAACTAGCAAACAGGCTTACACTTACACTTGCAGGTACATTATGGAACACTTTTCTGACACAGGGATCAGAAAATGACAGTCCTAAGCTCATACAGACCTGAGCAGCTAACAGGGAGAAAGGCAGACTTACAACCGCTTAGAGAAAGAAAAGTGCTTTTGGAGACTGAGAAAAGGGAGAAAGTAACAAAAGACTTCTAAACATTTTGGTAAGCACCTTCTAATTTTAAAGTCAGCTCTAAAGCTTAGGCTGACTTTAATTGCTATTGCTTGTGGTTCAGAGAATTCTTCCTGAAAAGGTTTTAAAAATGACTTAATTAAAGCAGAGACATCAAGTACTACTTCTTCTTCTTGGATGGTGTAGTTTGTGGGTGTGAAAATTTGAAAGAACGGAGTTAACAAAATGTTCAGTCTGTGCCCATCTTGCCCTAAGAGCAAACAAAGACAGAATTGGATCTAGAAGTCTTGTCTGAGTGAACTATTAAAGAGTTTTTATTTTTAAAATGTTTCCAGTCTAAACCACAGATACATCATTTCTGTTCTTTAATTGGCATGAGTTTATTTGCCCCTCACTCAGTAAATAAAATTGGCTTTTCATTTGATTGCCTGACATAAAAGATAAAAGCAAACCGAGTCACAGTTGTGTGATGACGGATGGAGCTGCCTGCTCTCTGAGCTCCCAGCTTTCCCCACTCAAACACATCTGCTCAACTATTGAGCTTACTAGGAAAAGCTTTCTAAAATGATTCCATTTCCCTCGTGAATTGCCTTTCCTCTTCTTTTCTAATGAGGCAGAAAGACTTTTATCTACCCTAGCAGAATATTACTTAGTACTAGGAAATGCTAAAAGAAATCATACAGCTTGTCTCTGTGTTTCTGCATTTAGCTTCCTATAGAGTATCCCAGCTTAGCAGCCCAGCAAAAAGTAAAAATTACTCCGTGGGTAGGCTGTAATGCTTTGTCTTTTCCGATGGCTGGGGACACAGCAGAAACCGCTAGAGCTACTAACACATGCACACAGAGTCTGTTGGATGCATTTCAGCAGCATTCCCATCTCACTTCCATCGTTCTCTGAAGGTAAGTGATGACAATACAAATGGAAAACAGGCATACAGAGATTTGTTTCATTTTGCAGTTGATTTTTTTTTTGTCCCTTTTAAAAAGTAGTTTGTGATTGATTTACTGCAATACACTTCCTGACACTACAGTGGAAAATGATTTACATTTTGGCTAGAGCAGACAGAAAAAAAAAAATCTTGCACACGAGAATTACCATTAAGCATTTCTGTTCCTTTACAATATTGTCTCCTGTCCTGGAAGGACACTGACATCAAGCAAGTATTTAATTAGATTATGTCCTTTTGGAGAAAAGTTTATTTTTCTCTTAGGAGAATTTACATTGAAAGGACCATCATATCCTGTCAGAAGTGGCTGTTCATTTGCTTCTATTTAAATATCACCAGTTGTTAGAATGTTCAGATCCAAATACGGGAGTCACAGATAAAATATAAGTGAGAAATAAATGCAGAGGTTTAGTAGGATGTTGCTGCTTGTTAGAAACCAACAAAGTTGTAAAAAATAATTTATTCAACAATCACGGCCATTTTTCATACTAGGAAATTCAGAGAAAGCTCTGGGAAGCTTTTTCTTAGAAATATTTACACATTTAATTATATATGTGTGTGTTTACGTATAAAATCTGAGTACTTATGGGAGCTGCATTTTTCCTGAATGTTTTTCAGAGGCACCACTGTTGGTTTAACTAAATTTTTCCTATAATTTTTTATTATGAGCAAGCTTCAGGTAACAAAGGAGTGAAGAAAGTAGAATGTTGGGGTCAAGTTTTTTAGTTTTCTGCTTTTCTCCTCTCTGATTTGGATAAATACTCAGTTTTTACTTTCCAACATATTATGGATTTTTTCCATTTAAAATCCTGCATTCTCAGAGGACTATTTTTTCTTGGTCATTCTTGCCTATATTATCAACATCGCCTCATTTTCACTATGCTGCTCTTCTAGTGACCTACTGCTAATAAGAATTCTCAGAAATAGAAATAAACTCAGCAGGAACCTTACAAACTAGGGTGTGTTTTCTGCAAATACCAAAAAAGGCAGCGAACAGTGCATTGCAAACATTTGTCTGACACTGTGTTACCAATGAGATTTTGATGATGAGACATCTCAGATTCATTTGAAATCTCATTCTTTTTACAGCTGTAGTTTCTCCTTTTGTTAGCCATCCAAAAAACATATACAGGAAGACTGCCTCGATTGTTAGGTGAAAAGGATACGGTTAATGTTTGGAAGTGTAAAGATCTTGTTGCATGGTTGTGGGGTGAAGAACAGCTAAGTGCTGAGTTTGACCTTGATAGATCTTTGACGC
Source organism: Pavo muticus (assembly GCA_016647715.1). Lineage (NCBI taxonomy): Eukaryota > Metazoa > Chordata > Aves > Galliformes > Phasianidae > Pavo > Pavo muticus. The sequence continues at coordinate 140,901 of JACDJE010000399.1, read as the reverse complement.
CTTATGGTTCTGCACCTTACCCTTCACCTTTTTGTGATGTTGTAACTTTGGTGACTGGCGTCTCTACAAAGTGCCTGGAAAAAATAAAGCGTAATGTAAGACTAAAAGAAAGGATTTTGAAATAGTCCAGACTCCACACTTACAATTCTGGCATCTAATTTTATACCACTCTTTTAATTCTTTGTATTGTGACTAGACACGTTTTATGGGCTTCTGATTTTGTTTTGTTTTGTTTGAGATTGGTATTTTTTATTAGTTTTTAATGCCTTGCTAGCTGTTCAGTATTCTTGAGCAGTGCTCTAAAAATAACTCTTAGGGTTGAACTTCATGGAGGCAAGTTTAAGTACGGTAACAATTTTGAAGATTTTGGTAAAGGAGATTTTAGTGAATTCCGTGGGAAGAAGAGATTAAGCAGTGATAGTCATCACCATTACCTCTGATCTGTTCTTACAAATGTGGAAAAGAATCCTGGATTACACTTTGCCAAAAAAAAAAAAAAAAAAAAAAAGAATTTTTAGAGGGGAATATTTTGATCATTCAATAAAGCTGGCATTCAGACTTCTGAAGTAATGTAAGCAGTACTAATAATAAGTGGTATCATCTCTTCATGCTGCTGTTAATACAAAAAACTCATCACATTATCAAGAATTACCATGGTACACTTTCTTTAAGCTCTTGAATAAGGATTTAGGGGCTTGGGGATTTGAGGAAGGAGAAGAGATCTTTCAGTGCTCAGTGAGCCCTTTCCCATGGCTAATCTCATTGTACGTAATTGAGCTGCACAGGAGCAGGGCATGGAGTTGACTTCAGCCCCAGTGAGGCCAGGGAGCCACGTGGTGTTGGGGTCAGATTCATGGTATAGCCCATGCCTCCTTTGCTCAACCATGGCCAGTGCCTCTTGGAAGCCTCTCTGGGAGACACAGGAGCAGGCAGCACCCAGCAGAGGGTGCAGACATGGGAGTGATGGAGGCACAGCAGCACTGCTCTGTAGAGGAGCCGGTTGGGCTGCAGGGAACAGCGTGAAGGGAGACACAGGGCTAATACCCCTAGTAATATCTGCTCTCATAAGCAGGATTTTTAATGATTTGGTATCACTGATAGAATTGGAATGTGGCATCAACATGATATTAGTGTATCACCCATCTTTAATGCATGTATATGGCAGCTGAGCTCATGAATGGCATTGCTCAGGGCTGAGCTCACGGCCAGGCATTGCTCAGGGCTCCTACTACTGACATAAATTTAGGAAAATATTCAGCGTCTTGCTTTTGCCATGTAGTAGATTTCTCTATTTGAGACTGGAAAAACTGTGCCCGAGACAAGTCTTTCTACAATTATCAATCTTACTGTTATTGTTAATTTTTTGTTATTTTTGGTATAATTATTATTACATTTTTAACTGTCAGTAGCATACAAAAAAGCTAATTACTCTTCTTCTCTTTTGTAATTGTTGTAAGAGGTGTGTTTTTTGTCTTAAACACCTAAATTTAATCATATTCAATGTTTTATGATGAACAGTAATTAACATAATAATAGCTTAATGATACAACAAGAGGAAATTGTTTCAAAGTAAAAGAGGATAGATTTAGGTTGGATACAAGGAAAAAGTTTTTTATAGTAAGGGCAGTGAAGCACTGGACAGGTTGACCAGAGCGGTGGTGGATGTGCCATCCCTGGAGACATTCAAGATCAGAGTGGACAGGGCTCTGAGCAACCTGATGGAGCCGTAGATGTCCCTGTTCATTGCAGGGAAGTTGGGCTAGACGGCCTTTAAGAGACCCTTCCAACTCAAACAATTCTATGATTCTGTAATTCATTCACTTGAATCACTTAATCAAAGACATTTGGGAACTGCAGATCTACTCTGCAATTCTTGTCTTAAATATTCCTTGTGAGAGTGCTGATTTTATTCCAGTGTAATGAATTAGTGAGCTTCTTTTTCAGTTACCTTGTGTAGTTAACTTTTCAGATGCTTAATTTTCCGGAAACTTTCCACTTTACTAGAGAAAATGTTATTGTTTAGCATCAGTGCATAAATGTTGTGTAGTCCATCAGCTCCCTCCTATTAGGTTTGACAGATATGCCACGAATGGCTGCAGAGAACATGTGAGCTGCAGCATTGCTAAGTTAATTACGAGCTCTATTTAAAAGACGGAGAACAAGGGTTTGAAACAAAAGTTTTTAGGGCTTTTTCTCCCATGAACAATGATGTCCTACAGCTGTAAAATTCATGTGGTTATGCCTCTATGTTCACTCAGCGGGATAGTGCAAAAGAAATGTCGGAAGAATGACTTCAGAAAGGCCCACTTCATGTTCAAGGAGTGGTTGGAATTAGGATCTCTGTAGCCTTCTGTTTTCTGCCAAGGGTGCATATTGCAAAATCCTCCCTGCAAGGTTTTCTGCTCCTGGCTGTTGATGTGGGCACAGCTGTCTCCTGCACTGCTCCAGCTAAGGCCAGGCAGTTCTGGGGCTCATGTGGTGCAGTCAAAGGGTGGCTGCAGCCCTGAATGCTATCTGGGGCAGCTCCTGCCCCTGCCCCAGCCTCAACAGCTGTGTCTCCACCTCCTGACGGCACAGCTGGCCTGTGCCCACCTCATGTCAGGGCAAGTAGTACTGGCTCAAAAAAAGTAATGGTAGTATGAAGCTGTGGATGGTGCCCATGTGGACACCTCTTGCTCCTGCTCGCCTTCATGACGAGGTAACAGTGCTCCTGCTTCTGCCTGACCTCCTTTCTGAATCTGACCCTAATTCTGGGTACTAATAGCAGCGTAACCACAGAAGAGAGGAGCTCAGGTTGAAACAATTTACTCAGCTTCTTGGGCAAATTGTCACTGAGCAGCTGTGCAGCCCAGGGAGCTTCTGGTTTGGAAGGAATTTAAAAATATTTGAAATTATAATCGTATTTTTTTAAGCAAATCTTCACCAGGACTTGAGTTTCCCATGAGCTAGAAGCTCCCCTTCTCATTCTGCTCTGTTCAGTGTTGTTGAGACTTTTATCTATGTGAAGTGATCCCAAGTTTTAGCTGCTTGTGTTATTAAATGCTTATAATTCAAGCTTTCTGTTCAGAAATACTCTGCTTTATGTCATTCTACTTACGCAAGGCAATCTTTTGCAGATCTGTATTGGAGAAATGTGCAAAGAACTAAGCCTGAACATGTAGGTAACAAGAGAGCTGGTGTTGCCAGGCCTTACAAAAGTACAGGTGTTTGGGAACACATTCTCCACATCTATCTGGCTGGGCTGCCTTAACTTTGTGCCCTTATAGGAATTGACATTACTCCCAAAATCACTTCTAAATGTCTGCCATTGAGTCACACTTGTTAATCTTGTGGAATGCCACGATGAACTCACTGACGCACAGGTAAGAGGCAGCAGGACTGAGTGCTGGTACCTGACAGCACTAACAAATAGGAGAAAAGAAACTTTGTGGTGTCTGATGAACTTTGCAATTCCTAGCAACAAGTATCAAACTTTGCTACCTATATACTGATGATAAAGAACACTGTAAAGATACCACCTTATGTATACATATAAATCTATAGATCACCACTATTCTAAGCCTCTTTGTGTAGTATTTTTCATCTGAATTAGCCAAGAGTTAATGCAAGCTGCCAGAAAAGTACTGCTTAGTTTTAAAGATTAGGAGCTTGGATTTGGACAAATAGGTTGCATGGCCAGGAAAGATAAATCTGAACCCAAGCTGAGCTCAGTTATCTGTGGATCATGATTCCTCTTCATCTTTCTCCCATACTCCTTCCCCTGGTGAGGTATTTTTCACGTAACCAAGCCCCATCCACTTGTGTCTGTTTAGAAAAAATACCTCAGGAATTTGGGGCTAGAAAACATTCTTCTCTTTGTATCAGTGGTTATTACAGCTGTAAAACATTGAAGCAGTGCCAGAGGATTCACAGATGTCTCCTTTCCTGTTGAGGTATTGGGAACGGGCAGGGGGGAGGATGAGGGTGGAGAGGGCTCCAAAATCTGACAAGACTGTGGTGTTGGACAGACACCATTCACCTGGGACCATCCATGGCTTACTTCCAGCCAAAAAATGCATGCTTCCCCGATGACCCACTTTGAGCTTCCCTATATGGAAAGTTAATGATTTTTATTTTTTTTTAACACGGAAATATTTTTATAGGAAGACCAGATGAAGCAACATGCTATTCTGTGATTAAAACTCAGAGAATTTTCCTTTGCTTCAAAGGATGGCATGTCTGGAATGTGTCTGTTTTTCTTACCTAATTATGCAATCACAACCCTACCTGATGCTGTCTCTTTACACTGAATGAGATGTTATTTTCTACTGCTTGCAAGTGTAATATGAGGCTTTTTTCTGCTCTTTGCCAGGAAAGAGCTCGATTTGTGATTATCGTGCATGCAGATATATAGAGGCTTATTACAAAAACCTGCTTCTGCCTAGTAAAACTTCATTTGTCTTTGGTTTATTACCCGTCTCAGTGAAATTCAAGTCAGGTGTTTCATAACAAAATATTGTCTTCTACTTTGCCCTCTGTCTGACAGATGTGAGACTCTCTGTGAAAATGTAAGGTCAATTTGACTATGACAGAAGTGATTGTAAAGTATGGTAGGGAAGGCAGGAAAGGGGTAGAGATCTAACAGAACAAGTAGAGTGCCATAAATACACTTCTCATTTGCCAATATGGAAAGCATTTGCAGAAATGGTTGTTCTTGGGTTGCTTTTAAAAGAAGTCTGACTTTTTTTTTTTTTTTAATTTATTTTGATTTAATTTGTTTGGTTCATTGGCTTTGGCCCACAGTGCCCTGGAGTTGTGGGATAAAATCCTGGTTCATTGAAGATCATGGGAACTTTGCTATATTTGAAAGAAGTGATTTCAGCATTGTGACTGTCCGTGTCCCATGCAGGTTTAGTACACAGATCTGTACATTAGTAGTCCTGGGCTAGTCTTTCTACCATCTTCTATACCACAGATTAAACTGGTTCAGAGACAGAGGATTCTTTCATTACTGGAGTGGACAAAAAGTGAAATGCATCCAGACTGGGGTTCCCAGATCCTGTCTGCCCGCCACTTTTTAGCTGAGTGAAATCTAAGAGGTGGCTTTGCAAAGCAGACAACATAATTTGGCTGGCAACTCAGAGGTCACTCCTGTTTCTCACTAATTTGAGGTCACTCGTATTTCTTTCTTCTCAGCTCTGAGGCGTTCATAGAAGTACTCTGCCACTCTTGGTACTGCCATCCCTCGCATTTTTCAAACCTTATCTGATAGGCTTTTAAACACACCCCAGGCATAGCTTTTATAATACAGTTGCCCATCCCCAAGGTCCTTATTAAAACTGCGGTCTTAAAGCGCCACTATATCGCAGTGAGCATGAGTGTGCACTACGACTGTTACTTTTTGGCAAAACAAAAGCACATCCCTGCTGTGTAAATATTTTTTGAAAGGGCCCTTTCACTTTTTGGAAAATATCCCTGATGTCTCAGTAATATAATACAATGCGTAATTTTTAAAAAGAAGAGAAGAGCAGGTGTGGGGAGGAACTACTAGAAAAGCAGAGTGGTATCCTCCCTTGTGGAACTGTTTTAAAAGACTCCACCTGTCAGTTAGTGCAACTTGATCCACTCCCAAAGTAAAAATACTTGCTACTCTGAAGTATTCTTTTTAATGGCAAAAGTAAATCCTGTTTTTGGAGGGATGCTATTCAGAAGAGCTGTCAGCATCATTAGAGTATATTCTGTGCGTCTCTCAGATACTGTAGAATTTTAACTACAGCTGCTACAGAGTCCAAGACCTCTGTTCGATCTCATTTTAATTAGCTTCTAAGACATGCTCACAGCAGGGCTTTCTTTGCTCGTTTTTTTATTATTATTTATTTAATTTTAGCTTTTTATGTTTTAATTTATTGCAGTATTGATTTTAAATAAAATCAAATGTTGCTATTTCCGTGAATAAATAATTCAGGAAACCAACCCATCACATCTCATATTCTGCCTTGGGCTGAAGCTAATAATTGTTGCAAGGAAGAGGAAACCCACCCATACTGTAGCTGGCCAACTGTGCCATGTCATATATAGTGGAGAAATCCCTTTCAGGCCCCTGAGATGATCAGTTTACAGCTCATAGCATGAAATTTTAATTACCTTTCTTTTAACATGCATAACTGCAAAGCTACTATATTTCAGCTCCTATTTTAAGCCACCTGCAGTATATCCTGCCTAATTAGACACACAGCAAAGATGAACGAGGGTGTTTATAAGCAGGCAAATGAGATGAATTTGTGGGAAATGTTTTAAAAATAAGCTTAACCTAATCCTCCTGTTATTCTTATGAGTTCATTTATGCTTCTGGCAGGATAACCAGACAAAGCAGGACATGAGCTGTGACCAGCACAAAAAAACTTTTTTTGTAGAAAGTTTGCCTTAGGAAGGTTTTGACAGCCCAGAAGAGCTTATCCTGCCTGTTTTTGCTGTGGTGGAGAACTGACTTGCCACTTGTGAGAGGGTTGTTCTGGAGACTTTATATGGGCTAGACTGAACTGTAAGCTTTCTGCTGGTTGTTTTTTAGCAGAGAAATCTGTTCCCAGTCTTAGAGATCACTGGGGATCTTTACATTTTGTGAGATTTTTGGTAGCCATCTATGGCAAAGACAATTTGTAGTGATGATCTCTCTGCCCTTCCCTGTAAAGGGCTCAGTATCACAGAACAGTTGAGGTGGGAAGGGACCTCTGTGTCCATCTGGTCCAGTCTGGGCTCCAGCAGAGACACCCACAGCAGGGTGCCCAGGCCCACATCCAGGCACTTTTGGAGATCTCCACGGAGGAGACTCTGCAGCCTCCACACAACCTATGCCAGTGCGGCATCACCCACGCAGCACAGAAATACTTCCTGGTGTTCTTATATTCCAGTTTGTGCCCATTGCCTCTTTAATTGCCTTGCACAGCTCAAGCTCTTTCAGAAGGCCCTTGCTGCTGCCATTCCACCTGGAAAATGTTAGCTCCCTTGACAGCAGAGCACCAAGAGCAAATGCAGGCAAGTACCAGGCACTGGAGCAGACACAGCCTGTTTTTCTGCAAGCACACAGTCGTTGCTGATGAGGTCTTGGGATGCTCAGATCTTAACACCAGAGGGTTATTGTACTCAAGAACATCTGAGCAGTGCTGTAAAGAAAATACTTGCTGGAAATAAAGCAAGAATGGGTGGAGGCACTTGTGCTTATACAGGAATATGTATTTACTCATCTCGAGTATTTACCATAGAATAACTAATATTCTGATTAGCTACACAGTGCAAACTGCATGCACATGTGTTTGTTTCAGGTTCACTCACCTTTTAAACTGTTGAGGTGCCACTAAGAAATGTGCGTGCACAGTTCAGCTATACTTATCTGTGCCTCTGGTGGACTCATCAGAGCAGACTTCTGCTAACATGGGGAGAGGGCTAATGACTGGAGCCTGCCTGTGCCATCTTGGAGCAGGGCAGGAACTAAAATGCCACTGGTTCTGAAATATATAGCACATGATCCCTTCCTCATCCAAAGGGAGCGAGAGGGATCTATTTGTATCCAAGTGCAGGGCTCTCTGTATTTGAGAGCAGGTGCAGTGATTTCACATCTTCATCGTGATATAAAGAGGATGAAAGCTTTTAGTCTCTCCCCGACTCCCCCATTTAAGCCAGTTGAAATTAAAATTGGTGGGGAATGTGCTGGGGATACTGAAGGGAGTTGGAGCCGTATGTTTTCTTGCATTCCTGCGTACTCCTATAACCAATATTCTGTTTGTAAAATATTCCTAAAACATAAAAGCTAAAATAAATTCAGTATGTGAAGATTAATAACAAGTCATTTCTACTATGATCAGTCCAGAGGAAGCTCTCGTAAGCGTTAAGGTATTCAGACAGCTGATTTTTGTACATCAGCTCTGAAGTGAGGTATGTAGTTTACAGAGACTGAGTGCTTAAGGTTATGTACTCTATGAGTACATGAAATAAGAGGCTGTTGAGGATGGTGGATGCCATGGAAGCAAGGAAGTTGTTTACAAAGTTCATTTCCTAAGTGCTCCTTCTTAGCACTTTATATTTTCAAATTGCAGTGTAAACATTTAATTCTCACTGCACCTTGGTTTAAAGTTGTTGAAATGAAGAAAGAGTCCTTTGCTGTACAGGAAGCCAAGAGTAGATTTGAGATTAAAATCTGAAAGTGCCTGGTTCTGTGCCTGAAGCTCAAGAAGTCCTTCTGATGGTATTTAAGAGGTTTCACATGCACAAAAAGTGTATTGTCAGACTCCGGTTGAAGTGCACATTCTTCTAAAACTTTCAGAAGCATTGCTACTCTTTAAGGAGCTAGACCTCTGCTCTTTTAAGGCCCAGCTAAACAACAGCCTGTTAGTACTGCATGCAGTAATGCATCTGTGGCAAGTAAAAACATAATAAAAAGTCAAAACTTAATAATGAACCAAGGCATGGAATATAGAAGGCTTGCTTTTGGAACAGCAGGCGTGAATATACAAGAAAAAAACATACCCTGTTCTCTGAAAACAAGGTCCATGCTGTGGTTTGGAAGCCCATTTTGTTGTTCTGCTCATCTGTCTGCCTACATGGTTCTTCTCTGTTGGTACTGATGGCAACTTGCTGACAATATGGGGAAGGGTCACCAAGATATCAGTTGAAGGGCTTGAAGGTCATATGGTAATCAGAGAAAAATTACAAAGATCTAACAAACAAGTGATTATTTCATCTGCCATTGCATTGCATATTATGCAGGCATTTTGTAAATATGCCTTCAGATCCTATGTATTAATTATACTGTATTTAACTAACATTTGAAATATGCAGTCCTTACCATATGCATCATGATTCTTCAGTTTACAGAAGGCCCTGTTCTTCACTGCAAACATGAGCAGCAAAGCTCTAATTTCAAACAAACGAACAAACAAAACACCCACAAGCATAAAGTTGAAGTACAGTACAAAATCATTTCAGCCCATTAATAACAAGACATCAAGTTCATCTTTCAGCTCTCATTTCACTCACCTGCACTGATCTCTGGATGGTTTATCTGTCTGGTTGCTTATACCTCTACAAAGTCTTTTTAAACTGGTGTTCCATCCACTCCCTGCGCACGAGGAAAGCAGATAGCAGTCACCTATGGAAAGCATACTTTGCATGACTTGGCTAGATCACACAAAACACAGTGGCACAGAGGCAATGAGAGGACGACCTTCTCTGGCAAGGAGTCATCTCATAAGACCATACTCTCTCCCAAGATCTCTAGACTGCCATCTGAGTTGACGTAATCTATTCCATAATTGCAGCCTGTGTTACGAGGTAGCCAGGCTGTGTCTCTGGCCAGGATTCACATCTGGTTTTTGAGGCTAGGAATTCACTTTACGTGTTTCTCTTATCAGCTGCATACAAACTGTGCTGTCTCGTAGTCCAGAGATTTTCTTTCACCTGTCTCTTTTGTCTCTCAGTGCTATTCATATGCTTTCTTTCTAAATGATAAAGTACTTGGCCAGGAGCACTTTCTAGTTATGGAATAGCACAGAGATTTCTCTCAACATTCTCTGTATTTGGAAGCTGCTGTTTTATATAAGCACAAGAAATTTAGCAAAGGGACTGGAATTAATAACTCTTGCAACATAAGAAGATGCTATTTATTATCTTCACTGTCCTCACTATCCTTGGAGCAGATGCAGACACTGGATTCAAAGTCATACCCAAAGTTAAAGATCCTGTGTGCTCAAAGCATTGTTGGTGGAATATGTTTTAGTTCCATAACGGTGATGAGCCTGATAGACAGTGGTCTATGCAGAATGCTTAAAAGCTTTTCCATATGACTAGGAAGTTAGGAGTTGACAAATTTCTTCAGTGTTTATAATTAAAGCCCAGAAGAAGATCTTAAACAGTTACTGGTTTCTGTTGTGGTCAATATTATGATTTATGGACTTGAGAACTAATTCTGACTGAGAGGAAACTAAGCGTGATTTTCCCCCTAAGGCCTAGTAAGTCTGGATGCTGACTGAAAACAGAAGTTTGTTTGGTATAGACATCCAATAGCAACCTTTTACAAAGATAGGAACTTGTTTCTCTGTCTTTCAATCAAACTTTATAACTAACTTTTTTATAATGCTTGTTATAATACTTTATAGAATACAGCATTACACTGTTGCTTTAAAGAGCCTTTTAATTGTGGCTATACCCCTTTGAAACAGAATTGGTGGGGTTACATAGAGTGCATGAAAAATGCTAGCTTGGTAGCCTAGGGGAGGAAGTGTTGAGTGGGTACAATATGAACAGCAGTAATTGGAGCATCTTACGGTGTCCTACTGTTATGTTTCTATCTCAGGCTGTGACAGCACAGTTTTCTGAAGCTCGCAGTTGTTATGATCCTTATATATACATGGTCCTTGACTATGTCTTAATTACTGCAAACTGGGCACTGCAAACTGGGCACTTCTGTGACACAGACTCCTCCATACTGGAAAGAAGAAAACACAGCTAAACTCATTCCAGGTCACAACTGTTCTTCCTTTCGTGTTAGATGTTTTATCATTTAAAACATCAGGTGTTGGAACACAAGAGAGTTTGAGCCAAGAAAGTCAGAGATCAGAGCCTGATCACATAAACCAACATATTGCGTGACTACCATTCCTACATATGCAGCATATGTATTTTTGCCTGCTTCTGACTGTTGTCTGAATTATATACATTACTAAACATCTGAACACTGCTATTTTTTCAGTCTCCATGAAATTAATCTCCTGCAGATGCTGGCTTGAGGCTGGCAGCATTGCATCCTTCATTTTTAAGCTTAAGGTGCTAATAACATTCTGAAGTCAGCTTTACATTCAGATGTGAGAAAGCCCTCCAGTTTGACATGAACCAGCTCTTTGATCCATCTTTTGTCAAGTGGTGAGAGTAAAGTTAGTTCAGCTCTCGGAGCTCTAGACAGAGTTGTGTTCCATGAAGTAGCCCATAACTCATTCAATAGTTAGAGCAGGAGCAGTAGTTTACCCAGGAAGTTTTGACACCTCCCTTCCTTGACAGCCTGGAGCCTGTCAAATTACATGGTCAGGCTGAATTCTGGCTTCTTGGTGGCTCAGCAAAAGGATTTTGTTGTGAGCCAAGGGTGAAATGACCAAGAGAGGATTATTTTCCTTATGTGCAATAGGAACAGAAACTTTTTCTTTTTTTTTTTTTTGGTGATATTGAGTGTCAACTGCAAGAGAACCAGCTTTAGCTGAAGAGTAATGGTATTGCTGCGTGCAAAGAGATTCGTGTTTTAATTTGCAAAGCTTGTGTTGGTTTGTCCTCCTCTCTTGTAACATCCACGGTCTGCTTTGAATGTGGATGTTCTGCAAGAGCAGTGATGCTTTGCTGCTCCTTTTGATTGAGGAAAACACATTATGCCCTGATAGCTAGCGTTTCCAGAAAAAAGTAATAACTTCTTACAGAGTCTTCCAGAAGCCAGTTGCCTCAACTTTAAAATTTCTTAATGTTCTCCAAAATATTTTGTAAATATGAGCGTCTGCTCCAGATCATCAAACTGTGCGGTAACCCAAATGAAGGTGTGAAAGAATATCTTATTTTCCGTTGACCCATTGATCTCTCCTTTTGCAGTACAGGTGTGACAGTGATGGAGGAACATATTTACAGGTCTGCGGGGCTGCTGGAAAATGCAGTCCCTCCCAGGGTTGTTCACAAAGTGAATCATTATCCTGACTGTAACAATAAATACCACCACAGAGAATATGCAAGGATTTATCCAAAGGTCATATTCACCCAGAAGGTTTCTTTGTTGAAAGAAGCTTGCAGCTGTGTTAAGATTAAAGAGTGTCAGAGAACCATAGAGTGTGTGGTTTTTTCTCTCTAAGTAAAATATGAGCTGTTTGTCTAACAACCCCAGCTGAGGGATGCTAGTGTCAGACAGCGTTGGGGATGTCATATATATTTCCAGTGGGCTTTTAGAATTCAGGAATACTCTCCTCTTTGATGCGTTTATCTGACACATCCTAAGCTCCTGCTATGCCTAGGAGGAGATCTTCCTCCCGCCATTGTGAGAAGTTTGATAGTCACTCAGAAAAGGGATCAGCTCAGACAAATGGCTGAGGTCAGATTCATGTCCCAAAAATGAAAATAGCCCAGACAAATCACTCAGGTTCTCACTTGAATGTGCTTAACGTACAGTGAGCCAGACTTCAATGTGATCAGCATTTTATCTGCAGCAACTGGCAGCCACTTGCTTGCTGCCAGTTTGAATGCTTGCTGATTGGTTTCAGTGAAAACCCTTGTGTGAGGTTTTGTGCGTGCCTGTAAGGTCACAGTCGTGTAGTTCAGTGTTGGTATGGAACATTTCTGCGGCTAATTTGTAAACCTGCTTTCCTCCCACTGGTAATATTTTTAGATCAGTATAGTGTAATGAGCTTAATACTTATTTGAACAGGGATGTAAACGTTTTGTCCTTGGTGGCCTAGAGTGCTTAGTAGCCCATGGTTGCATGATGCGTCTCTTTTTTTCTGGTAGACAGCATGTCTTTTTTTCTCCCATATTGTTTGCAGGCCTGGTTCTCTAGGCGCAGGAAGGATGTCTAATGCTTTGAGAACTGCATGCTGGAGTTCTCAGCTGTGACAGTCCCCAGGGGATGCCATGGAAAAACGCTGTGGTGATAGAGGGGGACCTGCAGTTGTGCTGTACTGAATGTTCCTTGGGAAGGAATTGTGGTTACCATTACACAGTAAACATATTAATCTTTTGACATAAGCATTGCAGAAAACACCGAAGAAAGGCAATGATAAAGTTAAATATAATTTTAATTATCCTTTGTCATTTCTTACCCATAAGCCATTTATTTAATTCTTCATCAGAGGGCTCCACATTGCTGTTGCCCATCTGGTGGGCATGAAGGAGAGAAGACGTGGTGGTCTCTCCTCCCGGGTTTCCACTGTGAGTTGATTTTTCTCAAAATGTTCAGTCGTGTTTTTGCTCTGTACTTTAGAGAAGTTTCAAGTGATCACCTCACGAGAAGTATAGGCCCGGGTCCGGTCCACAGCAGATTGTAGGTAAATATTTTGTCAGCCCAGCAAGAACTCCTTAGTGGCCAGTTAGCAGATGATGTGTGGACAGCCAGTAGGATTACAGGCGACCTTCAGACTGACAGCTCTCTCAGCGGTTTAGATGTGATGGTTGTATCATCTCTGAACCTACATTCTGTCATTGTGATCCCACACAGTACTTATGTGGGCTTGATCCAGATAGCCACATAGATGATTATGGGTTGTTGTAAGAGATGAGTTTCCATGTGGGATGATTGCCTTCAAATATAGAAAGTTGCCATGAAACACAGCATGAGAGGATAACAACTGCAGCTGAACTGGTGTCATATTTCTGTTTTACTTCCGAAAAACCTAAGTCTACATCCAAATTGCACAAGAAAAAAGACTTTCATCTGTTGTCTTAGAATGTGCAGAGCTCCTTGAGGACCTTAATCAAAGCAGAACACACAGCTTCTGGCAGAAAACCTAGGGCGGTCTTTTTATGTTGCTTAATACAAAGGTGGAAGTCCTAATGAAGGAGGACGTTACACTTCTATGTAATACTTCTCTGTGTTGTTACGACAGCGCATAGAAAACCCTCAAGCAGTGCGTTTATATACCCAGCTGTAGCCCAGTTAGAGACAGGAGGAGACAAAAGACTTATTGCAAGGAAGCAATTCCCTGTCTCTAGGTTGCCAAAACTTAAATTTTGAATCTCCAAATCTTTTTATGAAAGATAATTTTTTTTTTACAAGGCCTTTATGAGGTCTTTTGGACATGGATGCATGAGTGTGTCTGAGGCTTGGCCCCAGCTCTGCCATGTATCACATGTAAAGTATCCCCTGAGTGGCTTCTCAGTCAAAGCCTTAAAATGTGGATATGCAAGGTAAAGTCTCCAAATTCAGAGTGAACCCTCTGAATGGTTGTCAGGCAGCTGCAGATTGTCAGTTCAGCTCTCCCAGCTTTGTGATGCAAGTGGGTTATCAGCTGTGCAGAACATGGGGAGACACTTAAGCTACTTTAATGCCCAACAATGTAGAGTTTTTCAGACGCACAAATTGTACCAAAGGATGAAAATATGTGCCTGAACCACCCAGGCAAAAAGTACTTCAGAATTTATTTTGGATGTCTTTTATACATCCACCCTTCTTCTCTGTCTGTCTCTGGTACTCTAGCTGTATTGAGGCATGCATGCAAAAGGAAAACCATAACAAAATCTCTTTAGAAATAGATTCTGAAGCAGTGACCTTCTTCTGAACTTTACATCATGGTTTCCGTTGGCCAACATGCTTGGAGCGGTTTGAAATTTCCTGGCGGCTTATCCATTGGCTCAGCAGTGGGGTTTTTACTTTGTCCTTGTTGCCCAGTTAGTGGGCAGAAAGTCGAAATGTAGTTGTGGAGGGGCTTGTTGTCCTGCATTTAGGTCTTCCAAGAACCCAGCAGCTTTTCTAATGTCAGTATTCTCCATTGAACTTACGGCTGCATTACTGAGGAGCAGGTTTTAAGGAAGGGAAGCTGGAGATGCAGGCTGTAGAAGTTAAAATTGGCACATTTTTTCAGTTTGATCAGTGCAGCATTGAGGTCATGACAGATTTCAGAGTCTCTATGAGAGGCTGAGAACAACAGCTGGGTGCTTGATCTGCACATCACAAGTGAGAGACATTTCCACTTAGCTGATTTCTGGTGTCTGCATTTTCTGACTTGCATGCTGTGAGATTCCTGTGATGGTTGGAAACAGTAATAAAAGTGGATTTAAAATGAAAAGGTTCAGTTCCACCACGTGGTCTTTCGGAGTGCCATGAGTTTTCCTACGTAGGTTTCTGGGAAAAGGGCTGCTCTGGGGGCCAGAAGTGCTTCCCTAATGTGGTAGGATTTGCACTCCAACCAGAATAAAAAGAGGCTGGAAATTCCCTGGAGATAAGATAGCAAGTGTGACCGACAATGCAATAGGATATTGCATTGGATGGAGAAATTAGTTTTAACTGTTGCTGTTTAAGTGGAGGTCTTAATAGAGACTGTCCATTTGTGTTGCAGGACGTGAGGACAAAACAAGCATCGCATAATGCCAGTTGTTACTGGCACCAGGGAATGAAAGAAAGGCTTTCTTTTCATGCTCTCAATACAAGCCTGTGGCCTGGCAATTTCTATAGCTCTCATTCCCTTTACGTTAGCTCAGGTCAGACCATAATGGCACAATTTTCATCCATCTCACTGCAGCTGAGATGGTTTGCTTGAGGCCACCCCAGGAAACTGTAGGTGCAGGTTCACATGTCATTTTAGGACTAATAGAGAAGCATATTTTAAGCCTAGCCTAGAGTGCTGTACAACTGCATGCACTTGAATCACAGGGCCTGCAGCTTCTGCTGTGCAAAACAATAGAGCTATTTCTTTTGATGATAGAACAATAATAACAACAATCATAGATAATTATAACAGTCAAGAGGAGTTGCTCCTCGCCAAGCTCTTCTTTTCAGCCTTTAACCTCACATTCCCCCATTTGTATAATGAATGGAAAAACCTCTCTGCATCTCTTGATAGCACAGAAAACAGGAAAAAGAAAATGCGTGCTGGGATTGTCATCATGACTGATGGTGCCTAGTTAGTTTTACAGATTTTTATAAAGTTACCGGAAAACTTCTGCTGTGTTATTTCAGGTTATAGTATGGGGAAGCACTTGTCTTTTCTGTTGTCAAGAAGAACTCTCCATTTTGAATATTACCCCTAATGAACCTGTTTTTGACCTGAATAGCTCAGCCCTGATTGATCTGAAATGATATAGCCAGGACATTAGGCCAGGACAGTGTATGTCTACAGAGTCTGGAAAATACCGGACAAGTAATCCACTGATAGTGACGAGGCAGGGACATCTTCCCCAGCTGCATATGTTCCCTGCTGCTCTTGGAAGTCAGATGCAGGAGGCTGTGTGCTGGGCGTGCCCTTGCAGAGGGCTGCGATTTGGAGAGGCCGGATAGCATATGTCTGCGGTGCTCCAGGCAGCATCAGAGGAAACCCTAGGAAGCATGTGCATCCCAGAAACATGATTTTGATATCACTCTGTGGTCACGGGGTGTGATCTGTACATTTTGTTCATCCTCAAGAATGCATCGCAAGTAAAAATAAAAAATAAGAGAGGCTCTGCCTATCATACAGAGATGATCTGAAGTGAATGTTCCTGCAGTGATGAGGTGCCTGGCGATAGAAGGAAGGAAGATGGTGGCAGAGCCAATTCTCCTTCTGCTGAAGAAGTGAGTTGGGAGAAATCAGTTCCCCATGTCATCATTATTTCTGTGCCTCCCCATAACCAGATCCTAAAGGAGAGGTAGGGCTTCCTTAGTTAGAGTTGCCCATTGCCTTCAGGTTTTGAAGAAGAAATTAGGGCTTGGCCTCATTTCTCTCTTCTGTCACCACAGATGTGAGATTTAACAATCAATGCAAATAATTTTACAACTGCCTCTGGTTTGAATCGAGCCTGGTGAGGAAAGCTGTTTCTATTCAGTGAGCAGTATGCAAGTTGCATTAAATGAAATGGTGATTTCCCTTTGTTATTAGATATTTACATAAATAATTAGCAACTTACCAAGCAGCATCCTCAGAAGAAGAAATGTTGGGAGTCTTTTCCCCACCTCTACAGTGGGATTATTGTCAACACTCTGTGGCAAATACATTTCTTCATTTCTTGTGAAATAGGAGATTTTAATGCCAAGGCTCTCGACCTGCAAGTGCTTCGTAAATATGGTATTTATGATATTTCACAGTTTAAAACACACATAAACTGTACAAGCTTTGCAGGAAACATATAAGAAAAAATGGCATTTCAAACTACTTTGACTTTAAAAAACATTAATGTATTAGCACATGAATGTAGTTATGTTTTGGGGCTATAAAATTTTTTACACTGCATTGACTTGTACTACATTGTACTGCATTGACTTTTGGGCTTCAAATTGCCCATGTACTTGAATGTGGAATGAAGTCTGAAAATGGACAATGGGAAAACGGAATGCTTCCGAAGCTCATGTGCTGATCTCAGGCAATCAGGGCTGCTCACTATCACTGCAGCTTCTGATTAACATTAAAAACACCAAGTGTGTTCACTATTACCCTCAAATAGTTAATGGTGCAAAACAGATGTGTAAGTGGGTGACCCTTCCTTGCCTCACAATTTGCAGTCTTTGGGGCATGTTAGCATTGTATTTGTTTTCCTTAAATTTCAGATTCTATTTGAATGGAAAGAGAGGGAAGAGCATTTTCTGAGCCTGAGTAGCAGGGAACTGAGTCTGGTCATGAGGTCAGGCAAACTCATGGCCTCCAGTGTCCCTAGAGCAGAGGCTCTGCCTTGCTGACCTTCCCAGCAATTCTTGTTCTTCTTGCTACTGTATTTCTAAAATGGAAGGTTCAAAGCAGACTTAGGAAAATACCATTTTTCATGCTATTTCTGAAGCAAGATGCAAGCTTTGTGAAGGACCAGATGTAGGAGGGATTAAGGGAAACATCTCATAAATTGTCCCTGGTGAGACTATGAATGTATGTGATATTATTCTACTGCTGAGAATAAATATAATGTTTTACCACAGAGACAGATTTGGAGCTAGGAAAGCTGGGTAGAGATCCTTGCCTGGAGCTCTCTTTGAATCTCTGTTCTTTCTAGTGAAACTGAACTGATTTATGGTTGTGTCTGGAATCTAGCAGTGGCCCAACATGGATCCAGATCCAGAGGCAAATGTCCTTAAAATTGAGTGTTCCATTGTGTGTATGTGTGGATATGCTTACGGGGGATGGAGAATGAGTTTAGTTTGTTACTAAATTGGAACAGATGTAGGGTCTGGAACTGAGGATTTTGGTTCTCCTTGTCTTGTGGAAACAATGCAATGCTATCATTTCAACTGGTGAGCATATGGCTTAGGTCTCAACTTTGTTACCATCTCTGTTCTGAGTTTTATCCAAACTGAAACACAAAATAAAATTCAAATTATATGGTCTCAGAAAATAAAATGGGATAGATGTCAATAAGAAATGTTAATATTCCAGTGGACAGAAATCTTTCAAAGTTTCTAGCACTTTCGTATACTGTTGGCATGAGTTTGGTGAGGCTGTAGGCTGGTTGAGATAATGTATCAAAAAGTAGATGGCTGCTTATGCTACATATGATAGAACTGAAATGATATCTTTTATTTTTAATAGTTGATCTTCCAATTCACTATTTTGAAATCTGGCTAAGGAAAATCATATATGAAACAAACATGCAAAACCAGCATACAAGAGAAAAAAACTAATGAAGGCCTATACTGAAAGGGAACATTTAATTCTCCCCAAGTAATTCATGCCATTTTATGGTTTATTTGAAATGAAGTAGTGAGTCCTGGCGGGATAGTAAGTAACTTGGCACAGGTGTTCAGTTGCATCCATGGAGAAAAGAAACAGCTCTTTTTGGAGAAAAATCAGTATGTAAGTATGAGAGAACGTTTTCAGAGCTAGTCGTGTAGGATGAGACGTCAAAAGTAGCTGGTGCTGGCCAACCTTACCTGGCATTGAAGACAAAAAATTTCACCCTGGGCTTCAACAGGACAGAGTTATACCAACACTGAGTGTTATTGGAAAATCTTAACCATGAAAGAGCCTTCTTTTCTCAAGCCAGGCAGTGTCCTCCTATAACCAGCTTCTCAGAAGAAGGGAGAAGTTGGTCTGAGGTTAACCACATGCCCAGATGGAACCAGCTTGGACATGATCATTGTAGATATTTATAAAATATACTCTTTAGATGAAGCTAGAGCTTTTTGCTTAATATCCAAATACCCTTAACAATGTCTTAAAAATTCAGTTATCCATTTGCAAGTCCAAGCTATTTTTCAATTTAACCATTATAGTAAAAAGCCTTCCTTGCAGGTGAAGAACCTAGGATGCTAGTGTCTAGTACAGGTAAGCTCATTTTACATTTTAAAGATGTATATTTCTTTAACTTGGAAGAATTTGGAATGGTTTCTCTGATATAGTTTTATACATTGTCCTGCCAGTACATAAGTTAATTGGAACTAGTCTGTTTTGCTGCTGTTATTTGCTCATCAAACTGCTTCTTCCACTAACATCTCAATGAGATTGAAAAGTGGATGTATTAGGCAGAGAGAGAAAAACATAATGGGGTGTCTGTAATATTTCCTATCTGCAAGTGTCATGTTCTTCAGCCTTTTGCCTTGCGCTTGAGAAATGCACAGTCAAATTCTGCACATCCAGCAGTGTCAGGATAGAACTGCTTACATGGAGTACCCTATGGGGCTGAAAGCACACACAGCAAGAAATTTGTTTTAGAACTTATAAGATGGCATGCTGTCTTGGAAGGCAGTGCTCTAATATAACCATCAAGATGTCTTATAAAAACAGATCTGAAGGAGTACAAAGGAAAGCTATTTGCAACGCACAGCAATACATTTTATTGAGTGTACACAACCAAGAAAGGTATGCTCTGTACTTCTTAGCACATCTGTAGACACCCTGACAAGTATACACTCAAGGAAGTCTTCTCTTCCCAGTGTGAAATAAAGACCGAAGAGTAAGAGCATGTGGGCATAAAAATTAATGTTACATTTTGCATAAAAAGTAAAGGGGGGTAATACTCTGTTTTAATTTCTAAACATTTAATTCTGACTACCTCAAGTCTTCCTGCACTTTAACTTAACTTACAGCTATTTGTCACTTCTCATCATGAAAATTGTTCATTTCTGCGAGATGATAAACAGGTGTTACTTTTCATTCTGGCGGCAATAGCATTTTGGTGCAGGATGAAATAATCCTACCATTAAATAAGAAGCTCACAGTGGTGTTGTGAAGCTTAATTTGTTTGGAAAATGCTTTGCAGTATTCAGATGAAAGGCGCTCTGGATATTCAAAGTATTATTACTGCACAGCTGGTGGTCTACACACTGCAGATGTTTCTTCCATGCTGTTGCATGGTTACTTAAGAGGCTTCTCTGTGCAGATGTTCACAAGTGAGCATGCACAACCTCCTCTGTCTATGTTTTTTGACGCAGATTTTATTGCTGCTTGACTTTTGATCTTAAAAGGAATATTCCTCCACCAGTGAGGCTGCTTTTTTCACTTTTTTTCCAAGGCTAGTAGGTGCTACATGAGTGTGCGACTACATCCTTGTTGGTTCAGCCCGCATTTCAAATGACAGCATCTGCAGATATTTACCGGGCCTTTCTCTTCAGCCTCCATTTCCTTCTGTGGCTTTTACTCCTTCCCACAGTGTTTGACTCTGGGGACTCTGCCTCTTCTGTTAATATTCCATCACCATCACTCTCCTCACACAGACGTGATGATTCCCTTTGTACTCCTCGCCCAGATGGGATCAAGAACTATGTTGCCTCCTGATTCTTTCTTTCCATGGCTGCTGCTACTGTTACATAAAGGGACCTGTAAGAACCACCGGGTTTGACATTCACAATAACATAATCTCCCTAAGAAGATGTTAAGATATGAAGAAACTCTAAACGCCTGTATGGTGCTATGCTTTACTTACAGAAGTATGGTCTGACAGCAGTTGACATCCATGCGGAGTGTGCTGAAGATGCACAAATCTCTGTGGAAGTGTTATATGATTTCATCAACCTATTTGGCAAGGAAACCATTGTTAAAATTTATGATCCTCTTGTTGTGCTGTTATTTTAGCAAATGGAAGAATATCAAATGCAACACAAGAAGGGCAACTGAGTAAACATGACTGTCTAACCTGAAGTGCAATGCACAGACAATTATATTACTGACCTAGAAGCAGAAAAGGATCAAATCGATATACACATACACAGAGTCACCGACACACACACATATATACTGAAGTGTTTCTTCTGCACTATTTTGAAGAATAGATCTCTCTGGACAACATTCAAGAACCACCATGTTGCAGCTCAGAGAAATGAGTCCTGGCCATATATCTGTGGGAGAAACTGAGAAAGCAGTGGTTCAAAGCTGACTACATCCAGAGAAATAGCTTCAGAGAAACCACATCATTGTCTATAGCCCTTTCTGAAGAATTTTTCAGGAATCAAATCAGAAGGCACAATCTTTACTGAAGAAAGTTAAGTCTGGAGATGAGACACCTTGAGAGGATGGGACTCTGGCTACATTGTGAGTTGAATTGTACATGAAAGACATGGTTGTTTCCCCTGATTTTTAAGTGTGTAGCAATTCGCCAGTGCTCATTAAATCTTCTAAATGGCAACCCTGGAGACCACAGGTACTTATCATACACAAAGCTGATATGACATGTACAGATATATACAGGTTTCTTTAGACACATGTGATCATGCTGGTTTCTTTTTGGTAGGTGTAGCTTTCATTCTGCCTTCCTATTGAACTGTAAGAATTCCTACTGATTTGTATGATAGCACCTTCCACACCCTTTCATGCTCCCCTGTGACAGACTTATGGCACTGCCTCTCATCCAGCTTCCAAGCTTGTTTTCTCTGTGACTGCCTTCCCCTACTTTCAGCACCGCTATTCCTAATAATCAGATGGCCTGCATTACTGAAATGGGAGAGGAAAGGAAGGAAGGAAGGAAGGAAGGAAGGAAGGAAGGAAGGAAGGAAGGGAAGAGCTTCTAGTGTTCTCTCATTACTCAGTTCATCTCCCTTGACTCATGACCAACACCTCCTCCGCTCCTCTGATATATCCCTTTGCTCATTCTGGCTAGGTATCTCAGCTGAAATCTATTGATCAAACAAGTAACATTTGGGTGCATATCCTCTCATTCATTATGATGTGATCCTTTCTGGTTTACTTATTGCTTGGTAATAAACATTTCCTCTGCATGTGATAAAAAATGTGTTAAATTACTGGCCCCAAAATAGTGGCTGAAAATCAGTCAGGAGGGGCTTTTACTCCTGCCACATTGGCTTGAGATTGAAATGTTTCATACAGTAGCTCTGCTAGGAATAAGCTAGGCTTCCTTACTAACGTAATAAAATGCAAAGCATCCTGAGGGGATGAGGGAGTTGCATTCCAAAACTTGCAATGCAAGCAACTGAAGTTTAATGGAAAACTTTGAAAAGATTCTATTAAAAAACAATTTTCCTTCTATATATCATACACTCTGTTTTATGTTTTCCCTGCTCCCTCCTTTTTTTCCTTACTGGCACAAAATCGGGATCTTTGTTTTGACAGTGGTAATCTGCCTGTGCTTTCACACGGGCCCTCAGGCTTCTCACCTGTAGAAAGATCCATGGGAGCAGCAAACTACTGAGTGGATGCCACATGCTCACCTCAGAGGGAAGAAATCTGTGGCCTCCCAGAGGTATGGACTCCAAACATTGTGGTTCCTGAGGACTCAGGGAGAACATGAGCTATGAAGCCTGTGTAACCTCCAGTAACAGCTCTTCCTTCCATATTTACTTCTGGGATTTCCCTCTCCTGTCAGCTGGGCTTCTCTTTAGGAGCTCTGCTGTGTTGCTGCTTCACCACAGCTGTGCCGCTTCCTTGTTTCTGAAGGCTGAAAGGAGTAGCCAGTTGAAAATTTCTACCCACAAACTTTGCCGGTGAGAAAGCTTGAAAGTAGCTTGTAACCACTGCCAAGTTTGACAGCAAACTTCAAAACAAACTGGTACAACGCTGAGATCTCTCTGCTGCTTGTGAGGAAAGGCCAGGGAAGATGTTACAGAGTGAAAAGTGATGGAGAATGAATTGCTTTATGGCTCCATCAGGCAGTGCGCTTACAGTGGCTAACAGCAGGCACAGATCTCTTCAGTAGAGTCTCTGCCTACCCAACAAAAAGAAGCAAAGTCAAATTTATATGTTCAGGACTTTTTATACAAAACAAACCTTAAAAGTAATATTATTACCTTCAGCACTGGTCATCACCAACAGAGTTAGCAAG
This sequence comes from Pavo muticus, assembly GCA_016647715.1. Classification (NCBI taxonomy): domain Eukaryota; kingdom Metazoa; phylum Chordata; class Aves; order Galliformes; family Phasianidae; genus Pavo; species Pavo muticus. Next base: position 118,029 of record JACDJE010000399.1, on the reverse strand, counting down.
AAAATATTACAGAAGTGTGGAGCTAATCAGATTGTGATCATTTTGTGATAGGGAGGGTTTGCTCATGGTCAAGGCCAGTGTTTCTCTTTAAAGACTGCTAATTCCCATCAGAGGTCTCTTTGTATTTAGCAAAGTAAATTACCATGCCCAAGCCAACACTCTGAAAGGTAAGTTTGTCATGAAGGAGAACAAACCTTGGCTCTGTATCCTCACATCATCTCATTCCACCTCACCCAGAATTAGGTCATTCTGACTTTACAACATCCATGTGGGTTCCTGTGGCTCCCAGGCAAGGCCAATATGTTGTGGAGTCACTATGTCTAGTACAGGAAATTTTAATTCACAGCATTTTAATTCAGGAAGATTGAATTTAATGTATAGCCATGCCCTGAAAGAATCTGGATCCTTCAAAGCCATGAAGTACAGCAAGAAAGGCTGATGACAGTCTTGGGTCTTAGCTCCTGTGTTGCCAGTAGGAAAATTCCCATTGATTTCACCGGAGCCAGCACTTCATGAACAGTGTTTTCAGGCTTTGTATTTTCAGGCTCTGCATGGTGTTTTACAGTTGAGATCTTGCACTTAAGAAGATTAAATGACTGTGGTACCTCGCAGAGTGCCACTCATCAAAAGCTTTCTATACATGAAGTACAGCCTAAGACAAACTGTTCAGAGATCAGCGATTAGTAGCCAGGTTTCTGCCTCCTAGCTGAGTGCTGGGTCACTACTGGACTGTTACACTCACTCCCTGATCTGTTGAATCTGGAACAGGACCATGGCAGCATTGCCACTGCTGTTAGACAGCACTCCTCTGTGCACTGATGCCCTCAGGGTTGAGATGCCAGTTGGGCTTCTGCCCACCATTGCCAACACCACCTTGGAAACATGTGGAATAAAAGCATAGGTGTACGAAGAAATGTAAAAGCAGATACTATGTCTCCAGCATTGCCAGGATGCCTTGCCAGGGCAATTGAGCCAGGACCACAGTTTTGGAATTGGGTGTCTGAACTTTACCTAAATCATACTTTAATGTGCCTGCATCTTCCTATGGGTCTGGGCCAAGACCACACATGAAGTCATAAAGCCAGGAAGAGAGTATATTTTGAACAAATAAGCTGGCTCTTGTGTCACTTCTTGCAAGTCCCGTTATCTTTGGTGAAGAGCAAAGTGCGAAGTATCTGAGATGAAATGCAATGTGAGCGTGTGACAGGCTGAAAGTCTGACATGCTCACTGTGAGCCTGACTGCTGAAAAGAGATTTTGGCTTCTGCTTTGTAAAGGAAGCTAGATGAGGAGTTAGGCTGTTTTCTGAGTTGTAGTCTCCTGTCTACTCTTTCCTTTGCTCTCTCTATTTCATATTCCATCTGGAGCTAGCAACTTTGTAAATGCTCTGCAGCCACCTAGAGGAAAAATATGCTTGACTGTAGTTAATTGCATACGAGTTAAGCCACGAGCTGCAATATGCAAAGTTTAAGATTATGAGTTTCTAAACTAGCCAGCCTGTTTATTATTATACCACAAGACCTCCTTGGAAATATACAGTGAATCATCATCAAAAGCTGAAGATAACTTCAGAATATATTTATACAATGGAAATATTTCCTGCGTCCTGTTCATTGTGCTTGTTATTGGATATGACATATTTTTATGACAGATAGCATGGCAGAGCCGTGGTATATTTAGTTGGTAGAGAAAAGGAGATCACCTGTTTTGAATTTTCATTTTAGAAGATTTAAATCTTATGGTATTTTATGTGGCTATTTCATGACTATGGCAATATCTAGATAGTTTGTGTTGCTCTGGAGCCATGACTTTAAAACCTCTGAATAATTTTTGAGGTTCTGTCTGGGATGTTTATAAACTCCTGGCAAACCTCTGGTTTTTCTTGGATGAGAACTGTCACACAGAGTACACTAATGGGCCCTCTGTCTACTAAAGTGAAAGTTGATGCAGTCATATTAGATTCATTTAGCATATTCCTTGTTCATTTGCCCTGTACAAAACACAAAACCAAAGTTTACTGTTGATTGAAAGCATCACTCGAATGTTACAAGGTTAGACATTAAAACATGTCTGTTCTTTTTTCCTGGACTGTCTTTCATTTTCTCTCTCTAGAGAAGATATGACTATTTAGTCTCCACTTGAAGAACTGGAGACTGGGTAGATCTTTTTAAAATTTGATCCTAGACACGGAGAAAAAGAGGAACATTTATGTCAGTTATATGATACAAAAACTGCAAAATAAGATGGATTTTCCATGTTAGCTACACCAGAGGACGCTGAAAATCTCAAATTCACATTAGCAGCTAAGCGCTAAGCTAAACACATGAATGTAGCAAGCAGAATGGACATTTAAAAGTACTAGTATGCATATTCAGAAGGTTCACTAGGACATTTTCCCTATGTTTTCATCTCATAAGAAAGACTTTATATACACATTTGAAATTACATTTGAAATGCTGGTATGATGTGATCAATTGAAGTGGTGTGAATACTGCTGTATTATGTTAAAACAGGATAAATAATAAGAAATCTTACTGGTTTAATAAATTCAAAGCAGAAGATGATTGTGAAGTTTGGGAATTTGTCTAGGTTGTGGCTCCTGAGAAGACATGATGAGGTTCTTGAGACAGAAAACAGGTTGATGTGTTTGAAAGACTACAGCAGTGTTTATAGCTTTAGCCAGAGAGAATGAGTGGTGAGCACATAGGCTGCAGTCCTTAGATCACTGGGGCCATGAAAGTTAGGATTTTTGGTAGAAAATCCCATAGGAGTTGATTTTGAATATTGAGATGTCAGAGTGCCAAGTCTTTTTGCCAGAAAGCTTTGCACAAATACCTGATCAGCCATAGTATTAGACGTACCACTACTGTAATCAGAGAACACCAGTTCTCTGATGTATATTTGCAAGTGGATGACAGTGGATGTTAATGAACTGAAGAAATACATATCTTCAAAGATCAGGTTCCAGCTTTTGAACCTACAGTGTCAGGTTTCAGGTAGTTCTTCTAAATTTCCATCTGTGTTTTTTTTGTTGGTCTAAAGTCTTTATTGCATGTGGCCTCTTTATAATGATTTTGGAAACTGTGTGTTCTAGAGCAGAGCTACGAGGGTTCTTGTTTTTCACAATTAGATGTACAAACTAGGCATACTTTTTGTAGTAATGCCACCAAACGAAGTGGAACAACTTGTTTCATACTGCTTGAGTAAGCAAGTAAAAGAAAGCAATTATTGATGGACTTGTCTCAGCGTGATACTGGGCTCCTCCTTGAAATGTATTAAGAAATATATGTTGTATGTCTTCTTTTTGACAGTGATTCTGGATGAAAAATTTTAACATGTGCATAGAGAAGTTGTTTTTAACTGTTTCACTTTGAGGCATATGTTATATTGGAAATCAAACTAGTTTCATACGTACAGGTATTTCTCTTAAATGTCACTACTTCAAAAGTTAAACTCTGCATGGCTCAGCAACAACTGCAACAGAATAATAGAAAGGAAAAATTCTTCCTCTTTCTCAAAGTGAGTGGGAGTGAAAGGGGTCAGTTTTTCCAGGGTTGCTGATGATGTTTCTCTATTCTGCTGGAGTTTTTTGAGCAAAAATTTGCTCTCTGTTAAAGTAGCAAGTCAGCTGCTCAACTGTACTGTAACCTTCATCTCTAGGAAATATTCTGAGTCATACAGATGCTTCTCAGAGCCCAGTGTGAAACTCCATTGTCTTCCTCAGTTGTGGCTCAGCTTTTTCCGCATGGAGGGATTGTAGCCAACCTTTCCATTCTCAGGATCCGAAAGAACATTTAAAGATGCAGAGCCTATAAGGGTCCAAGTACAAGACAGAAAAAGACTATTTGACACACTACTTGGAGAATTATCATGAAGAAAGAAGTATGGAGGGTTGGTTTTCTGTTTTGTTTTTTCCACCTTCTCCCCTTTTAAGTGCCTTTACCACTGTTACTACATAGTCAGGGAAGATTATAAATGTGATGTCGGGCTAGAGGTGTCCTTAGAACTTCAATTTGATGTCATTTTAAACAATTTTCCACAACATATCATTGTTCATTTTACCATATTCTTGTGGGTAATGTTGGTTAAGGCAGTAAAGCACAAATCTGGCATAGCATGCTCTTTATATAAAGGTTAAAAATATACATAGAACACTCTTTTTGGCATTTTCAAAAGACTTTTGGATAATACATTTGGCAGCAAGTAGTGTAGGTTTATGGCGCTATTGTGCAGCACAGTATGCTTTTTCAGAAGTCTGTATGGACCTTCACTTCTTCAGCATCACTGGAAAATGTCATTTTTGCTTACCCTTTGTGAGGAAAGTATGGGTTCTGGCTTCTTTTAAAGGAGCTGTATAGGCAAAGAAATAAAAATTGAGTTACTGTCTGTCTCTGCTGTGTTGGAAATGACAAACAGTAATTATCACTTTCATTTAAAACATCCTTTTACCAAGTCAACCCTACTCCTCTAAGCAAATGCTACAGTAGAGTGCCTTGGCAAGGCAGGGATGGATGTGGATATCTTGTGCGATTATGTTTAATTGACTCTGAGTACCAAGTCTATATCTGGAGCAGGAACACTGGCATTCAGTTAAATTAGGACTCTTCAGTGTGTGCGCAAAATGACTGCTGTGCCCAAAAGATATTAGATCATATACAGCTCTTCCTCTTTGGTGAAGTTACATATTTTATTATTTCTTTCTTCTGGGATTCACACAGCAATGCATGACTCAAATTTACAAAAAAATGAGGGATTGGGATGAAATTTGAACTCATGGTTCAAATGCCCACTGCTGCGAACTCCTTTGCAATCTGCCAAAAATAATGCTGATATTATCAAGCATTATGGCCAGTACTCTTCTTACATGAATGAGATTTCCCCATGGAAAACATATGCCTGCAATAGATCTGATATGCAGTGCTCACAGAAGATATGCTGTGGTTTCTGTTTCTGTACCCACGCTTTTAGATTTAATTTTATTTTTTTAATTTTAATTTTTTTGAGCCAGATCAGTGATAGGGGAGTTCTTATACCATGGAAGGGATATCCAGTACAAAATGCATGTAGGTTGCCTGCCACTTATTCTGGACACTTCTCCACTTACTTAACAAAAAAATGGGTTGAAGCACTGATGACTTAACAATGATATAGATGCCTTTCTTAGATCTCAAATTTAAGGAAATGCTATCATTGTTATAATGTGTAGGAAAAGCACAGAGAATGTGCAGGTACAGTTATCCAGTTATGTGGTCTTAGAAGAATATAATCCATGAGAATGACTGTCTACTGCATGAAACAGTCTGTCCCCTAGGCAACTACTTTGAATGAGTGTTCAGCTGATGTACGGACTGATGTAAGGACTTCTGTATTTTCCATAGCCTCCAAAATTACCTCCTTCATGAGTTGCCTGCTACTTTTATATTAAAATTAGTAAGTTCTGGAGAAAGTGAGAATGATCTCAAAGCTCTGATCTCAAGCCTCAAAGCCATAAAAAGTCTCCAGCTCTAAATAACAAGCTTCAATACTTCAGAAAGGTTAAGCATGCAAAACAGTTTACAACAGCAACAGCATGAACCATCACATTATATTTTGGAGTATGGTTCATTTTCTATTAAAATTGCTTCTCTAGAGGGAGAAATAAGCAGTGGCAATTTATCGAAACTTGGTAGGAAAAACAACCCATACTAACTTTCTTGTAACAATGTACCTACAGACAGGAGCCATTGGCTATATTTTTTCCTATAAAAGGGGAAAATCTGGGATTAGGAAAAATGAATCCTGAGTTTTGCTGCTGAATTGTGAGCACTCCATTGTGATTATAGGAATACAACCTGGCTGTTGTGTAGAGTTTGGCTGTTTTCAAAACCAGCGCTAAATTTGGCCGACCTGGTACTGAAATTCCTATTATTTGGCATACTGTACGTTCTAAAAAGTCTCTCACAGGCTGGTGGGACTGGAAATTAATCCTCCTCTCTAGGCAGATAGCCCTTCAGGCTTCAGAATTTCTAAGCACACAGCTTATCTCTGCTAAGAACAAGCATCTTCATTACCTCGTGCCTCAGTTTTCACACACATAAAATTGGGACAGTGATGCACCATCTCCAGCAGCTTTTGCAATGTCTGCTGAGACCTACTGGTGGAACAGTGAAGGGGCCACGGTTTTTTTCTGCATGGTGCCACTGCCTGAAGGCACCAAAAGGTTTGAAAACTGTACTACACCACATTCTTGCTGAGAAATGAGAAAAACAAAATGAAAAAAGGCACTGTCCATCCTAACATGGCTTGAGTTGTGTGCACTCCAAAGTGAAGAGGACTGCTGATGTTCAGCATGTGACATCTGCAGTTTCAATCCTGCATGGCACAGACTAAGGCTGTAGGATTCACTGCTGTCATCTTTCTTCCTTCTTCTTTTTCATGTAACACGGGACTCAGTTCTTTGCCCTTTGTGGGACTTGGAGACTTTCCATGGTTTAATGTGAAAAAGGGCTGTTGCTGAAGGAGCATACTCATGCAGTTCACTTTGAAGATGTGGAAGCAGTGTGTGTATGTATGTATGTGTCTCCTTCCAAGGTGTGTCCTCCAGCTGCCGGATGCCTTCACTTTCATGGATTTCCCTTTGAAACAGTTTGTGATTATAGGCACCCAATTAGCGGCATCTCTAACACAGACCCTGCAGGCAGTGGAGGCAGCATCAAAAGGAATCACAGCAAGGCTCATAGTGCCAGTGGAGGATTGAGAGGTTGGCTGTACTTCAGAGCCGGGACTCCAAATAACATGCTTTTTGAAGGAGGGCTCACAGGAAGAACAGCACCTTTTCCCTAGCTGGACATGAACAATGTCAAAGCCTTTTATTCATTCAGTGTTCTTGAGTGTTCTCACTAATTATCTCAACTACTATGCAGAGAAAAGGGCTGAACAGCAAAAGCCTGAGTTGTTCCCACATGTATATGAGTATATTACTCTTGCATTTGGGAATGAGTCTTTTTTAACAGAGCATGAGTTTGAATGACAAAACGCTGCTCAATATGATTTCACTGTGGGAAGAGGTAAGGCTGTGTGAAGTATCCTGTGTGTATTTTCATAGTCAGTAAAATGGCTTCATTTTATAAGTAACTTCTGCTGCAGTCTTCCTGTGGGATTATTTTTTTTATGACTTCAATGTTTTGATGTTTTAAATGTATTCTCACTTTTAGTTAACTAAAGCAAATGTTTTGGTCTTGGAAAAGTCACAACACCATGAAAGACCCCAAATCTCCACCAGTGGACAGTATGGTAACTTGACAGTAGAGCTTCATTGTCAGCTTAATTCCAGGGTTTTAGTAAAAGCATATTTTTCTTTTGTTTGAACAGTCTAGTCAGGTTAGAGTACATGTAAGCCAAAACCTCTGCATACATGCAGTTAGAGTCACAGAATCCATTTATCAGTTTCAGAGAAGGAATGAAGAGGAGGCAGAATTTAAGGTAACAAGGAATTCTGAAATGTGCCAATGGGGAGGGTAAAAAAAAAAAAAAAAGGTAGGAATACCAAAGATTGTTGAAAGAGGAAAGGATTAGGGCAGCTTACAAGAATAATTTTGCAAATGTATCTTATGAAGCATCCCCTCATAGCCCTCTGATTTCAGAAGTGATATAACAGGCCCCCTTTCCTCCCCACCCATCTGCCAATCCATCCAACTACAATTAATGTCAATGCATTAAACTTGCCACCAAGGAATTTCATTTAAAAAAAAAAAAAATAAATATATATATATATATATATAGACTGGCTAAACTTGAATGGTATGGTTATAGTTTCCTTTACTATCATTTTTCAAAAGTATTTACCCTTAAGAGTAATTAGCAGTTGTAATTCATTCATAAAAAACCTGCAGTCTGATGACTTCTCCTTGGCCAAGCCTAGGGAGTGAGCCCAGCAGTGTCACCAGGATAAAACACTTCAGGAGAACAAAAATACACAAACAATTAGCTAAAAATGAAATGAACCAGAAAGTGCTGAATGTGTCGTGCTACTTTCCTTATTGGATACCCATACTGAACTCATTAGCAAACAATGCTGATCCCAGACAAACTGGAGATATTTCATTCTGGAGACAGTTTGGATGCCCATGGTTGTTTCCATGCCAAGGGCTAATGATATAGCATAGAGTGCACGCAGAGGCTAAACTCAGACAATGTGTTTGCCATGCTGTCATCCCGCAGACTGTAAACAGTTCCCTTGCCCCTGATTCTCCAAAGTATGCCCAGGACTGGTCAAAGCGAGTGCTAGCCTTGCCATCAGCATGCCATTAATTAAAAAGAATGAGTGACTGATGGTGAGCCCAGAGATTTCCTGACTTGATACAAGCACCTGAGCTAGATGAAGCTGTATAAACTCATTGCACAGGGTAGCATCCCCCTCTGAGTAATGGTAAAAAAATGTATTTATGTTCTCAAAAACAGAGGAAGTACCTCAGGTTTTGGGTTTTGTAATTTCTAAGACAGGAATTGTGTGAACTTGTAACCAGACTGGCTCTGGCAAGCATCCCTAAAGGCCTTGGGCTTTAATAATAACTAAATCTTAGTGGAGAGCCACAAAATGTGACTGCTCAATACTAGCACAGAAACAAAAAGATGATGAAATGGTATTTTGATAACTGACTGTGGACATTATTACAGATGTTCTTGGTGATAATGATTTGCTACAGTAGGAAACAAGCATGTACTTATCTGTAAAATGAGGCATACAAATCCTAAATGGCATGGGGGCATGAAGTTGTGCCTGCTATGGGCGCAACAGGATGCTAGTAAGAGATTACAGGCATATTGTGGCCAAAGTAAACAGTGTGAAGTTAGTCAGTGTGTCACATTAAAAAAGTGACCCTTTATGCTTATGTGAGATCTTTTATCAGCTAACAGTGACAGTGTCAAGGGCATTGTCGATCCATTCCTTACAGCTGGGATACCTATGCAGCAATTTCTGGTAATGGACAAGATGTAAAAGGACCTACCGCAGAACTAAAGTGAAGTACAACTACATTGTCCTGGGAAAGTAGTGTTATTTCAAATGAAAATCACAGGTCTGTAAATGCGAACATGCTATAGGTTCAGTCAAAAGTAATTCTATATGCATATCATGTATATATCGAGAAGTGCAGGACAGCTCTTTTTACACTAGCACTTACATTGCTTACTCATTGCATTGAATTTTTAGGTAATTTCATGCTGGAGATCCATTGAGCGCAAAAATGGTAAAAAGTTTGTGGAAACGTCAGACAGAACTGAATGTACGACTATATGAAAAGTCACTGAAATAGATAGCTACTCCAACAAGGGTGCATTGTTGGATGTGCAGAAAGAAGCTTGTCCGTGTTTGACAGCAACTAAACCTCTCTCCTGGTTTTAAAGAAAGGGCTCCCAATGACTCCAGAGTATCCTATGGGCACTAGGGCAGTAGATGACTTTGAAATACTTTCTCCCTTTCAAACACTGGCTATGGGGAAAGTTTCTGGATAAGGCGGCTCGTATCCATCCTTTTCCTAAAGACAGTTGAATCTTTGATCCACAGCAACAGCAGTTAATATGGAGAGCTCATATGTGACTTCAACCTCTAGTTCTAGAGGGGCCTCGCAAGCGTTGTCTTATCCTCTCAGAAATGGAGAAGACGTGGATATGCAAGGTTCAGGAGGCTCATACCTATTGACCCCCAAGGTCCAAAGAACTCCCAGGAAGGCAGAGAAACTGAGGCTCTGTTTTTCCAAGGGCTGAGCGTGTCGTCTCACACCTTGTCCCTGCCTTCACGCAGAGCAGCAGATACTTGGCAGTTCTGAACTTACATTTCCGTATCTGCAGAAGCGCTTAAGAATTTTGCATATGCAGAAACTGTCAACTGCAAATCTGCTGTCTCTTGCTAGTATTTTAGAACTGTGCCAAATGGGCACACATTCTGGGTGAGCTAACTTGAAGTATAGTGGTGACACACACCAGCAGTTTTGCTTAGGGCCATGTTAGCAGCTTTTCTCCTGCCACGTTTTATGGTGATTCCATCTTTCACAATGTAAGAAGATGGTGCTATTGACAAGTGCCTAGAGGGTTTCCTAGCATAAGAACTACTCAATTATGCTGCATCAGCCCAGCTCCTTTATAAAGTTTGTCATTTAGCAGTACTACTGGTTAGAAAACACACATATACATGCTTTGGGGCCTTCAAAGTCAGGAGAAGCTGAAGGCAACCTAGAGAGAAGGCAGCAGTTCTCATGGAAGGACATGTACTCATCAACTGCTGAAGCCACCTATTTAACACTGCTGTCATAATTACTAATAATTTTTTTACATTATTACTTTCCAGGGAACGAGAAGAATCTTTTACTGTGTGTTGATGCAATTTGTTGCAAAAATGGATCTTGCTTCCTCCCTCTGTGGTCTCAATGCTCTCTGTCTGACATTTCTTAGTTATTATTCACACATCTCTGTTCCTGTGTGGTTCCTTGTTGCTCTGTAGCTCTCTCTGCATCAGAGCAGCATGTCAAAAAAAGAGGTGAGCCCTTTGCATTTGGCAACACAAAAGCATTTACCTTTCTTGCCACTTAGCACAAATTTGCTGTAGCATTGAGCTATTGAGCTCCATGTGACTCGAGAGTACAGGATTCAGACCTCAGCGAGATTCTTGCAAAATCTGTCCTTGCTTATTTGTTCTGGGGCTTTGTTCTACAGGTCATGTGTGACAGACATGTGCGAGTGCCCGGTCCATAAAAACTGTTACTGCGAGTCATTCCTGGCCTATGCTCGAGCCTGCCAGCGGGAAGGGCTGAGAGTGCAGTGGATACCTGAGCAGCACTGTGCAGGTAAGCATTTTGCAACTGCCTCTTTGTAACCTAGTGCTTAGGTTAACAGGCTCTTTTAGCAGTGGAGGAAGTTCATATATGAACTGGCTAGGACTTTGAATTATCAATTATTAAAGATGTTTATTTTGTTGCAAAACTGGTCACTTTTGATGCCACCTAGCATAATTTTATATGCTTTCAGAAAGAAATGCATGCCTTTTTCTATTAGGACCGCTACACATTTGGTTGCAGGTGTTGTTTAAATTCTTTTTACCTACTGCTAACTCGCAGCTGTAGTTCCCTAGACAACATATATGTATGGTTGCAAAAGGTTCAACAAGGGAAGAAGAAAGAATGTCTTTAATGGGAATATCAAAATGCAGATGTGCATTAATCTTGGTAGTTGGACCAAATTCTGCATGTGATTAGGACTGCATTAATTGCAAGTAATTGTAAGTAATTGTTTCCATAAGAAGTGGTCGCATGTGGTCATCATCACTTGAAGTAAAATTCAATATTGCAGATGAATTTTTCCCCTGATGACGATCTCAATAATTTAGGATACTCTATAATGGCCTTGGTTTGCCTGGAAATGTATTCAGATTTATGTAAAGCAATTTGAGTTGGAAAAATATGAGAGAAGGATACTCAGTGCTGGTCAAAGAGCACTCTGTGGTCGATTTTGGTGATTGTCTGTGGCTCAGGGTCTACTCTCTCATCTTCAATTTCCTTTCCTGTTGAAGACACAATAGCAGGAATGGGTGAGTGACAGAGCAAATTACATTTGACTGACTGTTCCCGAAAGGCTCATCTTTTCTTATGACAGAACAGAATAATCCAAACAAGGTGTCAGTAAGTGAAAGCACTGTTCAAGGATGTGGTCTCAGCACTAATAACATAAGCCATTTTAATCTATTGATCCAGTAGCAGATACATGCAGACCTTGAATTGAGCAGCCTGACTTCTTTTTCTTTTCTTTTCTTTTTTTTCTTCTCCAAAGCACTTCAGAAGAAGACCTCACTGTTGCAGATGCTGTAAAATGAATAAAAACTCCAGTACTTGCCCTAAGGAGTTTGTAAAAGTGTTGGCATATCATGACTTCACTAATTGAGTCTTCTCTTCACATTTTTTCTGTTGTTTTACCAAGGTCAAAAAAAGTTCTTGAGAGAACATTAAGAAGGAATTTAAACATACATCTTCCATTAGAGCTAATGAAAGAATTTCATAAATGCACTAGAATTTTTTAACCTCAGTGCAGACGTATAGAGAGGAAGGGGAAATCTTATTAAGCAGAAAATATGGACTAGCTGTATGTGGTCAAATACCCTCAAAACACTTTAGCATCTAGTGTCAAACAAGTAGCACAGTGTTCTATAGTGAGTTGTACAGTAAGCATTAAATTAAATAAAGTGCATCCACTGCATATGTAAAATGCACCCTTATGTTACCTGCGGCCAGCACCAAGATTTTATTCTTTAATCTACCTTTTTATTCTGCAAAGTTGTAGTTACAATTATGATGTCCTAATTATGGATGAAAGTTTTTGAGTATGAAACAATATATCCACAATAAAAAGTTAGCGTTCTGTGACTTTCATTTCCTTTTTGACATTTCATAGCTGGTGGGATACGTGGAAGAGCTGTGTTCTGATGGAAATTGAGTATATTTATTAGTAAAGTTAGGTTTTAATTGTTCTATTGTGTGTGATAAAACCAGTTCTTGTGTGGTTGCCAGTTGCTTTACATTGACTGCTGTACACTTAGCTCATTTTTATAATCTTTAGAAAGCTTGTGTTGTCTGGACTGCCAGCCAAACACGATGCTCAGGAGGCTGAATTTCCTACATGCTCTTCCTCCTCCCTCAGTTCAACAGTGTATCCCCCTCTAAGGCCTTGGCAAAATATTTGAGTGCTAAGCTTGCTGGCCTTTGAGGCTTTCTTGGTAAAGGGAATGCCAGTTGTTTAGCGTGGGCATGACTACACAGAATAAGCACACAGGAACTATAAGAGAGTGCTAAGTGCACATGGTAGTACTGATATGCTGAAATGCTCTAACAGCCTCATAAAACTGAATGATTTTCTGCTTTCATCCCTATGTGACAGAGGAGGATGAGGATCCTGATTTTGACTCTTCTCTCCTGGGTCTCCTCCTTTGCTGCTGTTGAATTTTCTGGCCAGTCACTCTTTTTCCCTGCTACAATTTGCTTTTCTTTAATGATTTTATTCTGTATGTATCTGAGGGAGAAAGGCTATTCTGACTTTTCAGTGGAGACTTCTTAAGCACTGAAAGTTGGAAAGATCAGCACACGTGTATCATGAGTTTAGCGCCCAGACCTGTTGCTGAACTTCAGGCACCATGAGGGATATCTAAATTGAAAGTCCTTTGAAACACCTTGAAAGCCCAAAACATGAACAGAAGAAGCTACAAAAATAGTAGCTCAGAAATTTCTGTGGAAACAGATCAACCAGATATCATCCTGTAAGGGAAGCCTTCAGCAGTTGCATGTTAGGTATTTTGAATTTTGTGTTCGGTAATAAAAATTCCTCCTATATAATTACATCCATGTCTACAAAGACAGGTGCTAACAGACACAAGCCTTCTCTTTGAAAGGGCCAAACTGTGCAGAATAAACCAGCTTGTCTGAAACTTGTACAGCCTTATTAGGCAGGGTTTATTTTAGCTTGGAGAAGAGAAGGCTCTGGGGAGACCTTATAGTGGCCTTCCAGTACTTGAAGGGAGTGTATAAACAGGAGGCAGAACGGCTGTTTATGAGGGTGGATGGTGATAGGACAAGGGGGAATGGTTTTAAACTGAGACAGGGGAGATTTAGGTTAGATATTAGGAGGAAGTTTTTCACTCAGAGGGTGGTGACGCACTGGAACAGGTTGCCCAGAGAGGTTGTGGAGGTATTCAAGGCCAGGCTGGATGTGGCTCTGGGCAGCCTGGTCCAGTGGTTGGTGGGCACACAGCAGGGAGGTTGAAACTAGATGATCTTTGAGGTCCTTTTCAACCCAGACCATTCTACTATCCTACGATTATTAGCTTAGGCACAGTGCCATATCTGTGTGACTGTATGGCTTGTGGACTGGAACCGGCTATCATCCTGCCAGCTTAGAATGTGGTCAAAGGAAGCTCACATCTGTCATGCCAAACAGGTTCTAGAAGTAACATTGCAAAATGCAGTATTATTAGTAATTTTTGTACTTTTTTTTTTTGCTGGTGTGCTGAAGAGGTTACCACTAACAGAACTTAGCTCTTTAAGAGAGGAATTTACCTCAAAAGATGGGTGCAAATGCATCACTTGTGTTTTCCATGTTTATATGGTACTGATTCATTTGAGCAGTCCCTGGGAAACCTACTGCAGAATACCTTTATTTTTATTTTTTAAACTGTTGATGAAGTGGAATGTTCTAGATCAATCACACCACATGTTAACAACCAAAGCAATCAACAATAAAAACCATCTAGGGAACTTAAACAGCAGCCATTGTACTCTTCTGATTTTTCCCTTGACAGTAAGCTAATAACACCATTATGAAGTGACTACAGCAGAGAATAAAGCCATTATATCTTCTACATGGCATCTTGAGCAGAAGGAGGTATCTGTAATGCAGGAGGGCATCTATCCATGTGCAGTAGAGATGGGGAGTACTTAGGGGTACCACAGCTGCTGATGGCAGCCTGCAGTATATTCTCTTTACTTTGGGGCAGAACGGAGCAAGTGGAAAAGAGATCTTGAGCCAGTTTTCCTCAAACCTACTGGCTAAGGCACCAAACATAGCTCAGGTGGAACAAATGGGCTGGCTACTACTACTGTAAAGCTTTGTGGGTTGTATATGGCCTAAAAACTTAGGATCACTGACCCTTTAAATGAACTCATGTTGTGCTTTGAACATCTTGGTCTGCTTTTCTACACAATTAATGCATTTAGAAAATTTATTAACAAATATGTTTGCAAAGCTTCTGGAAGTTCTGTGCATTTTTGTTTCCAGTCCACTAGAAATTTAATCTCTTTTCCTAACACACTATGAAAATGCAGAGTTTGCAGTGAATCTACCTTTTTACTATATGCTCAATTACTGCTTGCATGCTTTCCCAATCTTTGAAATTTCCCCTTTAGTTTAAATTTCATTTTAATTTTTTATTTTGCTTATTCCCTTCTTCAGTGCACACAGAAGTTACGCAGAGCAAGATAGAAATCCGTAGCTAAAAAGATATATACCCACAAGCAGAATAAGTTTATAATCTCAAATACTGCTGAAAGATGATTTTCCCAATTTATTCTAGAATTATGTTCAATAAGAGGTGTCTCTCAGAGTCCTTGAGTAGTTGTTCTAGAGTTTTCATATACTTACAGCTAGTAAACTTTATTTTCTAAGATCTACTTTATATCTATCTAATATTCATCTCTTTAATTTGCTGTAATTCCAGGATTATTGCCAGTTGTACTATCCATTTTTTGTCTGTGCATTTAACAACTGTCCTGAAAATGTTGCATTCTTCTCAGAATTCCTTTCTTTTTCAGTGCTTCTTTTTGCATGGGTTTAAATGCTATAAAATGTGTAAGAAGTAAACTCTCAATGTTTTGAAGATCAGTTTGTTACTGATGAAGAAGAACCTTTAAACTGATGGTGGAGTTAAATCCAGTTGGCAGCCGGTCACGAGCGCTGTCCCCCAGGGCTCAGTACTGGGGCTGCTTCTATTTAACACCTTTATTAACGATCTTGATGAGGGGATTGTGTGCACCCTCAGTAAATTTGCAGATGACACCAAGCTGGGAGAGAGTGTTGATCTGCCTGAGGGTAGAAAGGCATTACAGAGGGACCTGGATAGACTGGATCGATGGACCAAGGTAAACTGTATGAGTTTCAATAGGGCCAAGTGTTGGGTCCTGCATTTTGGTCACAACAACCCCAGGCAACCCTACAGGCTTGGGGAAGAGTGGCTGGAAAGCTGCCTGATGGAAATGGACCTTGGTGTACTGATGGACAGTCGGCTGAATATGAGCCAGCAGTGTGCCCAGGTGGCCAAGAAGGCCAACGGCATCCTGGCTTGTATCAGGAATGGTGTGGGGAGCAGGAGTAGGGAAGTAATCCTGCCCCTGTACTTGGCGTTGGTGAGGCCTCACCTTGAGTACTGTGTTCAGTTTTGGGCACCTCAGTACAGAAAGGACATTGAGGTGCTGGAGCTGGTTCAGAGAAGGGCAACAAGGCTTGTGAAGAGCTTGGAGAATATGCCCTATAAAGAGAGACTGAAGGAACTGGGGCCGTTTAATCTGGGGAAAAGGAGGCTGAGGGGAGACCTTACTGCTCTCTTGCAATATCTGGAAGGTGCTTACAGTGAGAGTGGGGTTGGTCACTTCTCACTGGTGACAGGTGACAGGACGAGGGGAAATGGCCTTAAGTTGAGCCAGGGTAAGTTTAGGTTGGATATCAGGAAACACTTCTTTACAGAGAGGGTTGTTAAGCACCGGAATAGGCTCCCCAGGGAGGTGGTTGAGTCACCATCCCTGGATGTGTTTAAAAACCATTTGGATGTGGCGCTCAGGGACATGATGTAGTGGAGGGTTGTTAGAGTTAGGGTAGTATGGTTAGGTCATGGTTGGACTCGATGATCTTTAAGGTCTTTTCCAACCTGAGTGATTCTGTGATTCTGTGCCTTAGCACTAAGACTTCCACCATTCTTCCTGGTACACTCTTAAGACTTCAGTATTTTAATCAGTTTTTTTTTTCTCTTTCCTGCATTTCTCTTTGTGAATAATGTCAGTGCTGCAGTGACACTCTTAAGGCTATTCCGCACATCGAAACAACATTTTTGGTCCATAACAGAACTGTTCTTTAACAGAATCTGGACCTCCAATCTCTCTCAAAATTGAAGAAATATTTCTAAAGCAACTCTGTAAATAGCGAGAGATGGTTCTGGATGCTTGAGAGCCTGTTACCATCTATAAACTATTTTCTCAGTACTTGTTTTTGCCATCAGCACAGCTGTTAGAAAGAATAACAGGCTTTTATTCACTATTGAACCATGCATTATTGTCCATACTAAAAAGGCAGGATATAAAATGTTAAGAGTTTAAATATTGATCTGGTGGGCTTTGAGTGCTTTTAGCTGAAACCTCAGTGGTCTTTTATGTTGGAAATCCATTGAACTGTCAACTACATAAATCAATGAAGAGATACTGGAATCATTAAGTATGAGAATCTTCGTTCTCAGTGATCCCTTGGTAAAACAGCATGAAGAATGGAAATCATTGATTTTTTTATATATATTTATAAAAAGAAATGGAATTGCTGAATTAACGGCATTGTTTTGATATGCTGCAATATGCGATATTGAAAGTATAATCTTAGAAAGTCTATTGTGGTGAATGACTATCTTTTCTTCCTGTAAGACTGGAACTGGTAACTGTCTAGCCATGTAAATATTTCAGGAATCTTTGATAAAAGGTATTATGTATAACAAATATGTAAACAATGTTAAGCATTAAATACAAAACACACTTCTGCTTCTAGACAGAAACCTTGCCAAACTGCTATAGACTGTCGGTGGTGTTAAGATTCTCAAACATTTCAAGGCTGTTAGGAACTTGATGCCTTTTTCATTAGGATCTTTACTGTCTTTACATCTGCTGTGTTATGTCACGTTGCATTTCATGCAGTGGAATCTCTTTATAAGTAACTTTTCCTCTAGGTGATCGTAATACCAAAATATTCTTTTAGATGCCTTCAGTAGAAAGTAAGCAACCAAATACATAATGTTCCTTGCATGACTTTGTGTAATGTGCATCTTTTGTTTCTTTTGACTGCCTTTCAGCAACCCAGTGTAAACATGGTGCAGTTTATGACACCTGTGGTCCAGGATGTGTCAAAACATGTGATAACTGGAATGAGATTGGCCCATGCAACAAGCCCTGCGTTGCAGGATGCCACTGTCCAGCAAATTTAGTTCTTCACAAAGGAAGATGCATCAAGCCAGTCCTATGTCCTCAGCGATGACATTTGTTCTCTCTCCATGGACACTAATGTGGGTGTCACTGACCCATCTGATGCTCACGGACAGCAAAGGACTGCAGCTGTTCATGTGCAGGTTCTGCAAAGTACAGCTCTACTTACAGAGTGTAAATATGCTCCTGTGTGTATTCATGTGTGTTTATGTATACGCACATGGCCCCAGCAAAGATATATAAATGTATACTGTGTGTATGTAGATACACATATCTATACACAAGTGCCCTAAACATAAGTACAACCCATATATTTATATACATGTACACACACACAGATATACATCGTTTCTATATATCATAGAAGGATGAATTATTATATGTATATTTTTTGCTATAAAGTTTATGTATTATTACTTCTAAAACCCTTATCTGTAAGTCATTGTATAAATAAACCAGGTGTTTTTAATATAATATAGTGGCATGAAAAGATTGGGTGACTTTGCCATTGCATGAGTTTGTCGTTTCCAAGGAAGCTTTTCTAGGGCTGCAGCATTGCCAGACTGGATTAGTTTCAACACAGAACCCGGATTTACAGTTGTACGGGAAACACATTTCTCTGGAGATGGAGGATTTATCTGGGAATATTTCATGCATACCTTAGAGCTGCATAGTGACTGGTGACAGTGCTTAATCACGCAGAGAAAGCTAGGGATCGGCTTCTACGCCTTACTGAAATAACTGTGCAAAAGGATTTCCAGCGCTGATTGGCCAGGTGCCAGCGGAGAGAGATTTCTTTCTGGAATGGCACCAAAGAGACAAGGGCCAGATTTTCAAAAGTGTTCAGCACCCAGCAGCCTGCTTTGAAAATCTGACCACTTCCCATTTCATATCCTAAAACCCCGTTTATGTTGTTGTGCTTGGCAGTAGCCGTGAATACACAATAAGGAGCTTGAAGAAAACACTCACACACATTTTAGCCCCTCTAGCATGTTCTGAACTGCTGGGCTTGTTTCATATTTCCCCCAAGTATTATGCAGAAAGCAAATCCCACTGTGAATTGGAGTTTTTGATTTCGGTGTGCCTTAAAACATAAAATAATACCAGGTTTAATAACTAATTTAATTTATCGGCATGGCTAAGAAGAAAGACAAACTCCCCGTTCCAAAAAAACAGTAGAGAATGTCAGATGCTAATTGGAGAACTGCAGTTTGGTCTTTTTTTACCGGTTTAGGAACATGTGGGCTTTGTGAAGTTTGCACGACTTTTGAAGTGTCCCAGGGGAGAAGCAATAATATGGGATTTCATTAGAAACTGTTTAAAAAGCCATACAGCTTTCTCCAGTCTGAAGGGAGGGGGAATAGGGGTGTATTTTTCTTCCACTGGAAAGCCTCCTGTAGAACCTGATGGGATGTTCTCCAGAGAAGAGAGAAATCTTCGGGCGTCTGATTGAAATTTGTAATGAAGTAATATCCTCCCACACACCTACTTCCATTATGCCATTCGAAACTGTACATTGTAACGTTGTAATGCTTTGAACAATTTTCTCCTTTAATTCACCCTCCAGGAAGCTTTGCAGGGCCTGAGTTTGCAGTGAGTGAGTGGGTGCAATGCATTTGAGTTATACAGCTTCCTGCAGCCCTGTCCTGGAGGAGGATGCTGAGTGAGCATGGGTAGGGTAGGCATCAGACTATCCAAAATGCTGTACCACCGTAGTGTTAAATAGAGCTGGGCAAGTAATGCCAGGAGCATTCCACGGATGTTTATCCAAATTTGAATAAAATCAGCTTGCTCTTTTTATGTCCCATTTTGTGTTTCTTTTCTTGGAACAATCAAATAATTCAGTTTTACTGGCAGAGGGGGTTTCAAAGCCACATACACAAATGTGCTGGAAAGCAGAATTGCAAATGTGCAGATCTCGTCAGAGCAGGAAACTCAGAGGGCTTTATGCGGCTCATGTGATAACTGAATAGTGAAGCTGAAATGTAGAACAATTGCAATTGGCCCGCAGAGTTAAAACATAAAATGGTAGTCATTAAAATAATTTAAAGCATCAGTTTATACTGCAGAACATTTCAGCCTGTGAGTTTTAGGTGCTGAGATATGAGGTCTTAACCAATAAAAGGTTATTTGCCCAGCTCTAGGTTGGGATTGATTTTCATTGCTGATTGATTTTCATTACTTACTGTGTTTCCAAAACAAAAATACATGCACAGTGAATTGCATAGATGAACAGTATATAAAGGTGTCCTCTTTTCTTCTCCTGACTAATGAAGGTGAGTGAAAGGTGAAGGGAGAGCCCTCCAGCTCTCTCAGGCTACCGATAGCATTCAAGCAATGCTTAATTGCTGCCAGGTGAAGAGGTGATGCAGACTATCTGTAGGATGAACTCTTTATTTTTGAAATCCTAAATGCTTCGGTTTGAAACCTGACCTACAGGTCATCTCAAAATGAGGACTCATTCCTCAGCTTTGCTTTTCTACATCTGCCTAATTGAGGGCAGCCCCCTGCTTTTTGCTTCAGTGATGTAAACCGAGGAAGGAAGGAAAGTGGTTTTACCTCTAAGCTATCTGATTATGCCCTACAGCTTTGTTGCAGAGCTTTTTCCTCCAAACTCCGGTTACTGAGGCCATGGTGGGGCTATCATCTGCCTAGATCACATGTATAGGATAAGCTAAAGGAGCTCTGCTTTTCTAGAGACCGACGATTCATATGGTGTATTCACCATACAAAACAGATGGGTTTGATCTTGTTTGTGCTTAGGTCAATCTATGCATATAACTTTTTGCCGATATAAGTGAAATATATTCGAAGGAGCAGAGGTTCCAACCAAAACCTGATCCAAAAGGGAAGTCTGAGAAACTGTGTTGTAATCCAGTGGATGGACTCAAGGGAAGACTTGGATCAATAGCTTTGCCATTAACCTGTTATGTGTTCCCCGGCAAGTCATTTAATACTCTGTACTTCACTCGGGAAAATGAGGTATTTGTGTTTATGCACCTTTTTCAAGTCTGTAGGTAGAAAAATGCTAAACCTCACTGGGGGAATGTCAGCAAGTATTTTACCGGTCTATCTAGGTCTGCTTTGGATCAGGTTGTCCCATATCTCCCATATCCCTGTTGCTTCAAAGCCAGCTTTCAGTTGGCATCTGTGGAGGTAAAATACATTTACTTCCTCCTCATTTATTTTCACTTGTGTCTATTTTTGTCATATATATTGAGGTTTACATAGCCAAGCAGAGCAATTTGAGTTGTAGCCCAGGACCTTGTAGGTACTCCCACATCTTCCAAGAATGCCTTTCTTCTGCAGAGTTAGGTATGCACTTGGAGTAAAAATGAAAAGATTCCTATATCCTGCCCAGATGTGGCCCTATCCTTACATCACATAAATAGATAAAGAAACGTTATTCTCATCAGAATCTGCTTTGTTTGAACACGGGGTTCAAAGGCATTGCTTAGCTTCTCCCTGACAGAAGCCAACATTTGCAAAAGCTGAACTGATGAGTACTGCTTAGAGTTACATTTTTTTCTCTTTCATGAATAGTTGACAAGGTAACATCAGAGATAAGGGATATGTGAACAATAGCCCATGCATTTGCAGATGGATGAGTTGGAGAAAGAGGTGCAGTCAATAGCATTTAGCCCAAAGCAGTGAGATGTTACAGGATTTCAATGAAGGGAGCATTATTTCGAGGTTTCAGTACTTGAAAAGCAGGAACTTTATGTTACATGTGCTAATCAAATGCTTGCTCTGCTATCCTTGATTTTACCATATTAGAAAGCCCTGTGGTGAGAGAGATTTCTGCCTTCGTACAGAAACATCGGCAGAAACACTGCAAAGTTTCAGGACAAAAACCTAACTGCACTGCCATTACAGAATTCCTTCTCTCTCTTGTAAAGGCTGTTGCACAGATCAGTATTTCTAGTGCAATCATCACCGTGATAGCTGAGCACTGTGCAGTCTGTAACAGCAGGACAGGGTTCTGCAATGAAGGTGAGGTAACTCTGGATCCTTCAGCTGGCCAGACAGCTGTAGTTGAGTGAAGATGGTACAATAATGTAAGACATAATCAGGCAGAAGGTTAGAGTTAAGTAAGAAAGCAGTAATAGGGTTTTTACATTTTTTTCCTATGTGAATTTTTTCTCTCTACAATGTTAGAACCAAACTGTTGCCCAACAAAGGCAAAATTGGTATGTAGTCTGAGCAAAAACAAAGCAAAACAAAAAAAACCCCAACCCCACTAACCACAGTGGAATCATATGTTCAGATCTGAACAGAACTGGTATATATTGACAAGTATGTAAAAGCATAATTTAAATAAAATTAGTAGCTTCTATTCCAACTTCACAACCCCTAAATAACAGTAGTAAAATTCACCTCGGTTAAGGAAAGGGATCTTATTTCCTGGTCTGAGAGCAGCAAACATCTGCAGAATACGGTTCTCTTGCTTCCATGAGCTTAACAAATGTGTTCTGGTTTCCTCCTTGATATGTATTATAGTGATCGCACAGCTATTCCCCAGTCTACAACAGTCAGAACAAAGGCTTCAAATACACTTTTAGAAATAGTCCTGCTCCTACCTTTAAGATCAAACTGCAAGTTCTACTCAATACTAAGGAGGAACAAGCTTTCCTTTTGATAACAGCTCTTTCACCAGGCAGCAGTGTTGCTCAGCATCAAGCAATATTTCTTAGGAAATGTGACATCTGCCATTAGCATGACTTTACCCTTTTCATTGTGAGCTGTTGTGCTAGGGTGGAAATACAGGAGGAAGTCGGCTCTAATGGAGTGTGTGTGCATGGGATGGAGCAGGCAGCATCATATAACCACCGTTACCTTTGATAGCGATATGAGCTCCCCATGGGATGCTTATACTTGAGCATCAGTATAATTTGGTTTTGCACATGTAAGTGAAGTGATGGGAATGGAGAAATTTCCTGCCCAGACAGACCCGCATTTTTTTCTTGTGGTGAAGAAATGCTTCAGAGTGTGCTTCAGAGAGTGGTATGTAAGCCATGTAACAAATAGCTACGTAATACTTGTACATAGCAGTAATTCAGACTTATGCTCTGGAAGTAAGTGGTTGGTACTTTATTGACCCAATCTTTCAGAGCACTTAACCGTGTGCTCCGACTTTGAATAACTACGTTATTCAAGAATAACTACGTTTGTTTCAATGGGGTAACATGCATGCTGATTCCTAACCACATGCTTAAATGGTTTGCTGGGTCAGGGCCAGGGAGTCCAGCACCTGTAGCATCAAATCTTAAATCTTGCAGGATGGTATTTTGTACTTCATCATTTCTATAGGTCTGTTTTATGATCATGCTGCTATCTGCTATTAGAACATCATAGAAGTCAATGCTTTCTGGAGACTTCAAAAGGTCAGAGAATTATTTTTTTCTACTGATTTCTGATGCTATTGCAGTAATTTCTTACTGTCTAATTCCCTACTCAGTTTTATTCCTTTATTTTTTTAGAAGAATGGGGTGTTTAAAGAAAAGGGACACACTGGAGCTGATTTTATTTTATACTGCTAGAAGGAAGGAAGCATTTCAATGAATTAAATGCTGCTAGCCATACTGGTTGTGGAAGTAAGCTACAATCCTGATGTGTCTGCCCCCAGTTATTTCACTTCTAATTGCTTCTAATTGCTGCTAGCTGTAGTTCAATATCAATCTCTGATAACACTGTGTTAGAATAAAAGTAGCTGCAGCCCAAATCAGTATAAATAATTTGCTGCAGGAGATGATGCTTTTTAAATGAAAGAAAAAAATAAAAGCGATTTGTTGCAGCTAACTTGCTTTCACAGATTATGGTAAGTAGCATTAACAAGGGCAAAGGAAGAGTGAATATAGAAACGAAACAAATGGTTTTCAAAACTGATTTTTAAATATTGTGTTTAATTTTATTTGCATTTCCTTCAAGTATTCGACTGCTTTAACAAGTATTGAGTGACTTTCAAGACGTATAGAAACACTTAACTGGGTTCACCAGAATAGGGATCAAAATCCAGACGTGCCTGTGTACTAATGCAGTTCTGCAGCTAAAAACGCTCTATGTCTTGAATGGAGAGGAATACATGAGTAGTGTTTGGAGGAAGTTATTTCTCCCATCTCAGACATGTGGATGTTTGCTAGTCTGGGGTTCCGTGACCAGCGGGGTGGAGGGATTTGTGAATCTGCATCTCCGGAAAAGGGAAACAGGAGACCCCAAAATAATTAAAAATAACAGCAATGATCTGAGGAAAAACAAACTAATTTACTAAATATGGTATTGGAATGCAAGATAACACACTATAATACAATATAATTAGAATTGAATCTAATAAATCAAATATAATGAGAGAGAGTGTCCGAAAGGTGGAAAGGCCTCATCATAACGCTGAGGTGAGACACGCTGTCGGGTCAAGCAGCAGCAATGAGAGCTGAAAAAAAGGGTAGGTCAGGTGATCTGCAAAAGCTTATTTCCCTCTCTGAACACGAAGTCCTCTGGGGTATGTAGTTCTTCTTCTCTTCTGGACAGGTGCCCAGAACCAGAGCATTAAGTCTTTAACTCCCAGTGCACTACATGATGTTACGATGTGGAATACCAATAACCAAATATCATAAAACCATGACAATATGCAGGGGTTTGGATCTCCCCATAGGTCTGATGTATAGTCCTGAATTTCTTCATCTTGTGCATCAAGAATAACCCTGGAGGAACTCATAGAATAGTACTTCTGTCAAAGGACATGAGGTTCTTTTAGTTTGGAATGGGGTTTGGGGGCTCAAAACCAACTTACACTGTTGGTTTTTTTGAGTTTTTTGGTTTTTGGTTGTTTTTTTTTTTTGACCTCTTGTTCATTATAATTCACTGTTACCCTGCAAATGATCAAGGGGAAGAGAAGCTGCAGGGAAAATTACAGTGTGCATCACACATATTATATGTTTGAAGCCATTAATGTTTGTATTGGTTACGTGAAATATTTGATATGCAATTTGTGTAGAACGCTTTGAGGTGTCAAGAGCATCCTTGCAGAACATTTACATTTCAACATTTAGAACTGCACTGTGTACTCATGCTAACTTTTTAAGAGATTTATCCCGAGGTGCATTCATGGAACTATGAAATCTAAGATTTTAACAAACTTCTGTTTTCAGTACATCTCAGTTTATACCTTTGTTGAACTTAAAATGTAGTCTAATGTATCTTCTAGAACTCCAAAATTCCATCTTGGACATGACTTGTCTTTGCATATCTATACAGCTTTTGCAAGAATATTGTACTAATATAATTTTGTAACAGCAGGTTTGTGATGAGTACTTTCATAAAGACTTTATTTATTCCCCTATAAACTTAATATTTGTTATCTTTATGCAGATAAAAATTGGGGCTTGATTATTTCATAGCTATCAGTGAAAACAGCTGTTTTGAGTTACATGGTCTAACTCAGAAACACAACATCTTCCACACAATGGCTGATGCTGTGTTCTCCAAGAACTGATCTTAAATTCAGTAATTTCCTGGGTAGGGATGGAGGAGAGAGGAGGGTTTGCTTTTAGGCATAGCTGTGATTTAGGAGCTGATACTTTGGCTTCTGGTGATGTCTCGCTTATGTGATACCACTTGGCCAGTTCCTTTACTGTCATTTACCTCTGGAACTGAAAAGGTAATGCTTCATAAAACCACTGAAACTTTGGGAGGAATGGATTTCTTAGAAATTCACTGATTTGTGTTTGTGCAAGGCTCCTGTAAGCATCCATGGGGCTGTAGATCAGACCTCACAGCTGCTAAGTAGTTATTGCAAAGAGGAACCTGCCTTACTTTGGAAAGAGCAAATAATTTATAAGCCCAGATGGCCAGGACTGAGTGAGAAGAAGATATTTTTGGTGGATTTCACACTCCTGGGCCGAGACAGGGAGATTACAGAAGGTAAGAGTTTGTTTGCCTTAAATTCATAGGGCTGCTAGTGCTGCATGCTTCATAGCTATAGAATCCTAGAATCACAGAATTCTTAGAGCTGGAAAGGACCTTTAAAGGTCATCTAGTCCAAATCCCCTGCAATGAACAGGGATATCCACAGCTAGATCAGGCTGTTCAGAGCCTGGTCCAGCCTGGCCTTGAATGTCTCCAGGGATGGGGCATCTACTACCTCTCTGGGCAACCTGTTCCAGGGCTTCACCACCCTCACTGTAAAAGAGCTTTTCCTTATATCAAA
This sequence comes from Pavo muticus, assembly GCA_016647715.1. Taxonomy (NCBI): domain Eukaryota; kingdom Metazoa; phylum Chordata; class Aves; order Galliformes; family Phasianidae; genus Pavo; species Pavo muticus. The sequence continues at coordinate 92,083 of JACDJE010000399.1, read as the reverse complement.
GCTCTATCTCCCCTCTTTATGTTGAAAACTATTTCCTCTTGTCCTATCACCACAGACGCTGCTAAAGAGTCTGTCCCCTTCTTTTCTGCAGCCCCTCTTTAGATACTGAAAGGCCGCTATCAAGTCACCTCACAGCATTCACTTCTCCAGGCTGAACAGCCCCAGCTCTCTCAGCCTGTTCTCATAGGAGAGGTGTCCCATCACTTGGATCATTTTTGTGGCCCTCATCTGGATGCACTCCAACAGGTCCACATCACTCCTGTACTGAGGACTCCAAATCTGGATGCAGTACGCCAGGTGCGGCCTCACCAGCATAGAGGGACATGACATGGGATTCCCTGCTTGGTCTATACTAAGTACACTGATGTGAAGTCCCAGTGACAAGCTTCTTCAGCACAGGGAGTGCTCATTATGAGGAGGGAAGACTCATCTTGCCAGTCTTTGTTCCTTTACAGGGGTGTGAGGCAATGCAAAGGTGCCAGGCTCTGAAGTTCACAGACTGGGTGAGCAGGCCTGGTAGGTGACTACTTGCATGGTCACATATTACTTTTATCTCTAACCTTGGACTCATTGGTGATGGTTTCTCAGTGTTATTTTTCAAAGCTATTTTAAATGTGGCATCCTCACCAAGAATGCTGCAATGATTTTTTTTTCTCCCAAGCAGTGTGCAGTTCCTCGCCCTCATTTCTCTCTTGCCAGACTTCACCAGGCTGTCGGTGAGATTAAGATCAAAGACAGTCAACACCTTGTCCTCTCAATGCAAAAGCTTTTCCTGAGTACTTGTGCTATTCCTGGGGCACAGTATAGGTCCTATGGACACCTCCAGCTGCTGCAAGTGCTTGGACCCCATGTCTGGTGTGAGAACCACAGTGAAGATGCCCAGCTTTACATAGGAACCTCCTGGAAAGGGCCAGGCTAAAATTCAAAGCTTCACTTTTAAGCATCAGGATTTTCCTTCATTGTTTTGGTCAGCCTGTGCTGACTCTTTTTCAATTTTTTTTGCTCAGATAGAAAATCATCTTTTAAAAAAATATGAAAGAAAGGCCTAGCAGAAGCTGAGGGAAAAGAAATGTCAGGTGGCTGTTTTTCATTTAAATGTTTTCTATGTTTATTTACTTCTTTCAGGCTTTTCACTCAATTCAGGCTGGTAATTGGAGTGCTTTCCCTCATCACCTACAGCTCACTGTCAGTAGAGCTGAGATGGCTGAGAGCATTGGTAATAACAGATCTGATAATTAAACTGTACTGAAAAGCTAATATTCTCCATTTAGGATCTTGAGCTGATGTGTAGCTTCTGTTTATATCACTGTCCTGCAGTCACAGCACACTCAATTTGCCCTTGAAAGGCAATGTTTTGTCTTCAGTTGTATTCATCTCATTTTATTTAGTACATCTGGAAGTCAGGCTCAACACAGCTATTATTTCCCTGTCTCCTTTGCTGTCCTGACCTAGGACATGGCGTTGTGTAATGCAGCTTCTCCCCCAAGCGCCTGTTCCAGTCTTTGTTCTGTATGTAACAGTACAGAGATAATGCAATTGGAGTACCATATAAACGCAGTTTGAACATTCTGCAGCCGAAATAATGGACTTGATAATAGAGAACATTTAAATAGTTTTTAACTTCATTAAAAGCTGGAAAGAGATTAGCAGGTTTAGTTGCTATTTTCTGAATGTACAGCAGATGGTGCTTAACAAATACGTTTTAAAGCCAATGTCTGTAAACAGACTGGCAATCTGAAATTTAATCAGGATTCTTGTTTTCTTTCTAATTGAAAAAACAGCCATTTGAACAAAAAGCCCCCAACAGGATTGACTTACTTTACTGTACACAATGTGCACAATGTTTGAAGGATGAGGATACAACAGCAGTTCTTCCAAAATAGCCTCTGGTGTGCTATAAGGAACTACACATTTGGAAAGGAGCTAAGCAATAACAGGATCGTTTCTCTCTTGATTGTTGCCCTTTCCCTCCAGGCTCATCAAGGTTTACTTAATGAATGGGAGAGATCCAAGCTCCCAAGTACTACTTGCCACGTGGACAAAAGAAGAGGAAGAAAACTGTGCGATGAGCCCCGGTCTAATGCTGCTGAACTCTCACTGGGGAAGCGCTGCTTCCTACACCTGTCAGTGATTTAAGGATTTTTTTCCTTCTGGCACCAACAGATCAGTCTGTGCCGTGGCTGTGCGCAGCCTGAGTGTGGGTGGCACCTGTCTCATGACTAACCCAAAACATGCGTCATTGTTTCTCCTCTTGGCATCTTATTAGCAAGATAAGCAAGGTGCTGCAGCTCCGAGGTGCTATGTACGTTCTGCAGTGTCAGAATCTCAAGATGAATCCCTAATAAGGCAGCTGTCGTTATATATAAAGCAAAGTCTACCCTGAGCAAACAGAATACTGCGACAGTAGGCAATGAGTCAGGATGCTACAGAGAATTCAGTAACATGCTTAGTAAAGTTTTAACTAAGGTTTACACTTTCTGAAGCTGTTTTTTGGTTTTTTTTTCCCCCAAGAAGTTTGATTTCTTTTAACAAAAACAATGCATTTTTTTTCCAAAAGGGCTCACGATGAGCATCTTGAAGAGGGAGATTCCTTGTGCACAAATGCTGATAAGGTACAAACAGCAGGAACATCATTGCTAGTAGTTGTGTATCGATCCCAACCTTGTCTGATCGCTGCTTAACCCAGAGGGCACTCGGTCAGCTGCAGACCATGTGCTGTGGAATGGCCACGCAAAGCCCATCGAGAAGACCTTTTATGCCTACAAAACTGGCTTAAATCCCTGGATTTGCACTGATGTGAAAGAACGGAGCATTTTTAGATGCTCTGCTTGCTTGCTAAGCAGTCAGTCACACTACAGAACTGCCACAAACTTAGGGTCAAAGCCAAATTCCCTATCAGTGCCACAACTGGTTCTGAAAGTCCCAGAAGCAAAGAGGATGAGATACCCACCTCCACATCTTATAGAAGCGGCTGGGGAGGCCATCCTCATCCTTGCCTGCAGTAGTCTGAATGGCAAACCAGCTCCATGCAGCTGCAGGTCTAGTGCTGGCGTTAAGATTCCTTTAAGGAATTGAACATATGAATTGAACGCTTTTCCACTGCATCTGCATAAGGATACATGCGATGACCTGCCAGTTGAACTTGGAGACAGAAGTCTCACATCTGCAGTATATTTATTGTAGTTCAAAAACAGAGTGATTCGCAATGCGGGCCTGATCAGATTAACTTTGAAAATACATAGTGCCATGAGATGTTATGAATCATAACTCTAAATAGAAAAAAAATCAGCTTTGCTGATCAAGCAAAACCAGAGTTCAGGTTTGAGAGCGGAAGTGAGTGGTCCATGGATGACTCATGAGGGTCAACCAAAGCCCCAGAGATGCGAGTGAAAGATCTGCCATCAACTCAGTGAGGAGGCTGATGGTCTGTTAGGGCCTTACATGTGCAAGCTATGTGAAGAGGCCTTGTTCCTCGCTCCAGGGCTGAGGAGGGTGTTCTGCTGCTAGTGTCTCTTTGGCATGTGATGGCACAGTTGTTCAAAGATGATGAGAAATGCTGTGGATTCATCTGAGGTATAGCCTTACTTAAATGGCCAAATTCTTTCTGAAAGCACAGTAGAAGAGGCAACTGAAGGAGCCTCTGAGCAGTGATCCTAGGAGTGTTTTGAGGAGTACACAATTACAGCCAACATTGTCCAGAGTCTGTATGTAAACATGCATCAGCTCAGCTGCAGATGCTGGCCCATCTCCTCCCTTTGTTTAAGTTCCCGGTCTCCACGGCCACTGCAAGCAGATCACAGTGCTGCTGAGGCAGCAATCATTGCTGCTCTGATTTCAGCTCACTACTGAGAACGCCAAGTTTAATCTTGAACTCAGTGAAACAATCCAGGGCAACAGAATGAGTAGTTTAAGTTGCAAATCATTACAATTATGAAGCTTTGAGAAAAAGAGTTGTTGTCCATTAAATGGTGAAGGCAATTTCTCTCTCCTTCTCTCCTTCCCCTACACCCCCCAAATCAGCATATCCCTCTCTAGCATGGAGGATGATGTTGCTTCACTATTTTGAGCCCTCCCAAGGCAACCAGGACTAAGTCTCACCTGGAGCCCAAGGCTTCCTGTCTCCTCCTGTCCTGTTGCAGCCTGCTGCGAGCTGAACAAAGTGCACAGATGGCTCTATGCAGACCTGCTTCAAGGGTGGTAGGAATAACACAGCTTTAGAATACCTGAGCAAAGCCCTGATTAGACTGAAAGGAGCATGTTTTACAGCTGTGCCTAGAGGTATCTGATCAGAACCCCTCAAAAGGGATGCTTATTCAGTGTCACAGTTCCCACTGAGGAAAAAATAGTAAAAAATAATTGAGACTACCTGGCTACAGGTCAAATTTAGAATGGACATATTAGAAGGAGTTTTATTCCTTAGAAGAAAGTATCTATTATGCTTGTATAAATATATTTATGGATTTCACAAGATTACTCTATTTTCTCAGAGGTGAAAATGGTAACTTGGGGACACCAATAAGGGCATCTCCGGGAGCAGATGGCATTGTGATATATCATTTAAAGATGTATGAATTGTTCTTTCTTATCTGTGGGTTTATCTCTATCCCCGAGAACTCCACCAACCAAGCTGAAGAAAAATGAATTATGTCAGTGAAGTTAAGCAAGTGTCTGCTGGCTTGGAAATAAATTCTTACCCTGACTGCTTGGACCATTGAACTGGCTCTAGAGGCATCCTGTATGGCAACGGGTGGCTGCTATTCAATTTACATCCAAGCTCAGCTCTCACTGAATCTAAAGGTATGCCATGCACTTATTCAGAGAAAACAGAAAGGCAATTACACATCTCGTTTAATGTCATTGGATCAACAGACAGCACAATACCAAGGCACAGAGTGTAATTATTAAGGCCTGAGCAGGATCTCCGCAGTGAGTGCCTTGAAAGCCAGCAGCAATGATGCGCTGGGGGCACTGGTTTCATTGCAGTGGTGTGTGGAAGGAATTGGAAAGTGAGCAAACAGCAGGAGAAAGCATTGATAGTGTGAGACTTAAAAGGGTTAGAAAAACTTGTGGTACCTGGGGCCTCGTGGAAAGAAAGCTTTATCTACACAGAACTGTGTTTAAAAAGGCTGTATTTCCCTGTCTTTGTATATGAACAGGATCATTTTATCAAAAGCAGTAGCTCTTACTGCAGCCAAACAAACATAACCAACTTGCTCAGTTGTGCCTACCTGCCTAAGGATTAACACTTACAAGTCAGGTGTGTGGAACAGAGGCACAGTACCATAAAGCTCAAAATCTATCTATTCCTGGTGTAGCTCCAGTGAAACAGTGGGAACCACACTAGCTTGTATCAGAAGACACAGCCCTTTAATTTCTATCATTGCAGAGCAGCAATTCATTAAGGACACATCTGAGACTTGTCAGAGCAATCACCTTCTCAGGAATCATTAGAACAGCAGTTACAGAGTTCTTACGGCCCATGCTTAGCTCCTGCAACCCTTCCAAGCACAGGGGTTCCCTCAACAGACCCTAACGCTCACTTTCTTTTGTACGGTCCTTCATGATTATCTATCAGCATGGCAACTAATGGGGGTGCTTATTAAAGTCTTCACGATCACTTTAAAAAAGATTTTTCGAAAAATCAGTTATTAGTCAAATAATCTATCTGCATAAATACTATTTTCATAGAGCTGCATCAATTACTCTTGTCATTTCCTAGTCAAAGGAGCAGCATCCCATTCAGAAGGGAAGTAGATACAAATCTGCATTTAAAGGAGCCCAAAACACAGAGCCAGGTCTAAATACTGCTCTGATGATGACTTACTGGAAACATCCAGCTTACACTGCTGCAGGGCTGACTCCATACAGTTTTAATAGGCAGCTCTGAATCAAAATCAGGAACTGCAGATCCAGCTCTAAAGCTTGCATTTGTTTTTGATACCCTGCTGCTATGTCATGGGCAAGCAAAGCACAAACCTTGGATTCTTCTTAAGGCTGAACACTTCATTAAAAATACTAACAGTTGTGAAGAATACACTCTGCATTAAGTTCGTTCTTTCTTGTTTTGTACTTCTCAGCAGTCACACTCACCTATTCTAACTTTGTTAGCTTGTTCCAGAGCGCAGAGAAAGCAAACCAGCTCCTACTGAAAGAGGGGGCACAGATACTTCACACAACTGGGAGTGAGAAAGCATTTCTGAAGGTCGTTACAAGCAAGGACTGAACAGTAGGATGACCCTGAACGTTCATCTCCATAGTAGAATGAATAATGATTATGTTATCAGCGTGACGTTAAATATTGACTATGAACGCATTATAAATGGTTTTCCCCTGTAATTACATGGGCAAGATTAACTGAAGTTCTACCTGGAAGCTATAATTTTTGTGATACTTTGTAACTCTAGTTAATGGAACTCATAATAAATGACCAATATTAGCAGGAAATACATCAGAACAATTTTTATTTGGACTGCTAAAATACAAGCTGTACATTTCTAAAAAGCTATATACACATATTTCTAAAAAACATTTCAAACAAGTAGAAATATTATTTAGGTTTTTTTGAAGATAAAAGCTTTGCAAATCATTCCTTGCAAGTTGTTTTCATTAGCTGTAAACAAGCTACACACCATACTTATGCATTTGATTGTAAAGAAAGTTTCAATTAAAAAGGGAAAAAATTCTTGATAACTTTTCTGGTGTGACTTTTGTTCTAAGTATTCCTCTACTTCGTAGCTAAATAAAACAAACGCAGAGAACAGTAGATGGGTTAACTTTGCAGACTGTATTTCCATGAGTGCCTTCACTAGCTGCAAATGAGCAGAGATTTTGTTCTGAATGCTGAACAGCAATTTGAATTCTTTGGTAAACCAGTTAATTGTCATAAAGCCATAACGGACAAGGGTGGTAAACTGTACAAACTAAAGAGACTAAGGCTTATCTTTGGGGGTTTTCTGGAGGTCTTCTTTTCCCTAGAAATGAGTAAATGAAGGATTTTACTTTGAAGTTTATAAGCTTGGGGAACCAGTTTTGCAGTTTGTACCTGTAGCTATATGTCAAGTGTAAACACCTTTTCTCTGAGTACTGTCCAGCAGCAGCACCTCTCAGTTCGGTAAGCACCTCCCTCCAGGACTGTCCCCCGACACACCAACCAATGTTCCACACAGCGCAGCAAGCCTGAAGTGTGCTTCCCCGTAGCACCAGTGAGACAGAGGTCCCAAAAGCAGGCAGGCGTTGCAGCCTAGTGCAGTCACGTCTCTGCAAGCCACCACGGGGTGCGCAGGTTTTCATCCACCGGATGGAGCTGGTGGCCACCTCCACAGCCTCCTGCATCCACCAGCTGCGTTTGGATACTGTGCTGGTTTGAGGCCACACAAGGTAAGGCTTTGCTGCGTGCTCAGCGCGCAGAGCCTCAGCAGAGCTTCAAGGTGCGAGAGCTCTGGGCACGGCTCTGAGGTAGCAGTCCCCAGCACCCAGACAGCCCGCTGCCCGCCGAGGGGCGTTCCCGCCGAGGCTCACGGGGAGTGCTGCAGGACGAAGGCGCACTTCTTGTAGGCGGCGTAGAGCAGCAGGATGGCGCGCATCATCTGCTGGCACATGGCGGCGGCCACACGCGCCTCCGCCTCCTGCAGCCCGCAGGCCCGCCACCGCCGCGGGTCTACCACCCGGCAGAAAGCCGAGCGCTCCGACACACGCAGGGCGCCTATCCGGCGCGGCGGCTGCGCCGTCACCAGCCGCTCGAAGACGGCGTCGAGGCTCTGCAACCTCACCGCTTGCGGCCGCGGCAGCGCTGCCCCCCCTCCCCGTCGCCCACCCCCAGCCGCCTGCAGGCCGGCCCAGCGGAAGGGGTGCGCCGAGGCGGCGGGCGGAGGCGGCGGCGGCGTTCCACGTAGCCAGCTCAGCGACTCGTCCAGGGGCGAGGGGACCCACAGCTGGTAACCGTCCGCCATGGCGCCCGGCAAGCAGCTGGCATCCAGTCCGCGGGGCCCCGGCCCGTGCCTGCCCGCCTGGCACAGCCGTTGGCCGGGGAGGCCGTGACTCGGCCTCCCAGCAGCCCTCCCGTCACCGGGGCTTCGTCTGCCGTTGTCTCTTCACACATCATCCTCCTGTTAGTGCTTTATTTTATTTCCTTCTCACACACCTATCCTCGGAGCTCACCGTTTTCCTACTCAGTTACTGTGATCTGCCATTTTGCAGTCTCCATTGGAGCTCATCTCCATGTGTTCCATGTTTACGGCAAATCCTGTTTGACCAGCCTAGTGGCTGTCTCTGATGGTGTCAGTGCATCAATGGACAAGGGAAGAGCCACTGATGTCATCTGTCCTGACTTCAGTATGACCTTTGACATGGTACCCCACGACATCCATCTCTACAAATTGGGAAGATACGGATTTGATGGGTGGGCTGTTCAATGGATGAAGAACTGGCTGCAGGTCCAAGTCCAGAGAGTGGTGGTCAATGGCTCAATGTCTGGATGGAGATTGATGATTAGTGGTGTCCCCCAGGGTTCAGTGCTGGGGCCTATACTCTTTAATATCTTCATCAGTAACATGAACAGTGGGGTTGAGCGCACCCTCAGCAAGTTTGTTGATGACGCCAAGCTGTAGAGTGCAGTTGACACACCAGAGGGACGGGATGCCATTCAGAGGGACCTAGACATTCTTGAGCAAAACCTCATGAGGTTCAACAAATCCAAGTGCAAGGTCTTGCACTTAGGTTGAGGGAACCCCCATTACCAATAAAAACTAGGGGATGAAAGGGTTGAGAGCAGCCCTGCCAAAAAAGACCTGGGGGTACTGGTGGATGGCAGGCTGGACATGAGCCAGCAGTGTGCCCCCACAGCCTAGAAAGCCAACCATATCCTGGGCTGCATCAAAAGATGCATGGCCAGCAGGGCAAGGGAGGTGATCCTGCTGCTCTACTGTGTGCTAGTGAGGCCTCACCTGGAGTACTGCATCCAGATGTGGAGTCAGCAGTAGAGGAGAGACATGAACCTGTTGGAGCACATCCAGAGAAAGACCACAAAAATCATCCATGAGATGGAATGCCTCTCCTATGAGTTCAGTGTGAGAGAGCTGGGGCTCTTCAGCCTGGAGAAGAGAATGCTGCAAGGTAACCTGATAGCAGCCTTTCAGTATCTAAAAGGGAGCTACAGGAAAGGAGGAGGCAGACACTTTAGCAGGGTCTGTGGTGATAGAACAAGTGGAAATAGCTTCAAGCTCATGGAGGGTAGATTTAGGTTAGATAAGGAAAGGAAAAAATAAGACAAGGAAAAAATCTTTTACAGTGAGGGTAGCGAAGCACTGGAACAGGTTACCTAGTGTTGTGGTTGATGCCCCATCCCTGGAGACATTCAAGGCCAGGCTGGATAAGGCCCTGGGCAGCCTGATCTAGCGTTGGTGTCCCTGTTCATTGCAGGGGAGTTGGACTAGATGGCCCTCAGAGGTCCCTTCCAATTCTGAGGGTTCTATGATTCTATGATTGTGTTCTATGCTGCCCTTGTAACACCAGCAGTTCTTCCGGGTCTCTCAAGTTTAACCACTCCAGCCCTTGCAAGGAAATTGCAAAGCCTTATTTACCCAAATGTTCACTGCCAGCAAACGTTTTAGAAGTTGTGTTGTGCAGCAAATAGAACTCCACCCCTCCTCCTGACCGATGGGATCTTACTTGCCAGGTTCTCACAGCCCTGTGCTCTGCCTTTCCAGCTGTCACTGCCTTCACTGGGGTTTGAATACAGAGCTACTCAGCAGCCACACGGGAGAAGACTGAGTGTCTTTCTAGACAAAGAATTTACTTGCAGTTTCAGTTTTGGAGGGTTTTGGCACGCAGTTATAAATCTGCCTGCTCCAGCACATTTTCATTTTCCTTCAGCTTGGGGTCACTGCAAACATACATGGTGATGTGAGCTGCAGGATGTGCTGCTCCTCAAGGGGCAAAGGAAAGGCTCTTTTCTACAGATGGACAGACTTTGTGCAGTGCTTCTGTACAGATAGGGGAATGTTACAGCATTTCAATAGGACCAGTTTAACTGTGGGCTGCTATGAACAGCCAGGCGGCTGAAATAGAGGGAAAAACAGCTTCCCGAATGAAATGGTGACTGTGTCTGCACTTATTTATTTATTGGCAATGCACATGCATAAGGATGTTATCAGTGGGCTTTGCCAGGGACTGCTTCTCTAAGCATGTTCCAATAAATGCTTTGCTGTGGACAGGGGTGGGTTTTGGTGGTTTTTTTCCTTTTTTTCTGCAGTTGTAATGATGCTTGGGGCAAAGCCTCCTGGACGGCACAATGATCCTCCCACCAGTGAAGAAATGAGATGTCACGGAAATTATAACCACAAGTGGCAACTACACTCAGTAAGAAATTTGGTGGTGGTAGATTGCCAGACTTCCCTGCAGTAGCTCTGTCTTTCAAGTTGTGTCTGACCTGCTTATTGCTGCAAACAAAATGGTCCTTATAAACGATTCTTGTTTGATACAAGGCTGTTGGAATGTGTACATACCAAGTATAAAGGAAAATGTAGCTAGTGTTCTTAGAAATACCAAAGCAAATAAATATCAAAACAGTCATCACTGTTGTGAGAACATGTGAAATTCCCAACCCAAAATTGTGGTTTGTTTTGTTTGTGATGAAAGGAGGGTCCAATGTCACCTGTTTAACTTAGTATAGAATAAGTTTTCATTTTGGATTAATCTCTCTGAGAATCCATTTTTTAATTCACTCTAGCATCTGTGATTTGCATTAATATATGCAAAGCATTGTAACAGCCATACTCCTTCCAAAAGCAAATCTCTTCAAAATTAAATGCTCTGTTTTTCTAGAGGGAATTGCCTTTTGTTTGAAAAAATCCCTGAACATGAATCTTTTTTTTTTGTTGTTAACCCACATACTGAGAGCACAGTACTCTAGCTTTGACAGCAAAGCACACAGAGCATTTAGAAATAGCACTATAAAGGGTTTAATTTTGCCTGTTAGAAAACTGGAAAATTCCTTTACAATATATGCATATATGTTGGCTATACCGGAGTGTCTCCATCCAGTACTAAAAGCATATGTGGGTGTCTGTATATATATGCATACGTGTACACAAACGTATGCATATATACACGTACATATTTTCAGCCTATTCTGTGTAAGTGGCAGATCATGATATTATTTCATTTTGTGAATCAGGTTTTCAATCCTGAGGTCACTACTCAGCCTTTTGATTTAGGACAATTTGCTACTGACTTTACAGGGAGATCTGCTTAGTTACAGTCTGAATAGAAAACTAATGAAGTCTTCATATTTTGGATCTGAGTTAATTCTGGGTGACTGTGATTTGTTTCTTAGGAGCGTAGGGGACCTGGAAGGCCACAGTCTGTTTCTCCACTGTTAATGTTCAGAAGTCTACTTGTCCAGCCTCCTGCTCGCTGTGAAATCCTTCCAGGTAATCTTTTTTCAGATGTCAGCATACACTTGGGTTGTACCTTGCTGTGAATTCCTTGGTCATGAGGAAGTAAAAAGTAATAATTTGAAGATCTGGTAGAGACTGTACCCCACTTTTAGTTTAGTTTTTGTTTTTATTATTGTTATTATTTATTTTTTTCAGTCTCGAATCTGTGTTAACTGTATAGATATCTTTAAAATATCAGAAGAATGGCTTTTTGGAGAGACAAAAAACTGTATTTAAGGCTGCGTTGCTTTTCTTTATATCTTTCTTGTTGCTCAGTTATTTTGTTTTCTGAGACTCAAGGCCTAAGATTCATTGTACCATTTGACACATTTAGCTTCATAAAAGAGCTCTGTGGCTTGTAATTAATAAGAGATGCTATAATCATAACCACTTTCTCATGGAACTGCACTATTTTTACTTGGTTCTTGATATTCAGACTTGTTAACATGCTGACGTGTTTTACAACATTATACAAACTTAGCATCTCAACCATGCAGGCTGAATAGCAACTGCACTTTTCATAGCTTAGATAACTGCTGTTTAGAAAAAAAAAGAGATTCCAAATGGTCCATTTCGGCCATGCCCCACCCGTGGCCCGGCCCGGCCCATGCTGCGGCCTCCCCCTGCCCTGCGCCATCATGGCGGCGGCTCTGCCCCACAGAGCGGCCCGGCCCAGCCCAACAACAACCACACAGCGGTGTGCGATCGGCACTGCCCAGGCTGACAGCAGGACACGGGGAGGGCACAGGGTAGTGCTGACCCAGTTATGGCAAATAACTGTGCAGTTTGATACACGGCATCGCTGTTTGACATTATGCACATTTGTGAATAACTGTTTTCAAAGATGAAGCACGGGAAAAGTAAAATTTCATCAAAAGTCTCTGATGAACACCCTGAGAGCTCACTGAGAATGGCAGCCACTGCCATCAAACCAGGGTGAGTCATTAGTGTCACAAAAACAAAATACCCTACTAGTTTTATGTTTGTTGCTCTCTCTCTTAGTTTTAATAAAAAATACTGAAAAATAAAAGAATTTTTGTAGCATAGATACATTAACGATATTACATGTGAGAGCTGCCCCAAAAGTAAAGCCTCCCACTTTATTATGTTAGCCCACAACATCAGAGGTGGATGTTGATGGTATGGCAGTAGGGGTTGAACCTTCTTGTCAGTATCCCATTACATTTTGTTGCCGTGTGACAGGTGGTAGCAGAGGGGCAGTCTGACCAAATCGTGTCTGACATGGAAGTGCATATGAAACAAAGGTGTGTCATTGAATTCCTCCATGCACAAAAAATGGCACCCACTGACATTCCTTGACAGTTGTTGAACATTTTCAGTGACCAAACAGCGGATGTGAGCATAGTGAGGTGGTGGGTGGTGCGTGTCAGTAGTGGTGACATTGACAGTGAGTCTCTTCCACTGGTGCAGACTTTTACAGGCATGGCATGCCAGCTCATGTTTATCACTGGCAAAAATGCATAGCTAATGGTGGTGGCAGTGTTGAAAAATAGTTGTTTGTAGCTGAGAATTTGCTTTATCAAACAGCATTATTGTTTGCTTTGTGTCTGTTGTAGTTTCCATCCACTGGTCCCCATGAAGGTTCAGCAAGCGTCAATAAATTTCCGTGGGCCAAGGAGAGAACAGGCTGAGGACAGCAATCCCTAATTGGCTTTCTCATCTTCAGGGTGGAGAATCCCAGCACCAGGCCCCAAGGACCTCACAGGCCCTCCAATGCACCCCCTGCTGTCCTAGTGCAGCTGCCCAGAGGACATCAGGCCCTCTCCTTCCCATCCATCTCCTTTGGGATCAGGGCAGAAGAGATGCCACCTTCTCTCACTCAGATGCAGAAGTGAGGGATAGGAAAGGACAGCTGATGGAACCCTTAAAACTCAACAGTTTTTAACGATTGCATATCCCTTGGCTGCTTGTGGGATGTCAGTATGCTTTGCCCCTTCTCTGCTGCTGTCTGGCACAGGATGGCTCCACCCTAGGCAGCTGCAGGGTCATTGAGAGCCTCCTTCTCCAACCCTCTTGCTACCTTCCTGCAACCATCTCAAAGAATGGGCCCTTCCCTGCTGCTGTCTGGCGCTAGGACAGCTCCACCTCAGGCAGCAGCATGTTGATTGGGAGCCCTCTTCCCCAGCCTTCTTGCAGCCTTCTCAGAGAATGGGCCATGGGCCCCAGCTCTCAACTGCCATGTTTTGTTCACCACGGGACACTCAGAATACTATTGCCATGGCCACCTTCTGTTTCAAGCCCTATAAATACGGGGGCCCTGCATACAGAATGCGAGTTGCTGAGCTGAAGCAACCAGTGACAGGTTGTCTACAACTGAGATATATTAAGAAGTTTTTATTTCCTGGAGTGAGGATGAAGTATCCACCTTTCAAGAAAAGGCATGTGATGGAAATGGATGACGACATTGAGCCCATGGAGGTGAACCCACCTGGCAGTGATGAGGAGCCCGTGGAGGTGGATCGACCTCTGGAGGATGACCTGATGGAAGTGAATCCACCTCCGTTGGAGCAGACCGATGACCATTCCGTCACTTATCAGGCCAACTATGAAGAGATCATGCCCCAAAGATCGTCACAGGGGCGCTGGGATCCATATGCCTTCCTCCAAACAGCTGCCTCAATGCAGGTGCTGATCCTCCCATCCTGTAGGTTTATCATTACCCAGGAGATCCCCAGCTCAGGGCCATCCCGTGGGCTCGCATGGAGCCTCCATTTCCTGGTAATTCTTCTATTGACAGCCAAGGCTGTTACGAGCCCATCCTTCCTTCCTCCTCCCTCATCCCTCCTCAAGGGAAAGAAGGGGTGAGAAGTGACAGAGGCAGCTGTTCCTGTGGAGAAGCATACTTTAGTTCAGACAGGAAGAAGTGCTGAACTTCATCAGGAAGATCAGGTCCAGATGCTCTACTTGGACTTTTTGTTCAAGATTAGACAACCAACAATTTTGAAATAACAATTCAAAATAAATAATAATAATAAAAACACAAAATAAACATTTTTTCTTTTATAAAAACAGTAATTGTCTCTCTTTTTTTTGGAAATTTAGAGTTTGCATGGAGGTTCCCACATCCTGTCCTTGTTTCTCCCCAACAGGAACAAACCCCACAGCAGGACACGCTGCCCTCATTTCCAGCCTGCGGAATAAGCACTGCACCACACACATCACGGCTGTCCCCCGATAGAGGAACTTGAGAACAGGTTTCAAGATTGAAAAAAAATCAATTTGTTACTATAGTTGTGACTCCATTCTGAGCTGACATAAATGCATTATCTGCAGATTTTCAACTGCAGTGCATAGAGTTGCAACCAGGCATTCAACTCAACAATCTAATTATGTCTCTTTACCTGACCTTTGTATGCCCTCTCTGACCAGAGAGAAATATCCCTCCATTCACAGTCATACCTTATTCATGACATCACTATTTGGCAGTTCGTACATTTGTGAACAACTGTTTTCAAGGATGAAGTACAGGAGAGTAACATTTCATCAAAAATCTCTGATGAACACCTTGGGAGCTCACTGAGAATGGCAGCCACTGCCATCAAACCAGGGTGAGGCATTCGTTTCACAAAAACAAAGTCAAATATCCTACTAGCTTTATGTTTTTGATGCTCTCTCTTTTTATGTTTTAATAAATACATATATATTAAAAAAGATTTGTTAATTATACACATTAGCTATATTACATATTGTATACGTGGCCCAAGACAATTCCTCTTCACTCAGTGCAGCCCAGGCAAGTCAAAAAGGTTGCCAAAATGCTAAAGCATGTCCTTAAGCACCACATCAACACGTCTGTTGAATACCTCCGAGGAGCAGCAGCGTGCACATGGCGGCTCTGGTTTGGGTAAGAACAAGACTTTGTGGAAAAGACTTTATTTTTAAAATTTTATTCGAAATGAGTGTGGGCCCTTTTAGAGGTCTGGGGGGAGGGTGGCCTCTTACAGGGCTTTGGTGCATTCTGGCCACTGCATATGCTCCTTTTTGGGGTTACAGGGCCATCCAGAGGAGCGCTTCCTCACCCGTCCAGGAGCTGAGCAGCTACAGCTGCAGCCCTGGACACTGGCCCCTGCTGCCTACTGCCTCGGTTCCTCACAGTGTTGCTCCTGCTGTCCAGGGCTGAGTGTGTTGGGGAACTCGCAGAGCCCTGCTGAGGGAGAACCATGCCACAATTCTAAAACTGGAAGGTCCCGTTTCCAAAAACAGTGATTTTTTCCTTCCTAGCTCGACATTTGTAGGTACCAGCATAACAGAATTTGAAAAACGCTAGAACAAAAGGGGAATGGTTTTCATGTCTTTCAGCTTCAAATTGTAGCTCTTGAAAAGTAATCAAAAATCAGAGCTTGGTATTATGGTAATTGGCTAATGACTAATGAAGGACAAATGGCTAGATAATTAGCATGATTAAAGATTGAAAGACTCTGGGTTTGATTTTAGGAACATCGTTCATTCCTGTGATTGTTTTCTGTTTGCTTGCTAACTCAGATTATCTCTTAATGGTTTATTTTAATCTCTGTTTTGCCATCTTACCTACAGTTCTCATATCATATAAACAAGCACAGCAACTTTTTTCAGTGGTTTATGGTAAATCTTCCTTTCCTCTTGTAACCGTCACTGCTGTGTAGGCTCATCAGCTCTCTAATGTGAAGTTTTGTGGTTTTAGATATTAATTTTTGTATCCTCTCATTTTTCTTGGTCAGATAAATTGTGCAGCCTTTTCTTTAGGGGTGGGTGGAAAAGAAAGAGATTATGTTTGTATTTGAAATTGTGGCTGAGACAGCCACTGACATGGGAATGAAGATAGTATCTGTATCTGGAGTTTTGTCATCTCATTTTTAAGAAATGGGAAGTATGAGAGATCTTCAAGTGCCAATGTCCTCTTAGGGTCTTATCTGTAATGGGCCTATGGCTGTGCAAATAACACTATTAAGTACAAAGTCCTTAAAGATAGGCAAAGGGGTGTGAGATAAGCAAAAAACAGAACAGCGGCGGTGCAGGGAAATGGAGATCGTTTCCTGACCAGTAATTTCAGAGAGATTTTTTTGTCTCCCAAATTTTAAGAGATCGGAAGATACTAAGCTTATGTAACCATGTAACCTTCAATGCAGTTAGTTTTAGGGGCATTTTCAGTGATGAGATAATGCCATGCTAACACTGAAATGTCAATGAACATGGGTATGTTCTTCATATGGCTCTTTGTTTAAAAATAGCCTGTAATTTTTCCTGTTCTAAAAGCATGTCTTAAACTCTATTAAACCGAGCATCTTCTTGAGATGTCATTACAGACTATTCAATCAATCAGCTTGAAAGATGTTTTCAACAGAACTTTGGTCTAAGCCGTCGTTTTACACAACATGGGAGCAGCGCAACATGTCCATTAATAACTGCCTCCATCGTTTCATCTGGCAGTTATCTGCATGCAGAAGGGCTCTGCTCATGGCATGCTTTTCTAATTCTTTTCCCATTGGAGGGAGGAACAATAATTTGAAATGCTGCTGCAGTTAGAAGGTGCCTAAAATGATCATGCAAATCAATAGCGTGCTTCTAGTTAGTGGTGTTGGTTTTGTGCCACTTGTGTCATCGTTTGCTCTTAATGAGGAGGCGAAGATTTCAGTGGGAGTTTTGTCATTGGCTCTGGTCAGTTAAACCAGTCAGGATTTCATCTATGGGCAGTAAATCTGGACGATTAATAGTGCCTGTTGTTCATTCAAAATACGAGTTGCGGAGCAGAGAAGATTACTTTCTTCCTCAAATGTCCCACCTTCGGAAGATTTTCTCACTGTGAGTTTCTTGGTACTGAACCGATGTCCTTGAAGTCAGTGGGGAGTATTTGCTGCAATCAGGACAGCCACTAGAGGGAGCAGTGACAATGTTTTAACGCTGAAGGAGTTGAACAGATCGCATTAGTAGCATCCAGGTGAGCCTGGGGCACTGGGAAGGGCTCCTGGGGATCCAAATTCTCCTGCCTCCGCCGATTGCCCCACTGCCCACTCAGTCACCCTTCGGATATCCCACAGGAGTGCTCTCAGTGCTCTGGAAACACTCTGGGTAGACAATTTCGAAGAAAGGCTGAAAGACTGTGTTGAAGAGCACTTTGAATGATAAAAAGAACTTCAGCTGCTCTTCCGAATGACTAAGAGATAGACTATAATTACTTTTCGTGATGGAAAAAAAAAATCTATATAAATATATTGTCCTTCTGGTCTTCAGAAGCAGAGTTTGAAAGCTGAACTTTAAAATTATGTTGGCAGTTGCGTAAATATATATATATGTTTGTTTTTTTTTTCTCCAGTGTTGAAAGAATTTGTAGACTGAAGAAAGGACATAGGTGTTACAATGCCTGAGTTGTTACATGTGCACCCAGCCCTGGGGTAAAACAGCATCCATTGTGCAGTGCCTAAACTCAGGGTAAGGTATGGCCAAACAGGATCTGTAAAAGTGAGGACAGTGAATAGGAACCACTCAGCAGAGACAGTCAGCTGGGTTGAGCTGGTGGCGTGGTGGATGAGTAGCTGTCACTGTGTTTCTTCTCTTTGCGCTTTGTCATAAGCCACATCGGCAGCAACTTTGAAAAGAGTTATTTTTGCATACCACATTTTATTTTACTCCTCCACTTCTTTCCCCTCCTTCCATCTTCTGGTAGTTGTGTGAAGTGTGAATCTTATAGACCCACGGCCATAATATCACTTTGGGTATATTCTGCTGTGTTTTTCTTTATAATTCCAACCCTCTGGAATACAATTTTCTTCGTATAATACTAAGCCTGAGTAATAGCAATAAATTATTTCACAGGACAGACATTTATACATTTTTTGGCTGTTCTTCTAAGCTAGCAGTCAGAGGAACTGTATAAGCAGTGATTTAGTAATGTGGAACAATCTCTTTAACCTGTTTAAATCATTACTTTAGCATCTTGTCTTCTGATACCCTTTAGAAGGAGACAGGCACTTCAAAGAGGCTGGTCATTCCACAACACACATGGGAATATTAGGAATAAACACGTAGCTGATATTTTAGAAAAACATAGAAATTTCTTTTAGTTGTTGGTTGGTTTTTTCACACAGGAAATGATCAAATCTTCAAAAGCCTTCAGATCAAACTGAAATGAGCTGCTAAAAATTTGAACGATTTCCTCAGATTTTTTTTGTCATTTCTCCTTTTTCATTAGCTATTCCATTCTTCTTTGTCTTTTTTTTCATTTGATGCCTTGCTGTGCATCCTGTTTCATAATCCATTCAAAAGCCAAAAGCTTTGCTTCCCATTTTTCCTCACTTCTGTCAGGGCTGAATATGGACCAGCCAGAGGGTCTGCATAGCACTGCAAAATTATGCAAAAGGCCAGGATGGCAGGGGCCTCTGGAGACTGCATGGTACAAACTCTTGCTGTGTGCAGTGCCTTAAATTGTGCTTTTCAAGGCCTTGTTAGGTCTTGTTATTTCCAGTCAGGGAGATCCCACAGGACAAACTATTCCTTTTTTTTGTTTTTTTTTTTCTTCCTGTACCATTCTTTTCCTTATCTAGATGGACTTTTAAAGCCATTTGCACCCATTGCTGCTTTTCTGTCACCTTGCATCTTTGTGGAGGGAGTTCCTACATCTCTGCTATAATTATGTTTCAGGATTTGGAAAACTCTGGTTGGATCCCCTTGAGCCATCTCTTCTCTAGGCTGCAAAAATCCAGTTCCTTTGACTTTTCTTCATCTGTGGAGTTCTCCAAACCTCCCATAAACAATATTAATTCAGCTTTGAAAAGACGTAGGAATGGATGCATTATAAACGTACAAATGTATAAATGTTCCTATGTCAATAACTTATAAAGGGAAAGAACGCGATAGATGGGGCAGACAGAACTTAGGCACAGTTACAGTTTGAAGACATGCAAAGAAGTCACTGACATGCCTTGGTTATGTGCCCAGAACAGGTCCTGATAAGTGAAAACTGAATTTAAAAAAGGATCTCATAACTGAACATATGTTTTTGCAACTAATTCTAAATTTTCACTCAGAAAGTGAGGTGTTCTGAAATTAAATGGCATAATTGTGTTAAAAGAAAAGTATCACTTTTGGCACAGTTCTTAAAGGGGAGCAAAAGAAATGGAATCTGTCACTCCAGGCTTGCTTGTGTCGGTAATTGTTCTCTGATTGTAAACCCAGTCTGAGTTGAAGGGACTGTAATTTGCGTGTCAGCCCTGTATTTTGTCAGAATTGCTGTATATTTGTTCTCAGAAGTGGAATCCTTTTTGGAGGGTAGCTGGTGTGTCCTCACTGCAGCCTGAGCATACCTTGTCAATCTGAATAAATGGTACGTGTACCAAAAGTATAGGCTGTCGTTAATGTATGGCAGCTTGAAATATCTACCATTTAAATTTCAGTTAGATAGGCTGTCTACTGTCATATTTCGTTTTGTCTGGATGATGTGTGCAAGGCAGCAAGCAGATTGGTATGGCCAGATGGCATCTGACTCCCTAGTTTGTTATCAGAAGAAGACTGTAACTTTGTTGGATGAAAGAAACTGAAAGAGAGTTATTCTGTATTTGTAGAACTGAAACAAGATGAAATACAACGCAACTATGCCATAATTATTGAACTAATGATGCTATAAAATCTCTCTGAGGTCTGTCTGTCAAGTCTTTGGAGTGGGAGAAAAGGGAGTTACTAGCAGGTCAGAATTTCCATACAGAATGAAAAGCACTAATAGGTAGCAATCATTCTGCAGCCATCTGTGCATAAGCTGTATTTTAAAAAATGAATTTATTTGCTCTGGAACTAGTCATGCACAGAAGCACTCCCTCTCATCTATTTTCAGAACAAAACCATGAGATTATCAAATGCCTAACACTGGTGCTTTGTGCCTATACTCGTAATTCTTGTTGTAGTTGCTTTCTTCTTTCCCAGCAGATTTAGTTGCTGCCTTCCAGTTCTCCTTCTGGAGAAATGTTTAAAAGGATTGCTTTGGAAGGCTTGCTGTTCTAACAGTATAATTTGTTAGTCACGGTCTCCTTGAAGTTCAGAACGAAAATAAATCTGAAGCTGGTATGGGATGAAAAACTCCTGCTAAACATAAGGATTTTGGTGAATAAAAAGTGCGGTCTGAATTACTGAATGTATTAGTGAATGTTCAAATAATCCAGCAACTTGCAGAATTTTCTTCATCCTCACAGGTACACAAGTGACCATTCTTTTATCCTCCCATAGGCTTCTCTCCAGCCCTTTCTGGTTCAGCTGTCCACCGACTGGGCCCTTGAGAAGACTTTTCAAAGTGTTCTTCCCTGTGTGGTACAGATGTATGGATGGATCTCTGCCTGGAAATGCCTGCAATGGGTTTGTCTTTACCATGAACATGTCTCTTCCCTAGCACTGCACTTTCTTTCAAGGACTTCAGAGCCCTGCTTCTCATCTCGTACAAGCTAATGCAATTGAAATAAACCTTTAAAGGCCACAGATATTTATCTATTGTGTCATGGGACTGGAATTTTGGGTTTATAAAGTACAACAGTATTCAACCAAATACCAATTGACATATATCGACTGTCTTAATTTCAGAATAAAACATGTTTTTTTTAAAGCATAGGAAATATGTCATGGCAGTAGTGAAAGGTGTAAACTGCCCTAAGTGTGGTAGTGTTGCAGGGGTTGTGTGTAATGCAGTCCTTCATCAGCAAAGTATCTATGCATCTAAGGCTTGATAATGCGAAAAAGAAAGTCTTTAAAAGGTGTGTTCACATTCAGACAGTAAAGCATGTGGGCTGCAGCATATATCTCATATGTAGCCATCTATCTTACATACATGCTAGGTTTTTGTCTCCTTTTGCCTCCAACATACTTTAAATAATGGTAACAAAGTGCTAAAATGAAATTTCCCAGAGAAGCACAAAAAATGTGCAAAATTGTCATATTACCATTGTCATTCATGCTGGAAGAAGAAGCTCCAAAGATAGTAGAATTTGAGCTTTTACGGTCATTGGGAGGGAATATTTTCAATTCCAAACAGCCTCTTCAGTTTGAGAATTATGTTCTCCATTAGTTCCCATGCAAGAAAAAAAGGGAAAAATCTCTCAGGCTCTGGAGCACCTGAGGTCATCCCTGCAAGTGATTTAACTCCTGGAGGACTTTTTGCACTGTTTTTGGATGCCCTTCCTCTGCCTAACCAGGCTGAACTGATTTGGTGAAAGGCTGGATGAGTCAGTGGCAATACAGTGATATAGATCAGCTCAAGCAATATTCAATAACTTTATGACCAGCTGCCAAGCCCAGATCTCACGCTTAAGGCTCTGGATTTATGTAGCTTTTGAATAACATCTCTTGCCTGACTTTGGCTCTAAGAAGGTAACTATAAGGATATGAAAAGGTAAGCTGAAGGAGCATGTTTCTCAAGCACTTATTCATGCTGTTTTTCATGCAGTTTCAGGTTGTTTTCTCTTCTTTTTGGTGGAGGACAAGGGTGATATAAGTGTGTGATAAGTGTGCTATAAGTCCTGTACAGTACTGCAGCTTGCAGAAGAGACTGCTATCTTTTGTGTCCTTAGCAATACTGGGAAAGGTATTGTTTCACAATGAGAGAAAAAAAATTCTTTAATCTGTCAGCCCTAATGCAAAGTTCATGCAGAAGAATGGATTTTCTACCAGAATGACTTTAATGATCATGCTTTATATTCTCAGTTTCTTATCTCAAGAGGTTAAGTAATTACAATGTCATTTCTAATTGAGATTTTTTTTCTTCACGAGTAAATTTAAAACCAATGAGATGAGGATCAGGTACTACAGTCTCTCTTTATCAGCTGATCCTCTTGCAATGAATAATAATATATAACGCAGGGGAGGCATGTAGCTTTCTTCTTCTTAATTTACTGGCGGTTGTTCAGTTCCTGCTGCTTAATAGAACAACATTTACCAGAGTAAAGTAAATGCCTTACAAATCGGCTGTATATATGACCAGGTCTACATGTTTGTTATTTGTTTTTTGTTTTTTTTCTTCTAGAGAGAGTAAGAGGCTGACAAAGCTTATTAAAAAAAATATAAATAGCCATGCTCAGAGAAGAAAGTCACCAGGTTTTTATGTCTACAAAGAGAATTTTAATACATGATGTTGCAGGCCACAGGATCTGTGATACCTCAACTGGAGTATTGTGTCCAGATGTGGAGAGCTCAGTACAAGAGAGACATGGACTTTTTGGAGTACATCCAGAGGAGAGCCATAAAAATGATCCAAGGGATGGAACACCTCTACTACAAGGACAGGCTGAGAGAGCTGGGGCTGTTTAGCCTGAAGAAGAGAGGGCTTCGAGGTGACCTGATAGTGGCCTTTCAGTATCGGAAGGGGGCAGACTCTTTAGCAGGGTCTGTTGCAGTAGGATAAGAGGAAATGGTTTTAAACTAAAAGAGGAGAAATTTAGGTTTGCTATAAGGAAAAAGTTCTTTACAGTAAGGGAGATGGGATACTGGAACGAGTTGCCCGGGGAGGTGGTGGATGCTCCATATCTGAAGCTATTCAAGGTCAGGATGGATGGGGCTCTGAGCAACCTGAGCTAGCTGTAGATGTAATGGTTCATTGCAGGGGAGCTGGACTAGATGACCTTTGAGGGTCCCTTCCAACTCAAGTGATTCTATGATTCTATTCTGTGTATGTTCCACAAATTGATGTCTCCATGAAATTTCAAAAGCTAAACAAGAAGACTTACCTTTTGCCTAACACAAAGTTTACGGATGTGCAACTTAAGTGGTTTTGGTGGTTACTCTTGACACACATGGCTATTAATTAGAGGATAGTTAATATAATTGTTTTTTCTCAAGTGTTTCCGTGAGCTGATAATATAAACTTGTGTAGAATTAGAGAGAAGCAAGTGGAAACAGACTATTTGGCTTTCAGCATTGCACTTGAAAAGGGATTTGAGCCAGCATGTCTGGCTCAAGCTTGCTGCATGTGAGCACTTGGAGTACCATTAAGACTGATAGCATAAGAAAGCACAGCTGAATTTTGCTGCACAGCCACCCCCAGCTCACACGTATAGTTTATGATTGATAACTTGGCTGCAAAAACAAATTCAGTTATCCAGGAGGAGTTTACTGTCTGTACTCATGTCTGGATCAGGGTATGCCAAATCTGGAGAGTTCATAGTTTATCATTTTGTTAGGACTGCGCTGTTGGAGGGCAGATAGCTCAGTACTAAAAGCTCATTAGTGAATTCAGAGTGGGAGGGTTTGGAAGTGAAAATTTCTGGGTTTGTGCAGCCTTGGATATTAAGTGAAGAGGAACTCTGAAGACTGGAAGATGAAATGTCTTAACAGAGACTAAGCTACCTACAGTAAAACAGGAATATTGCCATATACTGATTGGAAGCATAAAAATCTTGTCTGTGTTCACTGAAGTCATCTGTTGTTGTCATCTTCCACTAATAGTGACTTGAATAAGAGAAAGCACTATTAAAAAAAGAAAAAAAAATATTATATTGCTGCATTTCCTGTTTTCTGTTAGATTCATTTGAAGAAGTGGGAAAGATGTTAACAGTTAAGCAGATCATTACATGATTTATTTTAGTATGGACCTTTGGCAATTATAGGAGTGGCATATCTCCTTTCATAGAAAGTGAAGACATGCCACAGACTTATTCCCCTCTCTCCTCTGAGCTGACGTTGAGGTTCCTGTTACATGTCTGTTAAATGTCATTTGGAAGAGGCACAGTGTTCTGCAACATAGGAACACAGTTGTTTGTTTCCTTAGAAGACTGGATGGGGAACAGAGAAGAAGGATGAGACCTGTTGGGCATGAAAGGTGACTTCTTAGTGTGAGACCCATCTACTATCTCAAGGCTCTATAGATGCTGATATCTGAGATTTACATTAAGAAGATATGAACTTTCTTTCAACTTAGTTCCTAGTTAACAGAGGAGATCTGCAAACTTGCTCTAAGAGAGTCTAAAACTTCATCTGTGTTGTCAAGTCTTACTGAAAAAGTAAGGTAAAGTCTATTTTATAAAATATTGTTAAAATTCCTGCAAAAGATTTTTCATCTTGTATTCGAAGGCACAGTGGGCATGATTTTGGGGTACATTAATTAATTTAAAGAGTTCTTTTGTTAAAGCTCTTGTAAAGCCTATACTAATACATCTAAGACTGACGCTTTTCTAGCATGTCTCCTGTGAGCTGAGTGAGCAGTTCAGGTACTGATTATGCAGGAAAGAGGATGGTTACCAGTATGTGGTAGCAGTGATTATTCCTAGACACTGTAAATGCATTGTGATATTATTAAATTCTTAGGAAGATCCTTGATGGACTTCTGAGTCTTTGCTGACTTGGAAGAGATAAGTGTCTCTTCTGAGAAAATGTTGGAGCAGTGAAATATGTATTCACACTGATCTCAGAGAACGTTTTTGTTATTGCTATCATTAAGTAACATAAATAAGCCACAATATACATTCTCATTAAAGTATAATTCATTGAAGTTCTTCTCTTACACTTGAGAAATGCTTCAAGTGGTATTTGTAACTACAAAACTGTTCTTTTGCTTATTTATTTGTTTTATCATTACACCTGTACTGCAGCCCTTGGGGAATTGATTCCTCTTCTAAAGCACTTTTTTATTGAAACAGCGCATTGTGACTTTCAAAATACTGCAATAATTGGGCAATTTGCAGTTTATCAGAAAATAATTTTGCTACCAGAATGTTGCAGAGGCTAGTTGTTCAATTCACTGACAGCTGGTTTGACAGGATTAAGGATTAGCATTTCTCAGCATGAACAATATTGGTTTTTTTGTTTGTTTGTTTGTTTTGTTTGTTTGTTATAGCAGTTGTGCACATGATTTAACACAAAAAAAAATTCTGAAGAAAACTGAAGACTTTGACTGCTTCTGCCCTCAATCTTTTTCACTATTTTTGTTATTGCCTTCAGTGACGAAGCTTTGTTTGATGCCTCTGCAGAAAAGAGATGTAAATCAAGTGCTCTTCTTGTATCCTTGTAGGTTGCTGTACCATATACTTTTTCTCCTGTTTTTCATTCATCAGATAAAAAGAGGTTTTGGAAGAGGATTTCTAAATGTTTGGAAATTTCAATCAGTTTAGGCATCTTTCAGTTCTGTAGCTATTCAAAGTTTATGTATGAATTGCTGAACTTTCAGTAGCCTAACTGTAATGCACCAGCACAGTATATACAGAAATCAATATAACAGAGGCTACTTTTAGGGGACTCTGAGTTTTGACATCAATTCTGCATAGATTTCTGCCTGACTTCTGAATCAATTCTTTGTTCTTCCTGCAATTTCCATAGTCTTTAACCAAGCATTTTCTTGTGTGTTTCTTTCTTCTCTGATGTTTATGAGTATTAGATAGCTTGCAGGGTGCCTTCACAATGGAAGTGCCATGCAGATGATTTTTAATTGGGAGTTAAGGTGATGATAATTTTGTAGCTGGTGTGCGTGCCTAACTGATGTTCCTTGGTGCAACGCATTAGGTGAAAGCTTGTCTACATCTTTTCCATATCTTTTTGTTAGTCCTGGAACATAGAAAGGAAACCTCTGTCATACCTGTAATACCATGCCAAAGGACTAACTCAGGCTAATGAGAGGTTTCTGTGACGGAGATGGTAAGCCAGGTCATTTCATTGTGTTTTCACAAATACCTTAATCCATTCTGCATAGACCACACAGGCAACTGCCTCCAAGCATCTCGCATCTCCTCAGCTGTGGGAGCAGCAAGCCCAGCATTATCTAGCTCATCTACAACTAGTATCCTTCAATCAGTTACTTGAGTATTTTATATTATTATACAAGAAGTGGGTGATCAGCGCATATAAACATGTACTCTGAGTAGCAAAACTGTAACAATAATTATTGCTTTCATAAATTTGTGATTTTTGTAATTGGATATTTCATCTGAAATATAAGAAACCCTAAAGTGTGGGAAATCTTCCTCTACTGGAAAGGTAGGCACTGGGAAAGGAGGAAGGATATTTTAACTGTCAAACTACAGCTTTTCCTTCTGTCCTATCCCCTGCTACTGTAGCTTTTATTTAATAAAAAATGTGAAATTTGAAATAGGGAGAAAAATCCAATGATGTTGGATGCATTTTTTCACAACTGACAAGAAAAATTTGGCAGTTGACAGCATGCAGGCATTTTTAATTGATCTCTCAGCACCAGGTGCACAACGTCCAGTTGACAAGTGGAATGGTTGCCAAGATTGACAGCTGGAAGGTACCTGTGTTACAGTGCTCAAGTGTAGAAACAGATGGAGATGTGTTTTTGGAAATGAGTGCCTCTGAGCCCACTCACTGTATACTATTAGCCACTACAGGCAGCATCTGGGTGGTATCTCCCTGTTTGGAAGTCTGGCTGCTGCCATTTTCACTTTTTACTTCTCTGTGGTGGTGTCTTGATTGTCTATTGCCTGTCAAATTCATTCAGGAGTTGAGTTAGGCTCACCCTTTTTAAGACTCAGGTTCTTGACAGAATGGGACACTTCTGAGAGAAAAAGTCATCTATCTATATTTTGCTATCATCTGACTTTTCCAGAAAGCCTAAAGGCATCTCTACTTATCACTTGCAAAATCCTCGTTATAAAGCTTTTAATGCTCAGTGAATATTCTAACACTGCACACATTCACCAAACGTTTAGTTAGAACTGTTTTGTGCAAATGCTTTGTTTATAAAAAGAATTCTAATGATCCTTAGCAAATAAAAAAACCCCCACAACCTATTATACATGGCAGCATTATTGAAGTCCCTTCTGGAAATGCAATGGAAAAGGCCTGCATAGGTTTTATTATGGTATATAAATTTCATCATATAGTGTTGTTTTACTATCAACTTTTAACTTAAGAAACTGTTAATAAAATGGAGTTTTGCATAATGTTAATTCTGGATGCTGCCAAGACTTGAAAGCAATTATGTGGAGTGCTTTAGATTTTTTCCATTCTACTGATCTCAAAACACATCCAAAACGTTTTCGACACTGCAGTCATGTTCTGTGCACTTTGGTATCATTAATACCCCACTTGTATTTGCTATGTTCAAGTGCCTGACGTGAAGAACAGTTGGGTTTTGGGAGACAGATGAGGAAACTCTTTGACCTTCATGAGATAATCCTGAGATGCTACCATTAAGCAGCACAAAGTGATGCTATGTAGCAGTTCATTGAGTAGATCTGGGGTGACGTTATTCAGCATTTCTGTAATTTGCACAGAATGTGCCAGTTTGCTTGAGCTTCTGTTTCATTTTGTGTAGCTGTACCATTTTAATTGTCCTAATGGCCTAGTACAACATTCTGGATGTTTGTTGGATCCATAGGTTTGATAAAGCTTGAATTTAACACAGAACTATTTTTGATCAAATATAATCAAAATTCGATCAATCTTTTGTATTAGCTTTTTACATTAGCCTCAACTAGGAAACCATGGACAAAAGCTTGCAGATGAAAGTGTTAATAACTGGATAACTGTTAATCCATGATTCAGTTTAACTGGGATTTGGATTTAATTTTCAGACATTTAGGGTTTAATCCATTTTGAAGGGTAAATATGGCTGTCTATGCATATCTATACGTGTCAGTGTATATATAACCATAAGCATACATACGGATACAGAGGTCTCAGTACCTTCTCTTGATGTTAATTAAGTCTTGTGTCTCTACTGTGATGGTGTGAAATAAATGTATACTTCTCTATGCCTAGTTAGCATGGGCCCACCACCATTTTAGCTCCAGATAGCATGCTCTCCCACTGGAATGTTCCACAGAGAGGACTCTTCTAAGAGAGTAAACCCACAAAGAAACGTCTCCCTCTATCCCACAGATGGAGAAGGAGGAAAGAAAAAGACATGGAGTAGGGAAGGATTGGCCTATGAAGGAGGCTGTGATACAGGTTTAGTTTTGAACTCAAAAAGGCCTGGTACCTTTTATTTTCCCTTTTAGAAGATGAAGTTGTATTCTTCTCTAGCTTCTGTTCTTTTGTTTATGTGCTTGTTTTAAGGGGATTTATAAATTCTTACAGAAGGATGTGCTTGTTCATTATCTGAGAAACACTCGACTACCTCCCTGCATCTAGTTGAGCTGTATGACTCAGAAGTCTCTGTCCAGGACTCTGCTGTTCCGTGACTGCATTACGTCTCACTGCCTGGAACTGGAACATTCAAACACATGACTAACGGCCCTAGAATCTTCCATGCTTTTTATGCAGGCTTCTGCAAGGCCCATGGCAAACGCTCCATCTGGGATGAAAGGAAACAGGCAACCTGTTATCTCCAGTATCTCCTCAGGCAGGGGCTGTGCAGTGCTTTGGCAGTTCACTGCCGTGGTCCTGTGAGGCTGATGGGCACTGGGAGCATAGGGACATGGATGGCATTGAGTCAGATCCACTTCATGAAGCATACAGAAAGGATGCCAGCCCACCACAGGCTCTGTTCACATAATCCCCAGCTTTGATTGCTGCAGATGCAGACCTGAATGAAGTGGCTTTTTTTCCCACTTTTAATTTCTTTCCAATTTTCAATTTCAATTGAACAATGAGCACTTTAGGAGAAGGTCCAAGTTTCTCATGCCTTTGACACTGGCACAATAAGTTGGCTTAGGAACTGAGTCCTGTGAAGTGTTCTGGAGGAAATTCCAGGCTGATGCACTGCCAAAGGAGGAATGGACTCGCAGTATGTGGGCATAGCTTTTGTACAGCAGGAGTCAAAATGCTACTGTTTAGAAATAAAGCAGTGAGGTTATTACCCAGGACTGCGATAATCATACTCACTCTGGTGGTTTGCATCTAAGCATTTAAATTTGAATTAAATTTGTGGGGACCATACCCTGCTGTTAACAATGTCTTAAAATAGCACCTTCATCTGCAGTCCTTCCCTGAGCCTAGTTCCTATAGCATCAGAGTTTGCACAAAGATATATGGGGTTGAAATAATTGGTTTACATTGTTTGTCAGGCACAATCACAGTGCCACCATCACATTTAAGGACAATCCCGGTCAGTCCCTCTTTGTGTTGATCTGTTGCCCCCAGTGTTAATCTCAGGACACTCCATCAGGTCTCACTGGCACAAAGTAAGAGTGGCACAGTGATTCCTGCTGCTTATATGTTCTGAAGTCTGCAGTATGTCAGCCAGATCTTCGTGCTTGTGGGTGTATGGGAAGGGACTTCAGAGCCTGAGCTACTGCTAGGGATATAGGAGGGCCAAAGAGGGAAGTGGATGGTCCTTCTAGCAGTGGTGGGTCTCTAAGGGCATTAATTCATTCAGCCGATGGCCTGGAACTTTCCCCAAGTTCACCATGGTCTCAAAGTGTATAATTAGCTTAAATAAAGTAAATCTGCAACCACTCTGAGCTCAGCTTCAATGAGCAGCTCACTCTTTGTCTTCCATACAAGGAATATATGTCCTGGTTCCTAGTATGTGTATATGCATAGCATAGACATCTGTTAACTGTGTACTGATTATCTCACTATATCACATCTGTCAGGCAGATTCAATTAAATGAACATCCTTCCAAACCCAGGAAGACTTTCTGTGCATGCAAAATGCATCAAACCTCAAATAAAGGGGGGAATGGTTATCAGAGAAACGAGTGGAATGAACTAAGGGGAAGGCAGGCAGGTAAACAGTGTTTTCAGGTTTGCTGTCCTAGAGAGTGCAGCTCCATGTGTTTAGAAGTGCTTATAAATATCAGGTTGTACAATGTTGGGCAAGGAGAGGATGCTGGAGTGGGACAGTTGGAAACATTTATCTGTTTATTATCTGTTATTTCCTTCTTTTTGTAATTCTTTAAAGAAATGTAGTTTAATCCTAGAAGTTTCCTTTTAATCATTAAATGTTCCATCTTTTAAATGACTGAAGTGCAAGGCACAGTATTGCATGCATGTGTGTGTTTTTTTGCACTTCATAGTTTGGTGTTCTTATAAACCATCATTAATTTGCAAGGTCATGCTCAGTCTCCAAAAGCCTTTTCCAGATGGCATGAAAGAGCAAATAGCCTTTGCTACCTCACAGGGAAATACACTGCAGGAACGAGACCTCTTCCTCTTGACTCAACTTTGAAGACGTGGCACTGAACGTGTTAGCAGCTGCATGAGCCATAATCATCTGAGAATCACTCAGAGACCACAATGGGAACATGTTACCACATGCGTTCCATGTGATGGAACATCTATGGCAGCCTCTTAGCGACCTCAGCCAGCTCCCGCTGCTGCTCCAGGTGGTCCCTACGAAGGCCAGCACAGCCTGGCACTCCTCTAGCTTCCAGCAGGTAGGCACTCTCATCTCATGCCTTCACTTCTTACCAAATTAACTTCTGCTTGAACTCTGAAAAGAAGGAAACACAGCCCTGAATGCACGATGAGGCAAGAGCTTAAGGTTCAGCTCCCCAGGGGGTTTTGTCTGCTTTGAATATCTGCCTCCATTGAGCATTATTGCTTTGGACCTTGAAATCCTGGCAGTAAAGCAATTCGTGGCAACAATCCCTGATAAGGAACGACCCAGACCTGCACAAATAGGAAAGCAGGCACCAGTCTCCTTATATTTGCAGCTTCTGCAAGGGAATTTGATTCTTCATTGTGTTATGTCATTGGCTAATTTAACTCTGTTGAACTCCAACTGTTTGCATGGGAGCAAAAATAATGTAATGGGAAATATTGGTCCTTAGTAGATTTGTATTCATGTTGATTGACATACCTTCTTTGACTTGGTTTCTATATGATAAGATAAAAGTGCCACATTTCATTAATTTTTATATTTAATTCATTTGAATGGACAGTAGCAGAGATTTTCGATGTTGAATAGTCTAACTCAAATATGGATGTTCTGAAGCTCTTTTGTAAAATTAGATGATTTATAATCTAGAACTGCCAGGCTCTTCTGAGTTCAGGAAAAAAAGATTTTCTGACATCTTATTATAATATGATCATAATATCCTTCCTGGACTAGATAGCAGTTCAGAGTTTGGCACAGGAAATTAATTAAACATTTTCCTGGCGGATCAGTCATGAAAAAGTTGCAGATATTCAGCACAGACATCTCTTTTGAAGAGGAACTTTTGTCTGGCACATTCTTCCTAAGGAACTTCCTCAGGGATGAGAACTGTGGAGCAGAGGGATCTCCTGACAGCATACAGTGCTATGGCTACAACCTGACCAGAATAACACAGTGTGAACAGACTTGGGACCCTGTTTTAGACTTTTAGGCTTCTGGTATCAGGTGTAGTATTTCATGATGTTATTTTTAAAGTTCTAGCAGGTGGATTCATATTGCAACATTAAAATCATAATTACAGATGAATTAAAATTGCAATTTTATTTTTAAAATTGTAATAAAATTTGAAGTCCAAAAATGGGATCAGAACTTAAAATCATCACCTGAACCATAAGGCTGAACTCCTTTCCTCAATTTTGCCATTTCCAAATATTCCCTCTTTCCAAAACTGAAAAGTTTTATATCAGAAAAAAATCACGATGACTCTTGAAAAACAATTATGAGAGTGTAGCAGCGTTTCTGATTTTATCTCGCCCAAATCACAGTGGGCAGTTTTTGTCCAAACCTTTATCTCTGCCCCAGTTATCATGGCACAAAGATATTTTCATTAAAATGTCCCCATAACAAAAAGCTCAGACATATCACACATCCACAAAGGAACAAAACCACTGGACAAGCCTTTTGTTGCCTACCTGAGTCCTCCCATGCTCTTCTCTGCCCTTGCTTGCCACAAGGCTCTTCCAAAAGCCTGTGGAGGCCTTTAAAAACAGTGCAGTGCCCCCACGTGTTTCCAAGTACACCAGGAGAAGTGACCCACCTTCAGCTGTGATTTTTAAGTATGCAATATATTGTTGGGTTATTTCAGAGCAAATTTAACAGGCTCTCGAAATCAGTTTAAGTAGCTGTAACAATGTGAGCTATTGAAGGTGTTCTGATGTCTCTGCTGCTTGTGTGTCTTGATGAGGTTCGAAGGCTTAAAATAGGAAACCCAAGTGTTTGTTTGTTGTAGGAGAAAGCATGTGTTGTGCATATGCTGGTGCTTTTATGTTTACAGCTGCAGCCCTGAGTAAATTGCTGTTTCTTGAAGTCTCCATTCATGGTTGTGGCGGTAGATTACACATTTCCTTTCTGAAAGGCTAATTAATGTCATCCAAATTTTGAACAGTTAATTTCTAGGTAGTCTCGAGGCAGCTGCAATGTCTCTAACCAAGGAAACGCTTCTTACTTGGATAAATGGCCCTTACACTCTTTTATGTTTTACCAAGGTAACCTGGGAAACACAGATGTTCAAGATTCAGATACTATTCTCTTGAATGGGGTTCATCCGCTACCTGCTTAAATCAAGGGGATTGTGCTTAATTTGCCAAAATGTGATATTAAAACCAATGATGCAGTAGGTAAAAGCCAGTTATCTTCATATTTTTTTCTGGTAGAACTCCTCTCTGATGTTCTTGCAGTTGGTGCAGGGGGAAAGGAGCCATGCTCTCAGACGAGGAAAGAAGTGCTGACAGCTTCCCATGTGTTCATGTGTTTTGCACTTGGATCTCCATGGCCTCTCCAGGCTAAAGAAGCAGCACCCTAATTAGAGACTTCAGCTAGACATCAGCCCTTTTTTCCTTCTGATTTTAAACCTGTTTTTTGGGAAGGAGATTACACAGTCCGTTTCCTTTGGCCGATGATTTGCTTTGGTAAAGCAGCTGGAGGACAAAGCAAAGATTAACAGAAATGTGCACTTATTTTGTAGTTAGATAGACTTAATTTGAAAGTTTTAAAAATATATTTTTTTATATGAATCCTATAGCCTTTCATTCTTTCTTTACTTCAGCACTCTCCTTTCAACAACAGTGAAATATCTGTTCCTTCTCCCTTATAGCAGACCTCAGTATTTTTCTTCTCTGTCTTTCCATCAATATTGCCATGGAATAGACAGGAAACAAGAAAGTAGCCAAGCTGCTAAGGGTCTTTCCTTCCAGCAGTTAGCTTCACTTCTGTTTTTCCCAGCCTTTCAGCTGAGAGATGTGCCCAGTTATTGCTTACCTCCACTGTCCTAGCAAAAATGAGTTTCTGTGATTCCAAGGAAAAGCCTACCTTGTGTTAGTTATGCATCCATTTTGAATTTCATCAGGGTTCTTTCCTTTGACTAGGGAGACAAGCAATTTCAAAGGTGATCCAATGCATCTGGAAGAGAGGGAAAGGTTTGCTGTAAAGTTTTCTCTTTTGTTACTGAAAGCCAGCTGCATGACTGTCTTAATCTAGAGATTTTTTTTCTTATCAGGCTAGAATGAGACAGAAAGAATGCTCAGGGGCATCATCCCCTGGAGATGGATGTGTGACCCTATTTGGTTCCTTCAGCCCTCCAGTGAATCCCAGAGGATGCAGCTTTCGGTGACATCTGTCCTAGCTGAAACTGAAGGTGTTGATCTTGTTAGTGGAAAAATAAACATCACATTAAGAACAATAAAACAAGGGGATCTCTATGATTTTCAACTCAGGTTTCTCTTGAACTTGCACCATAACTTTCATCAGTGCAATCAAATTAGGAGTTTATTTAAACTCAGCAAGCACATCACAAAAATCCCTTCAGCACAGTGTTCTTACCCTTGCTCTCCCCTTATTCAAAAGCAGCTTTCAGTGGTCAGTTATTACCACTATATTTTTCAGTTATATCAATACCTGCACTCCCAAAACCAAACTACTAGAGTTGAGGAATCCATTGGGCAATATTTTGTTCTTTTTCAAAACTTTCTGCACTATATATTAACAATTTCAGATGTTACTGCTGTGTTAAAATGGTGCTTTAATACAAAGTAAGAACTGGATTTCCTGACTGGTATTCGTGCAAGAAAGTCGACAATTTGAAGCTGAGAAAATACTGCAAAACTATATGAGAGATGACAGTAGGAAATCTGATAGGCTGCTTCACACAACTGTAGAGATAACTTCATAGTGAAATGCAGAGACTTTGGCAGTGAATATGCTAAAAGAAGTAGTTTAGTCAATTCAGCAGTCTTCTATTGGATGATACAGGGCTGTGAGAGAGAAAAACAGGCATGCATTTAAAAAAAAAGCCTGGTGTATAGAATGCTTATTCAGCCCTCATCTCTCTGGCAGCTAAGTCAACTAAGTGTTAGTCTGTCATACATAACTGTCACGATGGAGGTTTGGGCCCAGGCTGCCTCAGAGGTGAGGGAGCCTAGAACTTCTTCCTGCAGTGCACTGTATGAATCTCAACATTTGGTTTCAGCTCAACCTTTTTCTCCTAGTAGAGGACACTGCAGGGATTAGTAGTTATGTTGTAGTCATGAAGGTCCTGAGAAAGGCTTAGTTTTTTTACTGGTTTATAGTTGAACAGATGAGGATAAATAAAAGCAGAAAGGACTTTGGGGCACAGAAGTCCTTCTTTCTCTTTCAAAGCCACACATTTCAAGCTAAATCACTACAGCAGAAATTGCTTTGAGAATAATTTACTTGTGGCAGGAGAGCTACGTGCATACCTAACACCAGTGAAGCAGGAGTGTTAGCAGTGGAAGAGGGGAAATCTTGAGGCTTATGGCGTATAGGAAGAGACAAAGAATTTTTAAGCATAGAGCTTTGGGCCCCTCACTACAAGAAAGAAAAGGAGGCCCTGGAGTGTGCCCAGAGAAGGGCAACAAGGCTGTGGGGGAACTGGAGCACAGGCCTTATGAGGAGTGGCTGAGGGAACTGGGATTGTTTAGACTGGAGAAGAGGAGGCCAAGGGAGACCTTATTGCTCTCTATAACTACCTGAAAGAAGGTTGTGCTGAGGTGGGGATCAGCATCTTCTCCCACGTAATAGCAATGGGATAAGAGGGAATGGCCTCAAGTTGCACCAGAGGTGGTTCAGGTTGGAAATTAGGAAAAAATTCTCTAATAAGTGGTCAGGCACTGGAATGGGCTGCCTGGGGACGTGATGGTGTCACTGTCCCTGGAGGTGTTCAAGGAATGTTTAGACGTTGTACTAAGGGATGTGGTTTAGTGGGCATTGGTGGTAGGGGGATAGTTGGACTGGATGATCTTGGAGGTCTTTTCCAACCTTGGTGATTCTATGATTCTGTGATTAGCAAGAGACCAGGCATGCCATTGTATAGTGAGTAGCTGTGTGATTTTTTGAAGATCTGCATTTGGTACCCTAGCACATTGCTGATTTCTTGTATGCAGCAGAATAATGTCTACTGTCTCTATATGTTGGTCTCCTCCTCGCAAAATAGGGGTAGTTTATTCAGCCCTCCAAAAGGTGGGAATTTGGATACACTACAGGCTGTGAGTTATGTGCACTGGAATGTCTTGGGTGGATGTTTTTTAAAATCCAGAATAGATGCAGAGGTAGTGAAGTGAGCCACTAAGTCTCTGAACGGAAACATATGCTCATTTTATGTATTTATTTTTCAGAATATGGAGAATTAATGCTTTGTTTTTCATTTCTTCTTACACTATGGCATATGCTTTACTGATCATAGGAAGTAGAGCCTCCAGAATTCATTAGGTAGCCAGGGAAGGACATTTGAAACAAAGGTAAGAGGACTGGCATTGATATCAGATTAGTTTAAAATGTATCTGTCTCACTACGAGAGTATAAACATGATTGGGAAATTCAAAGAACAAATCTGAATCTAGTTTTCAGCAAATCCTCTTCTATAGGCTGGAATGAATGATTTTTTTAAGAGTCTAGTCTAAAAGCCCTTTGTTAAGTAATAGAGACGTACAAACGTTGGAGAGACACTGCTTCTAGGCAGAACTGACAGAGCTTGTTCTTCATCAGCCAGACTGTTCTGAACAGCTGTGCAGTGAGAAAGCTATGTTTTAACTGGGATATCTGCATCTAACCACCTCATCAATATATTGTTTGTAACTTCTGAAATAACAATATTGTGATAATGTCTGATGTTTTTCCAAGACCAACTCTCTAAGAAAAATGCCAGTGCCTATAGGTTATTATGGCATAGCTGGAGATGCCTGTTGTCTCTGACAGAGAATGCTGTACTGCCTCTGTACAGCATCTGTAAAGTGAACTTTTGCCTCCTTCTTAAAGAGAGGTTAACCTCTTTTCTCTTTCTATTCTAAACAATGAGATTAGCCTATTAGCGTAATGCAATCTATTAATCTTTCTTTATCTTAAAGAATTTTTATCTAGGATCTTTAAAAATAAGCTAATTAAGTATTGTTCCCATGCTTCTGGATCAGCCTAGAAGGATGGACCTCTAGATTTTAGTATAGTCTCAGAGCAAGGTGTGTTGCAAATACAGCTGTTACAAACAACTTCACTGAAACCTTGCATCAAGTTGTCTATTGTTCATTAGAAATAAATATAATTCTGCCTTCTGAAAAAGATTTCACTCATCCTTTGTCAAGACTGTATGCTGGTGTAATTGAGCATAAGCAAATTAGAAGTAAACCACCTTTCTCAAATAGTCCTTCTGTAATACGATCCAAAAACCTGAAGGTATGTGTCAGTGCCATTAATGAGACACATGGGCACAGTTAATATGACTACCAGTGGAAACCGGGCAATCTGCCCTACTTCTGACACCAGCAGGCTAGAAGGCTCTGGGCTGAGGGTCAAGGTTCAGGTGATACCCCCAGCACATTGCAGGGCTGCAGCAGATAGGATAACGAGACAGGGGCCTCTCTGCCTTCTATGTTTGCAGGATGCCCTGATGGTACTGAGCCAGGACAGGCTGCCATTAGGCAAGCTTTTGGTGATGCTCCGTCCAACCTTCACAGCCCTAATTCAGAACCTAATATTTTTGGCATTTGATCACCAAAATGACTGGAGGGATCAACAAAGACAGCATTTCATTGTCACTTCAATTCAAAATAAAAACGTTTGGCAGAAAATGTGGACAAGTTGTGTTCACTACAGCCCATATTTTAAAGCTGTTTAGGTACTTAGAGATACAGGCAAGTACTTAGAAGATGTTTTCAAAGTAGCAGTATGCTCAACTCCAATTATTTTTTATAAAACATACGTACCTCCTTATTTCAAAGAAGACTGATAGGAACATATGTGAGGTTTATGCACAGAAGGACAAATCTGATATGATGTCACTACTGAAAATGAGACTTCATTATAAATAATGACATTACAAGACTGCTTTGACATTAGAATGATCTGTGGATTATACAAATATTATTGACCTCTAAGTGGTCATGTAGCATTCATTTTGAGTAGTCAATCTGGAAAAAAGGATTATTTTCTAGTTAATCAGAAGGATAATTACATGTTACAGAGATGGATTGGAGTTATGCAACTATGTACGTGTGAGGGATAAGGAAGGGAAATGCATGTTGTATCATTTGAAAGAAAACACTGGAGTTTGTTTTGAGAACACAATAAAGATTACCTCTGGTTAAATGCTACTGTCAGAGGAGCAGTGGGCCTCAGGTTTAAAGATTCTCCCAACGGTCTGAAGCTAACACTGAGTGATGTGACCCAACACTTGAGACGTGAAAGTAGGCACCAGGAATACCGAGGTTTTACCCTAGCACCTGGCAAAGACCACAGGTCCCCTACTGTTCCTTGCCGGCACAACATCTCCCCTGGAAGGTATTTGGAGACCTCCCACAGAAGCTATAAAAGAGTCATCTTAGCATGGCCAGCTGTATGCAACTAACGTATGTGCCCAGCCTTGTAAGCTATGTATATATCATGACAAATATGAATGTGTAGTCAATGGGAATAGGCAGCTCATCAACCAGAGTGGGCAGAAAGCTCTGCATGTCCCCTGGACAGAGGAATGTGAGAAGTTTGCCTGCGCTGACCCGTATCTGTGGTTCTTTTAATGCTCACGCGTACACACAGGTGCACTCATCCTTTTTTCTCCCCCAGGAGCTGCCTTGCATATGGTATTTCTGCTACCGCAGGGAGTGAAACAAATGTTGGGCTGTAAATACAAATGTAAATGCTAGACAGAAAGCGATGCTGTTAATGATGCCAGTAAACTCAATAGCTTCTCAAAAGCATAAGTAGTTTTACAAATGATAGATGATAAGCAGTTATGGAAGTGGGGAGAGAAGGTAGTTAAAAGCAGACTGTACTGTAAGTAGATAAAAGCATGAGCATATGTAGGAATTTTCTTGCGTTTGTTTGGGTTTAATTCCTTCTGAAGGAGGTGGTGAAAGGGCAAGTACTTCAATCTGAAAAGGGCAAAGTTATCAAAATTCAGCGAAATAATAACACAAATAGAGACAAGATGTTGATAAAGTTAATGAACGAAATCATAATTATGATGGTAATTATTTATCCAATGAATTACATTGTTCTGATATGACTGAAGCCATCTGCCAGGTTTTTGACCTCAAAAATCTTTTTTTCCCTAAAACAGAGAGAAGGAAAGGGACTGAAATATCACCATAGCTAATTACTTAGTTGCTACAGGTTGCCAAGGATGCAAGATGTGCTCCCAAAGGAATGGTAAAATCTGTAAAAATAAAGTTAGTGAAAAGCACTGGATGTGTCCATATAGAGTTTGATGATTTTATTTTGGTACAAATGCCGCTATTCATTTTTTAAAAAGTCTATTTTCAGTCAGCCTGAAAGAATTTCTGAAGAAGCCAATGATTAGTATTAGCTGCACGGATGAAAAAAATTGAATCAAAACAAGTGTGGATCTTTTTAAATCAAAGCATTACAATATTTTGTTCCAAAATGGCATTCTTCTGCACTGAGTGTGGACTTTAAAACAGTAACAGACCTCTCTCATTATTATTAAAAACTTTGGTTTTGTATGAAAGAAAATGGGTAATACTGATATATTTTGATTTTTTTTTTGGCTTGACCAGAACATGAAATTCAGGTCTGTATGTGCTCTAAACATGTGAATGCAATAGCTGAATTAAACCAAGATAATAAAAGGGAGCAGTTTTGAAAAGGAATGTAGCAAGAGTAGATGCTCCTGATGGTTTAGCTGATAATTTTTGTGTTTTGATTCCTTTCTGACATTTACTGTGGACCCACCCTAGCAATTAGCTGTTCCTGGTTTGCTCTCTGTTATCTCACAGGGACTGCCAGTGTAGCCCTTTGATATATTATAATGCAGAAAATCATTATCTAGTTTTTCAGCTTCCTTTTTGTTTTCATATAACTGGCATTTACAAGGGTAAAGCATTTCCATAACAACAGTCCAGTGCATATTTTTAATGCAACAAAGTAGATCTCCTTTCATTTCCAAAGCACGGAACAAATCATTGATGAAAGATTGTTTATATCTCTCTCTGTATATGTACACACAGACCCACTATATGCAATAATTAGTAGTTTTCCATGTGGTTAAAAACGAAGAATCTCAACATTCGAAAGCAAATAATACACTGGAAATGAAGTAGTCTTCAGGCAGTGTTGCTTGAAGGCACCATGAACGCAGGTAGTACTATAGGTCACTGGTCTGGTATGCACTTACATTACTAGTCCAAAACCCAGCACTAGATATGTTAGAATTGACAGTTTATAAGGATAGGCATTTGCATGTTTACAGAAATGCATCCTTCCCAAAGACAGTAATCTCTTCTGCTTGGCAAGCTGGAGCACAATGCTGTGTAGGTAAAAGATCCATGGTGGTGTGTAAAATTAGAGTTGAGCCCACTATCAACTATCTATATGCCAAAGACACTGACAGTGACTTTTGAAATCTGGAGACTTACTTCTGTCTAATGCTGTTGCTCTGACTGTCACTAGCACTCATCCAGAGATGATGCAAAACCATTATCTTTCTGCTGTGAAAGCAGGAGGTTAACTTCTGTGGCACTGGGGTGAATGATGCTTACGGCCCTCCTCAATGTTGAGATTTGATGCAGTCCTTATGGAATGGGGAGGAACTTTTGGCTGTAGTGGCAGCTATTTCTAGCAATTTCCTCTAGGAAATGATTAAGCTCCATCTGAAAATCTGTCTCTTGGGTTCTGCTGGAAAGTAGTTGCACCGTCCAAACATCTTGATGGTTATAATTCTCCTGTTTTTCTATGTTCTGTTTACTTACTGCCATTTTGTATCTTTTTGCTCTTATTCCTATTTCATTTTTCATTTAAAATTTCTTATTTCTGGTGGGGAGTTATGTATGTCTTTCCTCCAGTGAGATTACTGAAAGTAATCTTATTCCCTCACAGATGTGCCCGACAACCTTCAAATGCTTGAAATCAGGTGTGATTTTCTATATAAAGCACAACCAATAAGCAATGTAATAAATGACAAGAACAAAAATATTGGACAGCTCGGTACAACAAAAGATATATGGTACCATTACGACCTAGCTGATTAGTTCTTCAGTTCCTGGCAAAAAGATTTTGAATTTGGGCAGACTTCTGAGTGGATTCCTCTTTTCCATTGTCTCTCTCCTCTATCCTCACTCCCCCAGTAGCAGTGTGTATCAGGGACTAAAACTGCATTTTGGTAGCATCAATTAATCGCTGAAGGTTCACATACATTAATGTTTTGTTTGGATTAGAGTGCAGTTCTGAAGCGAATATCCTGGTTACCCACACTTATTGTGATTTGTTTTGTACTGTGGAGTGGTCTCAGAGCTCGTGAACCATGGTGTTTTAAGAGGAAATGAAGTTGGAAGACGTGCTGGAGTGCAGCACTTCAGCCGCAAATGGCCATCCAGACTGGGAGGCCAGAGTGTAGTTAGTCTGAAAATAAAAACAAACACAGCACAGTCTGGAAACTGGGTCCTCAGCACAAAGTGTTTCATCCTGCAGGTCTGTCCCCATGGTATACATGGTTTGCTGCTGTGGACATGAAGCTTTCCTTTGCCCTTACAGTACCTTTGCATCCACTTGTGTCACATTTACTTTTCTACAGAGTGTTTATCCTACATCTAGGAAAACAGAAAAAGCTACCCAGGGAAGACCAGACTGTTCCTCCTGTGTATGAATGTGGTCTCACAGAGGGACCTCACTGATAGTCAAGATTAGGAATCAGCAATGCATTTACCTCCTTCAAACAGATTCATTTGAGTGGTATCCCTTGGTTACCTCCTGACTCATAAATACCAATCTGCGTATAAAAAAAGACTATTGTATTAGGAAAGTCTATGCTGAGATAGGTAGATTAACATTTAAAGATTTGAGTTAATATGGCAGATTTAGACCCTGTATTTCCACATATTGACTTTTATTTCCTTGGTGCCCGAAGATTTCTGCTTTTAAATCTTGCTTATTAACCTGTAAATGCTCTCTTTTAGCATAAAGATTACCATGCAAACTCGTTATCTGCCTTTATTTAGGTACAGCTACCAGATCCTGGAGTAGGAATGAATAAGCTTTTTTTATGATTACTATGATTATCTTAGTCAGAGTAAATTTTGGTTGTAATCCCTTTTGTTTGGAACAGTATAGAACAAGGCTCATCTGTGGTATTCAGTACTAGACCTTGCGAGAAAAGACACAGTCAGAGGTCAACAAGATGACTGTTCAAGCTATTGCTTTAGATTCACTGCACTTGAGGTACTCTGACTTGAGAAGGAAGGGCTACATTTTGGAAGGATATTTGAAAGATAGATTATCTATTAGATTATCA
Organism: Pavo muticus; assembly: GCA_016647715.1. Taxonomy (NCBI): domain Eukaryota; kingdom Metazoa; phylum Chordata; class Aves; order Galliformes; family Phasianidae; genus Pavo; species Pavo muticus. The sequence goes on along the minus strand of JACDJE010000399.1, from coordinate 50,160 downwards.
CTAGCAGCTCATGAATTAGACTAATAGAAGCTGTAGTCTGTGCCTCTAGCACTGCATGTTTATCAGCTTGCTTTTCCTGTTGGATCTGGTATCCTGTGCTGCACTGGACACAGAATTGCCAGCAACTGGAAGGGATCCTTGTCCTCTTTTCAGGACTGGCAAGGTCGCACCTAAAGTGTTGGGTCCAGTTCTAGGCTCCTTAGTACAAAAGAGACGTGGACATACTGGAAACAGTCCGATGTAGGGCCACCAAGACGATTCAGTGGCAGGAGAAGCTGAGAGAGCTGGGACCGTTCAGTCTGGAGAAGACTCATGGGGGATCTTACCATTGTCTGTAAATACCTGACAGGAAGGTGTGAAGAAGTTGAGCCAGACTGTTTCCAGTGGTGTCCAGTGTCAGGACAAGAAACAAAGGGCACAGACAGAAACCCAGGTTTTGTTTCAAAGCAAGGAAGAACTTCTGTGCTGTGTGAGCAGCTGAACACTAGCACAGGCTGCCCAGAGGCTGTGGAGTCTCTTCTTTGAACATCTTCAAAAGCTGTCTGGACATGGTCTTGGGCAAGCAGCTCTGGGTGGTCTTTCTTGGGGATCTCCAGAGGCACCTTCTAACCTCAGCCGCTCTGTCATTCTGTGATTTTTGAGGCAGGATTTACATGCGGATCTGAGATCTCGATTCATGAGCAGGAGCTGGAGTTACTGTAGTGGTAATGGCAGTATTGTTTCTGGTGTTAATACAACAGTATGTACAAGCCTGAAGCAAATTATATTTTGCTCAATCTAGCTTCATTACTGAATGAAGCCCATCACTTCCAAAGAAAATGAGTCCCAAATGCAGTACATTGTTAGCTGACTGCTAACCCAATCCTTCTTTGTTTTCTTTTATTAAATTCATGGACTTGATTATGAGAAGAGAATGAGTGGTTATGGAGAATATGAGCAAGGAAGCTGTGTACCTCCATGTATATCTCTTTTCATCTAATTCCTGCAGATGTAATGTAATTCATCCTTGCATGAAGAGAATATAAGCTGGATAATCTTATAGCTGCCTGAAAAGTATCTTGGTTGTTATTATTGCCCAGGGTAACATCATAGATAACTTTTAGATGTATACAATTCTGTTATCAGATAGACTATGTTGTATTTGGCATGTTGAATCTTAGCAGACTTTACTTCAATGTTATGGACACTATATAGAAAGATGAAATAATCTCACTTTCTTCCCATGTTCATAATGGGGCTTACTGTATATTTTTTAAGTGGTCTCCTCAAAGTGAAGCTTAAAAAGTAATGACTCTAACACTGAGAGAGTTTAATCAGTAATCGCTGAGAACTACTTCATTCCACTACTTTATATGAGGTTTAGGATTGGAGTCAGTGGTCTCCTGTCTTGGGTGAATGAGTTCACCTTCTGTAAATCCTAAAGTGTTTCTGAACATGGATATGAATGTGAATGGACCAAATGCCATGCAGACAGTATTCTTCCTTGGCTGGTGTTTTGCTATTTGATTTCATGAACATCAGTGGTAATATGCATACTGGATAAAAAGACGAGAGACCTAAATTCTGACTTGATTTTGCAGCCCTGTTGGATGTGGATTTACTAGAGGAGTTACGTGCCTTCCCATGGACTACCTTCAGGTTGTTGCATTTCCTTCTGGTTGGCATGCTTGGGTCTGCCGAAGTGCTTCTCAGTCACACTGTCAAATATAACTGCACAGCAAGGGCAGTGCTGCTGGCATCACACTTTGGAAGGATCTGACCTAGTCAGCTCCCAAGCATGCAGAGCATCAGCGCTTGCTGCTGAGGGGAAGACGAAGTGAAAAGGAGATATTGTACATGTTGTGGAGTCCTCTCTTCACTCTCTCAGATTTCATGGAGGCTGGACAGATTTTTCTCCTGTTGCTGCAAAGCTATTTACCTTTTGTCTGATCATTATCTGGCTGGGAATCACTTCACAGGAGCTGCACAGCATTGTTCAAGCTGAGACCAGCACACTTTCCCCAGTATGCAGTTCTGGTTTAAACTAACTTTCTTTCCTGTATGCTTTTTGGTGCAGGCATTATTAATTTGGAAACAAGTCCATGAGACGTTTCTCTTTTTTTCTGTTTAAAGACTCTTTTTCAGCTACTATTATCATGTCAGAGACAGTTCAAAGGACAGCTTATTTTCTTGCCTACAGAATGTGCTGATAGATATTTTCTCCTTGGATGCTGCTAGGAATTCCCTGAGAAAAGCAGGAAGCAGGAGTCAGGTGGGAGGAAAGAACATGTCAAAAACAGCATCTGCAGAAGAGCCTAACTGACAGTGGGGATTCAGCTGGTTCCAGACTGAGGTTACAGACCTTGAGTGCGAAGGTCTGTCTTTCACCCAGCCACGGGTGCTTTGATATGTGGCTGTTCAGACTTCTCATAAGGATCTACTTATAACATATATGTTCTAATTAGAAAAACTAATTATGACATCAGAACAATAAAGATCATTGGACAAATTTAAATTTTTTGAGAGGAAATCAAATACAAGTTAACTGGTCTTTGATTCCTCACAAGTCTTTTAATGCATTCATCTGTTTCACCACTTACTGAGTGTGAATACTTAATCCCAAGGCTATATGTTTTCTACGAGCGTATCATACTGCAGACTCCTCTCTCGCTTGTCACTGTACAGTGGCTTCTGAGATGTGAAAGAGTTGCTTTTATTTTTTTCAGTCCTTCCAATATTTATTTCATCTAATTGATATTTGTTTGGACCCAGTGCCTTGAATATGACTTCTGTTTGTGTTTGCATTTTCAGTGTTTTGCAAATAAACCCAAGCATTTATTTTTAACATAGCTATTTTAGGAAAGTTTGTCATATGCTGCTTAGAGGAACACATGGCCCTGCTGTGTAACTCATCTTGCAAAAGTGTCCTAGCAAATGCATTTATGGCAGCAATATTCATGGAAGACCCTGAGCACTGTGCCAAAGACCAGAAGCCATCTGAACTGTGGGCAGGGACAGAGGTGTCCCCAGGAGAGGCCTCCAGGGGCAGAAAGGGCTACTCATGCCCTCGGAGGCCTAGCAGCATCTTTTTATATATATAATATTAGCAGCCCTCCCATAGCAATCAATAGTTTGGTATTTATGGGTGTATGTGGGTAACATACTGGCAGTAAACAAAGCTGAAATTTGATAGAGAAGTTGGATACTATCAGTAAGTTCCCCAGATCTAATTAATGCATTGTTGGATGGTAGCACATGATAATCTCTCCTTGGAGACTGCTTTTGGCAAGAATCAATGTATGTAGCCATAGCCTGTGCGTGTGAGACGGGACAGGATGAAATAATAGTGGTGGGCTGCTTATGTGTGATTATATTTGTATTCCTTTGCCTAAATGTATAAGCCCTTATTTTGAGTTTGGCACATCAGTAGCGTTAAAAATGCCTTATAATTTTGCCTCTGAATCTTCTAGGGATTATCAGGTGGTAACGCTTCTTTTCAGGTGTTTGGTTTTTTTTTGCTGCAAACTACTAAGGTACTATGCCCCAGAACTGCTGTGCATCCATCTCTCATCAAGGTACCCCTGCCACACTGGTACAACCATCCATCTGCCTGTACTTCATCTCCCCGTGCCTTGCTGTTCAAACATTGACTCAGAACAATCCAAAAGTATGCTTAAAGAGCTTTGGCATGCAGAGAAAGCCAAGGTGCGGATGGAATAGATCTTGGTGAGGAATGTGAAAAATAACAAGGGATTCTACAGGTACATTGGTCAGAAGAGACAGACCAAAGAGACTGTGTCCCCACTGATAAACAAGACATAGAGAAGGCTAAGGTACTCAACAAATTGTTTGCCTCAGTCTTCACTGGCAGTCAGGATTCCCATGTTTCTTGCATCCTTGAATCTCTAGGCAGGGACTGGGAGTGCAAAATCCCCCCACTGTAAGAAAAGTGCAATTCTGAGTCCACATGATGAGGCTGAATGTGTATAAGTCTGTGGGGATGGATGACATGCACCCCAGGGTCCTGAAGGAACTGGCTGATGTAGTTGCTGAGCCAGTACTTAAAGGCCTTCCAGTATTTAAGGGGAGATTTGAAACAGGAGGGCAACTGACTTTTTACAGTCTGGTAGTGATGGGACTAGGGAGAATGGTTTTAAACTAAAAGAGGGGAGATTTAGGTTAGATACTGGAAAGAAACTTTTTACTCAAAGGGTGGTAAAGCACAGGAACAGGCTACACTGAGAATAGTGTATTTCTCGTCTGGGGCCAAAACAAGAACAGGCATATGCCTCCATAGTTTCATTGCATATTATGATTCAGACCAAGAGTCACAATTTAGTTGAGTGGGGGATGTTAGCTGATTATTTCTTCTTTTTTGACTTTTTGTTTATTCCTTTTCACACTGCTTTGCAGCCAGAAGAAGAATTGCTCAAGCTGCAGAAAAGTCTGCATTATGTTGCCTCCAACAGAAACACCACATTTCTGGCAAGTAAGTAAATGTACACAATATTTTTAGACCATTTTTTTCTGCCTTAAGAAGCACAGATGTGTTTGAAGAAATATCCAAATTATTTAAGACATAGCTGAATTCCAACTCTGAAACTCCTGAAATTTCACAGTGATGAAATGAAGCAATAGGAGGAGGTGCCTGAGAAGAATGATGCTTTGATCTCGGCTGCCTGCCTATGTCAGTGCAGTGGGCCAGTGGGAGTGGATTTGTACAGCAAAACAGTTGAGCCTGAAGACCTTACATTTGTGATATGCATATTTCAGGAGGATTTACTTTGGATTAGTTTAGTCTAGTCCTGTGGAGTATGTGTTTGTCAGTGACTGAAGTATTGTAAGGGCACCCGTGGGAAGCTTCTTCCAGATAAGTTCCAGTTGAAAGGCATTAACTTTGTGTTCTCTGGAACTGCTCAGCCATATGAACCAAAGCAGGTAAGGGGGTATGACTGGGAGGTTCACTTCAGAGGGACACTCCTGTTTTGAACTAAAATGCTAGCATATGAAGTGCCTGTAATCCTTCCAGTTCATTCTGGACTTGTAGTAAATAGATTAGTGAGCTTCTCCATAAACCTGAAAGCAATACAGAGATCTCACGTTTATGTCTTATCTCAGCACTGGCAAAGGTGACTTTTTCCAATCTAAATGTGCAGCTCTGGTTCAAATAGTATATTTTTTTTGTAAGGGCTTGTAGTGACAGGATGAGGGGAAATGGCTTTAAACTGGAAGAGGGTAGATCTAGACTAGATATTAGGAAGAAATTCTTTACTGTGAGAGTGGTGAGACACTGCAACAGGTTGCCCAGCGAGGTTGTGGATGCCCCCTCCCTGGAAGCATTCGAGGCCAGGCTGGATGGGGCTTTGAGGAATCTGGTCTAGTGGGAGGTGTCCCTGCCTATAGCAGGGGGGTTGGAACTACATGATCTTAAAGGTCTCTTCTAACCCAAATCATTCGATTATTCTATGATTTAACTGGTGATAAAAACCACTGCATATGCTGGGGGTTGTGAAAAGGCTGTTTTAATGCACTCTAGCAGCCCACACAGAGAAGTTGCTTGAAAGCAAACTCACTTTTTTTTTGGAGTATCATTATGGGCATGTGAAAATAGAATGAGTATCTCAATATACCCAGGGAAGATTATCTGCATTAAATGCAATTTGCTTCAGGAAAAAAATATGGCTTGTTTTCAATAACAGTGTTTCTGCAGTGAGGTTACCAAGAGGGTATATGGCACTGTGATCCAAAAGCAAATGGATCAGATTTAATTGGGTTTACCTGTAGAGCAGATGCACAAGCTCAAACACCTACTAGCATTTTTTATTGAAGTGTTCATTTGTTTTATGTTGTGCTTTTTTTTTTTTCCAACTGAAGGTGAGCAAGTGTGAAGTATAGCCTTTTGAGCATGTAAGAGATGAGCTTGCCAGAGTTTTGAACATGATTTCAGAAGTTGTGTTTCTTGTGTGTTGTAGCTTGAGTTAAGGAAGGAAGCTGAAGGCACTGTCTGGGATTAAGAATGTGAAATTCTTTCCCTATTGGCAGTTCAGTAGGGTTTTGGTAATTTCATCCATAAAGCTGGGATATCATGCAGAAAGTTTGGATTGTTCTGTTACTCTGTAATGACTTGAAAGAGGTGAACTTATCTAGGGAAAAAAAGCAACAGAGGAAATTAATCTAGTTTCCCGTGCATCTTTTCAATAAAGACAGGGATGTAACTTGGGTCACTGAGCAAGACATTTTAAGGGCTTATCGGGACAACTGTGTAAACTTCCAGTCTTCTCTCTTGAAAGATGAACTCAGACTGGGACAGTCATAGAAGTACGATGGTAGTAGCAGGGAGCCTGATTTTGTAAAAGAGGTTAAAAGAGCATGGTATGGTTACTCAAATGAAATACTGTCTTGATGGAATTTTATGGCTAGAAATACTTGAGAAAGCTCGCTCCTCAGTCAGAAGGACAGATCCACTTAAAAGTGGAATGACAAGAGTGACACATGAAAAAAAGAAGTAGTTAATAAGCCATGAGGAAATATTCCCTAGAAACTGGATTCCTAGCTATCAGAGCTGTGAGGTCCTGGACAGCCTTCTGATGGCAGTGGGGGAAAAAAAGCATGTCTAAGACAGAAGTGGATAGGAAAGCAATGATCCTTCTGGATTTCCTGGAACACAGACCAACACCATCAAGTCTGATCGCTGCATCATGATGCTGACTAAGCCGAAAGCTTGAACTTTCAGAATCAGTCCAGAGAAGAAGTCAATCTTTCTCTTGCAACATGACAATGACAGGCCCCACATCTGTTTGAAGACCACAGAACACATTCCCCATCTTGTCTGGACCGTCCTAGCACATCCACCATGTAGTCTGGATTTGGCACCTTCTGACTTCCATCTTGACATTCCATGTTTGGGCCAATGAAAGATGGACTGCATGGGCAACATTTTCCTAGCAACAATGCTACCATAGCAGCTGTGAAACAGTGTGTTGCCTCCGCTGATTTTTAATGAACACGGCATTCAGGCTCCTGTTCATTGCTGGCAAAAATACATAGCTAATGGCGATGGCTATGTTGAAAAATATAATTTTGTAGCTGAGATTTTATTCTATCAAGTGGTGTTATTGTGCTCTTTGCATCTGTTGCAGTTTCCATGTAAATAAATAGGAAGCATTACTTTTGGAGCAACCTACATATATCTTATGCTTGAAAATGTATCTTTCTTCTAAAAAAAACTAGTAAAGATGAGTGCCTTATACAGCTGTTTTAGGAATGACAGGTGGAATGGGGGAAATATGGGAAAACCATGGCCACCTTTTGCCATTTTGGGAAGGGAGAAATTTTTCACTCAGTCCTCCTCCTTGGCCATGCACAGATAGGAGAAATCTTGTATACAGCACTGGAGTTCAAAGTATAAGGGCCATGCACAGACCACTAGTGTCTCAAGACCACTGCGTAGCATTTCAGATATCCAATATTTTTTCAAAAATTCTCACAGCTATCCTTTAATTAATTTCTGATACTTGCAGTGTATATTACAGCAACAGTTAATTTGGAAAGAGCTCTGCAGTCCAGGAAGGCATCTTCACTGCTTCTTCCATCTTCATTGTACATTATGGAACATCACGACTTCCTTCTGAACAAAGCTTGCACAGCCTCTGGGTCACGTAAGCATGAGTGGTTTGGTAGACCATGGCAGGAGTGAGAAAGCAGCTCTTGGAAGTCCTGACTTTGGGTTTGTTGGGCTGATTAGAGAACAAAACTCTGAACTGAGAGCAGTAGCTGTTGACTTTGTAATGGGTATTAAAGAAATGCTGGTCACGGACCAGTGTACATTTTTGTCAGTCTTTAGTCCATAGTGGGCTGGGAGGAGAAAGAAATGGAGAGGAGAAAGCAGGGTGGGAAAAAGCAATATTCCTTTGTAAAGAAATGATGAAGCAGTTATGTTTGCATCTCAAGAGCTTATTCCAAGATTGATGACTAGCTGGAGGAGAGCTGATGACTTATGGCAGTATTTGAATATTGCACTGAATTTATGTTACTTGGCAACAGTAACATGCATTAACTAAGCAGCATGCCTCCTGGCTGGTCCAGCCAGTGTCCCTTCAATCAAGCATACTGATGTGCCAGGCACAGCTTATATCTGAGGCCTCTATTAAATTCCTTGTAAAATTTCAGTGCAGCTGCTTCTTACAAATTTAAAGGCTATTTTAACCATATTTCTTTTCAAAAATACTCATCATAACTCAGGAAGGACCCTTGCTTCTCCTTCAGGGGCGTGAAAGGCTTAGCACATCTGGTGTTATTATGCCTCCCTGCAGGGTCCAAGGCACTGTGTTATATGCCAGAATGGAAGTGGGCTTTTGCTGCATCCCAGGAATTTGTCCTTTCCATCATAGGTGGGAGACAAGTGTTTCTCATAGTGTTAAGGGGCATATATACAGAAAAAGTCACAAAAAAGAACAGTGTTAACTAGGAATAGCTGATCTTCACCAATAACGTTTTTCCAATGAACTCGCCTGTCTTTCTGCCAAGACAATTTGCTTAGGTTGTATACTTTTTAATTATAAGAAATTTAAATAAATGAACAGCAAGAAACCAAAGACCCAGCATTACATTTGCAGTTTGACCAGGGACTGCTCAGAACAAAGATAATCAAAGCAGCTCCAGGCTTTTTAGAGACATCTTCAGGTAAATCATAATCCCTCCACCCCCCACTCTACTCTCTGTGGTGTGGTGAAGGAAGGATTTGTGTAATGCTCATCCCTGTCCAGGTTTTGGGGGGGTGGAGGGGGTGAGGTTATTCCTGCAGAGCTGAATGTAGCTCAGTCCTGGAGAACACACCCATTTAACCATGTTCATATGCTTCTCCCTCTGAGCAGAGTATTAGAAACAGTCTGTGGGAGACTGTTGGAAAAGTTGTGTACTTCTGTTACTTTCCTGCTGGTGGGAATATGCTGTTTGAAAGGACAAATGTGTAACATGTGTCACTGAAGATTGGTTCAGTGTGGGGTTTAGAGCCAGATTAAAAACACGTACCCTTGAAAAAAAGAGGCCATTAAACTCAGGAGCTTTTCGTGGTGGCAATTTTAGAAGCTGATGGTGTGCCTGTCAGAGGAAGTAAATACCCCAGAAAGTTCCACAAGAGAAGGGTTACTCTGAGACAAACAGTCCTCATATGAAAACTTTTGAAAACTTTATTTTCTAAAATCTATTTGATAGTGTTGTGAGCTGAAAGAGGAGAACTCCTCTGTTGAAGCATAGTAAGGGGTGCAGCGCGTTTACATTCCTTGCTCTCATGCCATCATTAATTACCTACTCACTGATTATCTGTGAATTTTGAGAAAATAAAAAAAGGAGAGAGTAATAATGAAACAGTTATTTTGATTTTGGTTGCAAAAAGAAGAAAACAATAGTTTACTAAAGATTGTTTCAGTCATAATCAACCTCAGATAAATTTACATGACAATACAGTGCAACTAGAATGCTCTGCATTTACCTTAAACATATCACGAAAAGATTAATTTTGAAGCAGCCACAGTCTAAAACTCCACAGTTACACCGAGTCATAGTTCCCAGACCAAGGTTGTTCAGCTGAAGACTTCTGAATGTCATTCCCATTGCTCCTTCATTGAAAAAACCTTGCCTCTCATTAGAAACAAGACTGAGCAAATCACTTGAGACCAGAAGTCTGGTGACTCTGAAGGCCTGATTTAGAGATTCCTGAGTTTGGCTTTGTTTACCCCAAGGTGAATTGGGCATGTCAGCTTAACTTAGAAATTGAACAGTTTTTGGTTTTTGCTTTTACAAAGAATAAATAACTATTGGCTGCTTGACTTTTTGATCATTTTTAGTGAATAAATGACAAGAATTGCAAAGCTCTAGTTTGAAAAAATGTGTTTTGTTTTCTTTTGCTTCTCCCTAACTGAACCAGGAGTGCAGTGGGAAGAGAATGGGAAAGCAAATGCCTCCAAACCTAATGTAACAGTAAAAACGTGGAAATAAAAAGCTTCTTGAATGTGTTCTTAACATAGTGTGCCTGGCATAACAAGTGTTTCTTTGAAAAAACACTGAAAATATGTTTGGACAGAAGACAGGTAGGTGTTTTTTTTGTTTTTTTTTTTTTGTCGCAGGAGGGCATTGCTATATGCACTTACCTTAAAATTTCCTTCCAGTTCTAAGCTACTGAAGAATCATATTGAAAGGAACTGGTCAGGAAGATAACTTAAAATACGATACTTCAAGAGCTAAGATTTAGATTAAATTTTAAAATTACGATGAGGTAGCTTTTAAATTAATGGCAGAAACGCAGTTTACTTTAAAAATACAATGCCTTTCTGTCAGTCTGTTTTTGCTCCACTCTTTCTTTCTGACTTTTCAGAAAGAAAAGGAGGACAAAATAGGAAAATGGAAGGTAAATAACAGTGTATCTTCTTTGAGAAAGGTACATGTGGGAAGTTGTACTCTTTCTTTGAAGATAGGCTGAGAATGGTTGTCAGGAATGTGCAAAAACGTGTTGCAAAATCAAAACAATTCAAGAAGTGCTATAGAAATACTCAAATATATGGTTTTTTTTGGCAAATGATGTTTTGTGTATGGGTGATTGCTTACTCTGATGGCAGTTTGCACAGACAGAAATCTGCACAGAACAGGATCGTTGTGTTTCATTGCAAATGAAAAGTCTCTGATGAAGAGTGCTGCAGCTCCTGCAATCAGTGTAAGTTCTGGGAAAATCAAAATGCTACCTGAGCTGTCTTCCCTGTTCAAAAACCTGCACCTGCCTACTTGTATGACTCTTGTGGAAAACTCTCTCTGGCCCCTTGCTACTGTGAATATGATATATGTCATAATATACAGTGACAATTAATAATGATAATCTGGCAAGAAGAGTTTAGAAGTTAGGACTTTCTGATGTCTATGCCAAGATGTTTGGTGTGGGATATGCACACACAAAGGATACTGAATGCCAGTGCAGCAGTAGATGTATGTAAAGGTCTCTAAGGGTGATTACCCTTACCAGACAGAGTGAGGCAGCGGGTCATTCAATAAAAATGCCTTTCACATCTAAGTGTAGGAAGAAGGGATTCTCTGTATCATCAGAGAATGCAATATCTTGTTAGTGTGCAGTAACTGTACCAGCAGTACCAGGTACATGATAAAAGCCATGACAAACAGTTCTGGGCATGCTCATAGAGAAAGAAGAAACACGATCACTGCTATAGGCGACTAGCATTAAATAGTGGTTGCAAATATTTCAATGGTTAATTTTGTTTGGTTCTTAACATGGAAAATTAATACTTATCTGCCCAGTGCTTGTTAATGTTTTCAATTACAATAATATCTACATGGAGACATGAAAAAGTATATGTATGTGTAAAAGCTGGGACTGTTCATGAATATAAACCACTAGTAACACAACTGCTGTTCTCCTCAGAAATGACGTTGTCACTGTACTGAAACTGACGAGAGATTTTCTATGAATTCCAATAAAGCCTTTAAATTTTGTTTGGTATTAGAAGAGAATTTTGTGTTTCTAGGTCTTCCAGAAAATGTTGATAATGAAGAGCATGCCAAAACAATCCCCAAACCTTACACATGAAAGGAGTCAGAAGATTAGTGGGGAGTTTGTTTAAAAATAAAGGATCTAGCTGGTGCCATGCAAAAGAAGCTAAACTAGCTTCTTTTGAATTGGAGGAAAGGAAGGGGTTGTTAAAGTTATTTGCTGTAGGATAAAACACATATGGAAAGATGGAGAATTTAAGAGTAGAATTTATGTCTTGGATGTGAAGCTGGAAGTTTGTTCCATTTAGACCTGACCCAGAAAGTGAATGGAAAAGCTCTAAATTAAGTATATTTGAAGTGAATCCCTAAAGTGAGGAGAGGAGGATTAGGAAATCACATCTTCAGTACAAGACAGAAATTTGATAAAGAAGGATCAGTATCTTAGCATGTTGCTATCAACAACATTCCCACTAAAAATGTAGCACTTTTTAAATTATCTCTAATATTTCTGTGCTGCTTCTGGGTGAAGTCTCAAGTATGTACACAGGTTGTGACACCTAAATAGGATGGAACCACATATAAAATGTATCTAGAGATGCAGCTGGAGAGAATTATGTTTCCACCTGGGAAATAAAATACAATTTATTAATTGTGTTTTATTAGTCAGGATGCATCAGGTATGCTCCACTTGCAGGAAGGTCAACTGCTGAGCACAGTGTCACATCATCTAGATAATTTCAGTGCTGTTAGGCCTGCCAAGAACGGCTCATTTTTACATATTGGTATAAATAATTAATGAGTGGTTAAAAGCTTCAGATGAAGGCAAGGCAAATCTCATTGTCTTCTCTTTGCAAAGGGTTGTTTTGTGCAGCTGTTCAAAGCATGTGAAAATAGCTATCATGTAGTCCTTGCTGTGTTTCACATTGCTTCTGTAATGGTCTGATCAAATCTCCAACTGGTGGAAGGATAATGGCTGATGCTCGAAGAGGGGGGTTTCTGTTCATTGCAGAAGACCTTCTGAATGCTGTACTGGCTTAGTTCCAAAGTTGCATACAATGTTCCAGGTATCAACAGCCAAAATCTTGTGTATTTCTGTGCAGAATTAAGCAAACTTAGAAGAAATAATTTTAAAATCAGGCTAGGTCTTGCTGCAGCTGGAATAATATCTAGGTAAGAACCTTGCATAGGGAAAGTGTGCAAAACTGTCCAGTATTCTTTTGTCCTTAGCTACTTGTTCACAGAAAACTGGAAACATGCTTGAACTGCAGTTTTGAGGTTTTTGTTTCTCATTACTAACAATGTTATTGACTTCAGTGGGTGTTGGAACAGTAGCCTAAAAATCTTCTGAAATTAATTTAGGGAGAAGACACTGGAAAAACAATCAGCAGACACCTTTTTTGATGCCTGTGTCTGCTGTGAAATACATATTTTGAAACACTTTGAGGGCACAAATTTGTTCATTTTACATTATTTACAGAAAGCAGATTGGACTTTCCTTAACTGCAACCAGAACAGCTGGGTAATTATGAATGTTTTCAGGCATGCTTGCGAAGAACATCATTTTTCTTCCCTTATAAATTTCAATGGATTCAGGGAGTTCACATATGTCTGTATTTTTCAACATCTAAGGGATCAGTAGGAGTATTGAGCAAGGGAAAGCTATCAGCAAAGGCTTAAATTCACTGAAGAGGATATAAAGCTTCAATGGAAAACTTTTATGGGGTCTTCAAACTGAAAAAGACCAGTGACTTACATCAAAGACTAGAAAACTGTTTTCACCCTCTGGGCATTTTTCATTCATTTCATAAGGTTCTGCTTTATTTCTGAGCAAAGGAGGATATATGCTTGCATTCATTACATAACAGAGTTTGAAACTCGCTTTATGACTCATTGCTTTGATGACGACCTTTGCGGCTGCTCGGATTCTCTTTATTTAAAGAGAGTATGAGTCAAATGCCTTTCATTCCAAAGACACTGCCATATTATAATAGACTGAAGCTGCAACTAATTTACTGATTGAGGATATTCTCTGTATCAAAGATTGCTTCTCACAGTCAGATCATGACTTTGCATCGTCAAACACCAATAACTTTGGCTAGTTTTGCATGTTGAGCATGTATGTATATGAATATGAGAATGAAGCCAATGATCCCCTTTTACAAAAATCAAAATTCCACTGAGAAAGAGCAGGTGCGTTTACATTTGCATTTGTCTTAATAGATGGAATTACCTGGTGGTATTAGGGTTCCATTTTAATATTATCAGTGTGAAAACTGCCTCAATCTATGTCAGCCCCATGGGGTATTTTGTAGACTTTAGGGCATGTAGGCAGTTGTTTCTTACTGCTGAGGTGATAGAATCATGGAATCACAGAATGGCTTAGAATGGAAGGAACCTTGAAATCCATCTAGCTCCAACGTCCTGCCACGGGCAGGGTTGTCAACCACTAGATCAGGCTACCTAGAGCATCCACAATCTCTCTGAACAGCCTGTGCCAGTGCCTCACCACTCTCTGAGTTAAAAATTTCTAATATCTAAGCTAAATCTCCCCTCTTTTAGTTTAAAACCATTCTCCCTTGTCCTATCACTATCAGACGGTGTAAAAAGTTGGCCTCCCTCCTGCCTGTAAGCTTCTTTCAAGTACTGGAAGGCTGCAATGAGGCCTCCCCATAGCCCTCTCTACACCGGGCTGAACAACTCCAGCTCCTTCAGCCTGTCTTCATAGAATAGGTGCTCCAGCCCTTTGATCATCTTCATGGCCCTCATCTGAACCCACTCTAACACCTTCATGCTGGGGACCTCAGAGCTGGACGCACTACTCCAGATGGAGCCTCACAAGTGCAACGTGGACAGGGACAATCATCTCCCTCGCCCTGCTGGAAACCTCTCTTTTGATGCAGCCCAGAATATAGTTGGTCCCCAGGGCTGCAAGAGTACCCTGCTGACTCATGTCCAGCTTTTTGTCTGCCAGGACCTCCAAGTCCTTCTCTGCAGGGCTGCTCTCAAGGAGTTCTCCCAGTCTGCATACATGTCTGGGATTGCCCCAGCCTGAGTGCAACACCATACACTTGACCTTGTCAAACCTAATTTTGTTCATGTGGGCCACTTTTCAAACTTGTCCAGGTCCCTCTGGGTGGCATCCCTCCCTTCTATTGTATCAACTGCACCACTCATCTTCATGTCATCAGCAAACTTGCTGAGGGTGCACTTGTTCCCACTGTCTATGTTGTTGATAAAGAAGTTGAAGTGCACTGCTCCCAAGATGGACCTTTAGGGAACAGCACTTGGGACCAGGCCCCACCTGGCTGTGGAGCTGTTGGCAACAACCCTCTAGCTGTGACCACTGAACTAATCCTTTATCCACCTAATAATCCTGACTTCATATATTTCCAATTCAGAGGCAGGAATGTGGTGTGGGACCAGTCAAAGGCATATCAGAATAGAAATGTGTGCATTGCAGAGTTGTAATGGGCTACCACAGCACTGTATCTGACTCTTCATTCTGGTATGAGGAAACTACAGTGATTTCTCCTCCATTCCTGTTTTCTCAAATACTTTCTGCTTAGCTTTTACCCTACAATCAAAAGAAGCACATGTGAGTGACATTTCAAGAGACCTGTCTCCTTTTCCTGTGACAAGACAAATTTATTCCTAAACCTTTTTTTGATGGATGTTTTTTTTTAACCAAATAAGAACCCCCTGGGATGGGATTCCATTACCTCCCCAGGCAATTGATCTTGGAGCCTTCCTTTGCCTTATAATTAGATTTTTTTTTAGTTCCTAATGTGCATTTTAAAATCCTTGCTGCAATATATGTCTGTTATGTCTTGCCCATCTTATGTTGATGGATTTCAAGGCTGTTTCTATGTCTTTCCTCATTCACTCCCTCTTCCGATTAAACAGTTTTTCTGTGTCTTTGCATAGACCATATACCCTGAGTTTTGATCATTTTTACTATGAAAGTTTTAAAATTTATTTTAAGTCAGTTAAAAAATAATTATTTGAATAAAATAATCATACTAAATACAGAAAAGACCAAATCTTAATGGCTTAAAGAACAATGCTTCTTTAAGGAAAGAGATAAATATGGAGATGTCTTTACTAAATGTTTATATTGCCATTATTTAAGATAATAAGCACACACATATATCCGAAGGCCGCTCTGAAAATAATGCCTATTTTATTTTGTCAGCCCACAAGATCTTAGCTGGATGTTGGCGGTATGGAAGTAGAGGTTGAACCTTCCCGCCAATATTCCATTACATGTTGTTGCCATGTGACAGATGGCAGTAGAGGGGCAGTCTGACCAAATGGCATCTGACATGAAAGTACATCTGAGGCAAAGATGTATCAATGAATTTCTCCATGCAGAAAAAACTGCACCCACTGACAATCATCAACACTTGCTGAACATTTATGGAGACCAAGCAGTGGATGTGAGCACAGTGAGGCGGTGGGTGGTGAGTTTCAGCAATGGTAGCAGCAACAGTGGGTCACCTCCATTTGTGCAGATTCTTATGAGCGCAGCATGCAGGCTCTTGTTCACTGTGGCCGAAATGCGCAGCTACTGGTGATGACTGTGCTGAATTTTTTTTTGTATCTGAGAATTTGCTCTATCAAATGGTGCTACTGCATTCTTTGTAGCTGTTGTGGTTTCCATGAAAATAAACAAGCGGCATTACTTTTGGAGTGACCTACGTACATATTAAAGAATCCCACATATATGAAAATCATAGGAAGTCCTCAAAGATAGAGACTAAAGATATCAGTGTTTAATTCCTGACTTTCTTGAATTTTTGCCCCAGTGCTGCATGAGAATAATGGGTAAGGGAGAAGTGTTTAGCTGTAACAGATCCTGGAGGTATGTAATCCTCCTAAAGCAGCTTTTCATGAGCAAAAGCACTTCAGTGAGAATTGAAAAATGAATGTTTACAGGAATGCTACTGATTCAATCTGAAATGAATGCTAATAGGATTTATTCTGTCAGTGATATTCATTGTTATCAACTGAGATGCGCTTGAAAACATTGTCTATCATGTAATCTTGGATGGAAATCTTCATTTGTCATCCTCCTTTAGTTCTTGATTCAGCAAATCAGTTAGAACACACCTAATTCTGAATAGAAGTTTGAATTTCACTGACTTCAGTAAGAAACAAATATGTACTTTGTATTAAGCACTTTTTAAAGGATTTTTGCTAATGTTACTTTCAACTGGCTTCCTGTTCTTTAGTATTTGACAGTCGAGTGCTGTCTAATTTATTGCTTGTCATACAACACATCTTTCATAACTACCTTTCATGTTCCTTTGTTGTTCAGGTGTGTACTGGTGCTATAAATAATGCTGCTGTGTGAGTTTTAAAGAACAGTTGCCTGTAGCAAATACCATTGTGTGTTGTCACTATATTTGTGAAGGTTAAAGGTTAATAATTAAATGAAGTACTAACTAATGTTCGCGTTTTATGTAATATGTCTTCTATTCACTTGCATTATTTTTGCTTTTGCTAAGGGAAAAGGTGTTATTGAATGAGTAACTGCATTAGCTATTTGGAAACACTGAAGAGGGTGTTTGCTTTAGAGCTGCAAAGGCTTCAGGCTTTTAAAGCTGTGACTATTTCCTGAAGAGAGGCAGTGCTCTTGTCTTGCTTTGCTCCTGTCTATTGCAAAGTCCCTCTGGGTGGAGAACTCAAGTGGAATTGCTGTGGTGCTCACCTACAATTGCAGGAGGGACTGTGACTTTCAGGCCTCTGGCAGCTGAAAACAGCATCCTTGTAAAGGTATCTGGGCTTTAGGCAGCATTGCAATTGCTCTTCGTTAGCGTGTGTTCTCTCATTCTTCCTGTTGACTTGCAGGATCTGTGCTGCAAGCACCTAACTCTTCCAGCACACTGCATGTGGAGCCTACCTGCTGAATCAGTGCCATCCACTGCATGGTGTCATATTGGTGACGGAGAACAGAGATGCAAAAGCTAAGTCCGGGTGAATTCATAATTGCCCCAATACGGTTGCTTTTATCACTGTACTGAGTAGAATATATAAATGACCAGACGCTCCCAGTAAAACCCCTCATTTAGGAGACACTGCAATTTATGGCATGGACAAGTTATAGGCAGTAAAAAGGATCATTAGCGACTGAGAGGCAGAACTTGAAAAAACAGCTGCTAGTGAAGTAGAAGGCAGGATTCTTTTTTATCAAAAGACAGAGATTTATTTGAAGTACTGGATCTACTACACCTCAGGCTCAGCATGTTTCTTCTGAATCCCAAGCAGTTCCTGCAGAAACACACCAGAGCTCACAGAGTCTCTGAATTTAGTAAGCCAAAGGCTCATGAATTTTTGGTTCTTGACAGACAGTTGCTCTCTTTGGGCCATTTATCAGTTAGTGCAAAAGTTTGGGAAGGCGAATTGGAAGACTAGGGATTGTGGGAGTGAAGAGAAGTAAGTCTCCATGAGCTAGAAGCCCCACTTTTTAACTTTCTCCACTTTAGGTTAGGATACTGAAATATGTATGTAGCAGCTGGGAATACCTGAAGATGCCACTATGTTCCTGGATATGAGACAGCAGAAAATTCAGTGATATAGAGGAACCATGCAGTAGTGTGACTAATACCATGTTGAGCTTTATGTAATTTGTTGTTGGTTTTATCCTTCCTCCAAGACTTTACTGAAAATATAAGGGCAGCACTGGTGTGTCAGACACCTGTAATCACCTCAAGAGACCCTTCCTTCAGCCTCTGACCTCTGCAGGGGATTTCCTTCTCATTCCTGTGGATATCACATGGAGCTCTTGGCCCCAGAGGGCTTTGATAAGCTCTACTGTTCTGTGAGAAATGCCAGCAAAGCCAGTCTTGCTATTTATAAAGGATAGAAGGGGCTTACGAGCTGAATATACTTAGAGAAGAACCCAAATGCAATAGTGACAGATGGTTTTAAAGCTTTTATTTGGAGATGGCTTTTCAAGATGAATAACATTAAATAATGTAGGAGATCCTTCATGTGCGCGCATTCATAAAGAGTTCTGTTGCATTTCACCGTAAAAGACAGTTACCATTTTTTGGCTGAAGAATGACTGGCAGCCAGCCTAAACTTGGGACAACTGGCCACATTTTCTGTGGAATACTCAGCCTGTGGAGACTACAAGTGAATGTAATAAAGATGGCAGGGGATAATGTGGTCCAGTGACGAGGAGCAGGGTGTGAAAGGGCAGGCAGGTCTGAGATACCCACCATTAAAAATACAGGGTAATGGGAGTGGAGGAGTTATGTTGCACACCAAGGTCTGTGTTTTCTCCTATGCTAATGTGAAGTGATAGGAGGGCAGCTCAGTTTTCTTAGGTGCATGGGAAATACCCCAGGCCTCAGGTAAGTAGTTAATAGAGACAGGGAAGGAGGGAGATGATGACAGAAAAAATTCATGTTAGTTAAATTCTAAGATCATGCTCAGGAGACTCCTCCTACCTTTTGGATGGGCCATACCAGCCCTGGCTCTCAAGGGCCAAAGTCCTTTGGAAAAGCCCAGAGCTCACTGCTCCAGACCAGTGTCACAGTGACAGGATGGCACGTAGATGAAGATTAGAGCAGCAGGGTTGAGGAGCAAGAAATGCTTTATGATGTCCTTCATGTGGCAGTTCTCAGAAACTAGCCAGGGATTTCCCCATCGGCTGAATCCCTCAGAATGTGAAATCTGAAAGGTTGCACAGAGGCCACAGGTTTGGATAGATGGGTGCTGTTTCTGATTTTGAACATCAGTGTTGTTAATTATCACTTATTTTTCACTTGTTCCTGCAGTGGAAGTAATGGAGAAGCAGTCTGCCTCACTCTGCTGTCACTGATGCTCTATGAAGGAAAAGGTGAATGTCGCATTGAGTGACATGGTTTAGTGGGCATAGTGGTGATGAACTGATGGTTGAACTAGATGATCTTAGCGGTAGTTTCCTACCTTAATGATTCTATGATTCTATGATTCTGAGTCTCTGTGCCACTGGTGAACCCCTCTGTAACAACAGCAAAGGAGTCAAGCCCAGGTAAGGGAGGTGGACGAAAACTACCCTGTCCTTACCCATCAGCTCTGCTGATACCAGAAACAGCACAGAAGAAGAAAACTAGTCTTCTTCTGAGGAGGAACTTTTTATACGGGCAGGTAGTGACAGGACGGGGGAAAATGGTTTTAAACTGGAAGATGGCAGATTTAGACTAGATATCAAGAAGAAATTATTTACTGTGAGGGTGGTGAGACACTGGAACAGGTTGCCCAGTGAGGCAGTGAATGCCTCCACCCAGGCTGAATGGGGCTTTGAGCAACCTGGTCTAGTGGGAGGTGTCCCTGCCTGTAGCAGGAGGTTTGGAACCAGGTGATCTTAAAAGTCCTTCCAATCTAAACCATTCTATGATTCTATGATTCTTCTTTCCTGAGCATCAGGTTCATGTTCTTTAATGATGCCACACAGCACAGACCTCAGCTGTAGGCAAACCAGTAAGAACCAGCAAGAGGCCAGTGCTGTAAAGCCTTATGGCCTCTTGGCTTCACAAGTAGCATTCAACATCTTAGCAAAGTTTTAGGTAAAATAAAAGGTTAGATAAGTTAGAACTCAGCACTATTTCTGTGGAATATTAAATTTTCTTCATTTTGGAAATCTTGAAATATTTTAGCTTTATCTATGCCTAATTCAATTTAAAAAATGATTACCTGACCTGAAGCAAGAAAGCTGAATTTTTCTGTTTTCATTTTGCCGTATTGGTTAGCTGATGCCTCCTCACCTCATCATTACATACCATAGCTCCAAAAACTAATGTAGAAGGCTACGTGCATACTGCATGTCAGCTAGGCTGAGCTACAGGTATGCTATGATGTGGAATCATAGAATTGTTGAGGTTAGAAAAGACCTTCAAGATCACCAAATCCAACCATCCGCTTAACACTGCAAGCCCACCACTAGACCATGTCTCCTTGTGCCACATTCACACATCCCTTAAACACCTCCAGGGATGGGGTCTTCAACTCCCTGGGCAGGCTGTTCTAACGCATGACCACCATGAAGAAAATTCTTCGTGACAGCCAATATAAACCTCCTCTGGTGCAACTTGAGGCTGTTGTGTTCTATCACTTGTCACCCACCTCACCACAGCCTCCTGTCAGATAGCTACAGAGAGCAATGAGGTCTCCCCAGAGCCTGCTCTGCTCCAGACTGAACAGTCCCCTTTCCCTCAGCCGCTCCTCATAGGTCTTGTGTTCCTGTTCATTCACTTCCCTCTGCACATGCTCAAGCAATTCAAACTGTTCTCGCAGTGAGGGGCCAAAACTGTACTCGAGGTGCAGCCTCACTGGAGCTGAGTACAGAGAGACATAATCTTCCTTGGTTTTTCTGGTCATTCTATTTCCAATACAGGCCAGGTTGCTCTTAGCCTCTTTGGCCACCTGGGCACACTGCTGGCTCACATTCAACTAGCTGTCAACCAGCACCCCCAGTCTCAATTTAATTCTGTACAGGCACCCCAAAGGCTTCATTACAGCTTATTTGATGTAGTTGCTGACCTATGACTGAATATCTTGAGAGTCTCAGATGAATTAATATAATATATATAATTTTATTCAGTTACAAAAATGGAATGAGAAATTGTACATGTATATTTTATGTATGTATAATTTACTGATCAGTCTTTGAACTCTTATCTGTTTGACAGTCTGGAACAGTGATTTTAAATTCACCTATGCCTAATTATTTGATCTGCTCCCTTGACTATCTTAACCCTCTTCAAACAGAAGACATTTATCTTCAGAGCATGTTAGGATTTGAACAGAACAAATTAGATGCTGACATGACATTTTTTGAAGCATAATTAAAATGCATGACAAAGTCACACTTCCATACCTGTAAAAAATGATTTTATTGCATTAAATATTGAATCCAGGACAGTTAATCAATATTTACCTTACAAGACCATGGCAGAGACTGTAAAACTCCTGGCCATCGATCCTTTCTTCAGCGCTGGGAAATATCTGTGCTAAAATAATGGGAGTGGATTGCTTATAAAGTTCAGGCTAATGTTTCTTGCAGTTCAGTGGTGAGACATTCACTGGAATGCAGACAACATGGTAGCTCCTCAGGTTGTTCATCTGCATGAAAATATCCTCCTTTTCTCTTCTTACCTGTGCTGTGCTGTGGGACAGAGACTGTGCCTGCCAGGGTGAGGGACAGCAGTGCTTCTTCTGGTACTCATCATCAAGCAGCAAGGTCTACAAGCTTCAACAGGTTTGCATCTGGAGCATGAAAATCCAAATAAGGTCCTGGGCTTTTGCAGGAGAGCAGCTGTACATGAAAGGTTGTGAAGTTATTTGTTTGAGCCTTTATTCTCAAATATGGTTTAGAGCCTACTCTGAGTAGTACTCATCACCTTTTCCCCATATCCCATCTGGGATATGCATTGATGGCACAAGTGTCCTTCTGGTTTTGGTAAATTAACTTAGCTTTCACATTTCTTGGGCTTTATATGAATATACAGAAAGCTCTGAAATTTAGTGTAACAGAACAGAATGTGACCTACCTAACATATTTATACTTAACACAAAATTATGTATAAAAATTGCCAGATATATTGTCAGAAAAAAAAAACCAAAACACCAAACAGGTATATTTTAAGAATTGCTAGTGCTGAACTCCTCGTATCAGGATATTGAAAGTTATCCTTGTGCAAAAACTTTCACAAAAATGCCTGTCTGGGTTGAGTAAAATTAATTAGTTTGGTGTCAAATCATTTTGACAAAAAAGTTATGAATAAGAAATTTTGGTCTCTTTAATTTTTACTGATCTATTTTTTCACTGCAACTGCCTTAAATTGCTGTTTTGTGGAGGGAGAGAAGAAGGGGGCTGGGCACCAACAGATTTCCTCCGAGATGCTCTAATAACACAGGTGGTGAAAGTCATTCCAGATTTTCAGACCCTGAGGTAGGGCCAGATTAATTGCATTTTCATTTGAGTTCCTTAAATCAACAGTAGTAAGGCCTGCAAATATATTTCCTTACTTTCTGGTGAGTTAGTGTAATGTCTCATACTGACATTTTCTTGTAAGCTGGACAGAGGTTGGCAAAAGGCATTGTACCTGAAGTTCACATAGAATTAACAGTGTGGGCTGCTAGCTGTGTTAGGTAGCAAGATGTCTGGTAATGGAAAATGCATCTTAGAAAACCTTGTATAAAGATCTTTGGAATGGAAGACTCTGATTAAAAAGATTTTCCTTACTATTTCTCTAATTTTAATAGAAACACTGATCTTCTTTCATTCTGGGTGTCATTTACATGTTTAAACAGCAGGAGTGTGGACTGCTGAAACTGCACGGATTGGCAATAAGTCAGCAAAGAAATAAAAGCCTTGCTTTTTCCTTAAATGAGTGCTGCTCCTCTCAGCAGGCTATCACTGTCTATTCCTCCTTTTTTTTTTTCATTCCCTTGAATTTTATGTATTTCAGTGTAAGTGTCCTTTGCACCTGCCGTTGGTTAACTGAGTGAAATATGTTAGACACTTCCACACCAAATTGTGTGTTCAGTGCAGCCACAGCGATTCTTCTCATTAGTGACACCTATAAAGGATTTCTAATTAACCTGTAAGTAGTTACTCAGCTACAGAGTGTGTAAACAGTACTTTGCTAACACAAATCCTACTGTGACAATGGGAAGTTGGATACCATTCTTGTAATTGCTCAGGGCTTTGGCTGATGGGGAATGCATTGTCCTCATACTTAAATATCTATGTACAGATCAAATCCGAGCTCTAGAAAATGAACCCTACCTGTCTACAATATCTGACTTTTGATGATCCTTCCAGCATCTTTACTTAATAAGAAAATGCAAAAACTTGAGTTATCCAAGAGGGGAGTCATTAATTGCCTTATGAGCCATGCTTTAAATCAGACACGAATAGTGTAGATGCATTTGAATGAAAGTTTCATTATTTTTTGGCAAATGTTTCGGACCAAATATCACAAGTTTCTGTTGTCTTCAATTTGCTGACAGGACAATGTAGGAGCAGGGCACATAAATGAGTTATAGACCGTTAGGCACCACTATTCTTCCATAGTGTGTTGAATATAGGGGATCATTAATCCCACTTGTAGTTTCAGGTTAAATGAAATCACAGCCATGTCCTTAAGCACTGCATCACTCTTTCATCATTGTTCTTATCAGATTCAGCAAATACTCTGAGCTGATAATAAGCAATTGTGCATTAGTGATGTAGAAGTCCAAGTAGTACCAGAGTTCTAAAGAACTCAGGGGCGAATTCCTAAATCTAGCAAGGAACAAAGGGGGGAAAAAAAAAAAAAGGAAAAACCTGCTGAAAATTATGTAGAAGTATATGAAACTTGATTAAATGTATTTTTCATGGTAGATGTTGCCTTGAAATTTCTGTTAGAAAAAAAATGCATCATAAAAGTTGAAAACTGGAAATCTTTGGAAATGATTGTTGGTTTTTTTTTTCACCCTTCAGCTTTTTTATTAAAATGGAGGTCTTTTATGAAAAGAATAGCAAAACTTTTCATGAGGTGATCATAGAACTGCAAAATACAGGGAGGGCTGTCAACAAACTAATAGGCTTCCCAACCATTTCCACTGTTAGCACTGAAAAAATGAAACAAAAGGACAGATCGCTAGCGAAGCTTAAGCAGTATTTCCTTAGCTTGTAACAACAGATTGTCAGAGTTTTCTAAAGGAGACCCAATGGTTCAGTTTTAGCTGACATTTTGGAAGCATGTTAAAATCCCTTAAGCAACTCCTATGACAGATAAATTTCTAAAACAATTCCTTTTTTAAAGAAAATGAAATGAAAAATCATCATTTTATTTCTGTGGAGAAATAAATCAAAAGCTCTATGTATTGTTTTGCTCATCACCTTCCCAAAGAGGAGACACTTTAATTAATCCTTTCTTTGAGAGAGATATTAAATCCTCCTCTAATCCCTAAGCAGCAGTTCATATAAAGACTAGAATCATTTTGCATCTTCATAAACACAGAAAACATCATATTCTCCTAAAGCAAATTGTGCTACAAAGAATGATGAATGCTTCAAATGCAGAAATGGTTTGCTTTTCCTTCATTTAATCTCTCCCCAATTTGGTATGTATGTGGATGCGTAGCAATAAAAATTCTTTTTCAGAATTTCTTTCTGTTCCAAAGAGATAAACCAAAGAACTCTTCAACATTTTTAGTCCTTTCAGAAATGTTGAAAATGTGGCTTTGGGCAGCAGGAAGCAACACATCTCATGATGATTCCAGGTTTGTTTCTAATGAAAAACAGATCATGTTTTGTATGTGCCATTTCGCTCATTCCATTAAGTGCTGAAAACTTTTTGCACTCTTGTTTCCACGCAGATACTTATCATTTTACTCTATCTATCTATATTACAAGAACAATATAGCCTTATTCAGTGGTACGTTTGGACACAGACTTGAATTTTTTTATCTAACTATATAAACAGCAAATCAGCTCTGCTTATACACATAAGAATTTCATCATGAACATATGAAGAAATCAATGCCCCACCCCCAGGCAGCTCACACACTTGTGCACAATGTGTGAGCTGAAGAGTACTGAGACTATTTATTTCCATGAGTACCTGGCATAGCCTGCCCTTGACCCACTGCAGGTAGAACATTGTAGTCAGATGGGTGATTGTGCCCATTCTGACATTTGTTGAACATTTGTGTTGTGATATATTTCCAATGGTGAACAAAGAATCACTAGCATAAAATATACAAACTATTGTGTGCATCTTATTGAAATGCCAGTAAGGATAATGAGCTACGAAAGTCTCTTCAAATGTAGGGACAAAGATACTGGGCTGAGTTGATTCACCTGGTTACCACTTGCTGAGCTCCCACTCACTAGGGAGTATGAGTACTTACATCAAGCATTTCCAAAATCTTATGACAGTTGCTCAATTTTGTATATTTCTTTAGTTGGCATGGCTTCTCTGAATACCCTTTCTGTTTTCAAATTAGTGTGGTGAGCAATTTTGTTTTGCTCCTCCTTCTTCTTTGGATTGGAATCAAGAGGTTGGATACCGGGAACAATTTCTTCTCAGAGTGGCAAGGCATTGGAACAATCTTCCTGTGTAGGTGGTAGAGTCACCATCCCTGGAGGTGTTCAAGAAATGTGTAGATGTGGCACTGAGGGATGTGTTTAGTGCATATGGCAGTGATGGGCTGATGGTTGGACTAGATGATCTTAGTGGTCTTTTCCAGCCTATGATTCTCTGATAATCAAATGGATTTATTTGTTCAGTGTGTTGTATATTGTGGCCAGTATCATCAGGTCTGCTGTGGGACAGATGCCATCTGTGAGCAGATTTCATTCTGTCTGCATGCTCTTTTTGGAGAAGAGAGCCATGGGTGAAGTACTTCTCAGGAGAGCCTCGAACTCTGAGCTTTGGTAATCAAGGAACTTATGCTGCTCAAATTGTCCCCTACAAGCCTGTTAGTGCCAGCAATGTATTTAGTTTACTGCACCTTAGGCATTATTAAAGGGAAATAGAACATAGGCCATTCTCTCTCAGAAGAGTGGTTTGCTTTCTTTCTCTCCATGTTTGTTCATGTGCGCAGACATGAAGGCCATGAGAAACAAGCTTGCTATGGCAAAGGATTTTTTCTCTAGCTCTACATAATTTCTTCAGCTGTTTTATAAGTGGAAATAAGCCTAGGAGCAGTTAGAATTCAGCTGACTGCTTCTATATTTAATAAATAATAACCCTGCCATGAAATTGTAATTGGCAATAAAATGTCCTGCAATCCTTCTAACAGCTTTCCACCTCTATTGTAAATCTGCACTTCCAGGCTGCTGCTCATCGCCAGAAGACAGAGTGTATTCATTACTTCAGACACAATTTCTGCCACAGAAATGAGAACTGGGATGCAGGCATTTTAAATTCTGTTATTCTCTCACCTCCTCCTGGGCACAGAGGTTCCCCAGTTTTTAGCCCGCCACTGAGGTTTTTGCCAGACTTTTCTCAAGCTTGCAGCATTGATGGATTAGTCTGATTTTCCTTGATGTCCCATTCCTCTCTTTGTAGCCTCTGCAGTACCATTTGAGCTGAGAATGATGTTGGTGATGTAGTCTGAAAGTTTGTTCTAATGTTTTTTTTTTATTGCTTTTTGCCAAGTTTTAATCTTTCATTTTAAGCTTCATCCAGAACTGTATTTCTTTAAATCTTCTATCCAATAGAAATTCAGTGCAGATTCTCAGTTTGCTCTGAAATGAACAACTTAGATATGGTGATGGGTTTGCCTGCTCCTGCTTCTGGAGTTTGAGCTTGGTTCTGCTTTCATTGGTTCAGACTGGGCACTCAAGAACCTTGGCGGTGCAAGGGCTCAGTCCTCTTTTGCAGAAGGTTAGCTCCCCATTTGTAGAGGTTCTATCAAAAACAATAGCTAAGCACATTGCTGAATTCTTCAAGTGCCTTGTGTGAGTATATCCCACCGCCTGCATTCTACAGACAGAGCCCATAGCTATGGGGAAGGGATTAAATGGTCAGAGGCAGGTGGGAATTTGCAGCGGAGCAAGGACCGTAGTACCTTCTCTGAGCTGCAAACCTGTGCCTTAGCCATTAGATTATTCTCCATCCCCTGCAGAGGAAGAGAGAGGTTCATCAGCTCCAGGCAGCCTCTGCCTTCCAATGGGGGAGCAGCTCTTAAATCAGGGCAGGATTTAATGACAGATACCTGCTCAGCTCCTAAAATGCGGGAGTGCTCCTCTGTTGTACAGTGAACGATAGGATGCTGACTGCCTCAATATTTTATAGGAGTGCACATTTATTGGGCTTCTGTTTCAGATCAGAGAGCTTGGCTCTTCTTGGTTAAAGCTACCTGTGGTTCTGTCCCTGAACAGCTATCCTAATCTACAGCAGAAGGAGAGAATTGAGAATCAAGACCTTGCGAAATGCATGATTTTCTTAGTGGTTATGTTGAGGGAAAGAGAATGAAGAGATTTGAAATTCCATGGTGCCTGACAGTTCCACTAACATAGTCTGCAGATGTAATGGCATTTTTCTATGCACTTTCTTCATCCACTTGCTTCTTCTCAGAGACAATTCCTTAGGAATTGCTTATTCTTCTCCAAGAGTGTATTTGCAAATACAGATAAATGGCCAAGAATCTTTTTTTGTAAAATTGACCATCTTGAATTTAGACAACAAACAGCAATGGAGATGTGAAAAAAATCCTTCTTTTAAAGTTCATTTATCTATGGAAGAGGAGTAAAGTGCTCATCATTCATCATTACTATTAGAAAAATGCTCTGTGATTTCTGTGCCCTTACTTCTTTACTAAGGGTGAAGTTCAGATTTTTGCAAAAGATTCCATCCAAAAGTGTAGTTGGTAGAAAGAATCCACTTGCTGGCAGCCTGGGGATTTGATCCAAAGCTCGATAGATGCTGACCAGTCAGAGATCAGGCTGGGCCCAGGCAGAGATCTGGCATCTCGTTCCATGAAGTCTTTGAATGTATCAAAATTGAGCCTGCCCAGATTCTGAAGGAAAGTCAAACAGAAATTTCTCTATATAAGGGAAAGTCTCTTCTACTTCCGCTGCCAGCCTCTAGCTAACTTCAGAACTCATAAGTTAAATGCTAAAATATAATTTCCACTTCGTATTTAAAAGATTTAGAAATCTGATGTTGTCTCTATCTGGAGTGGCTAAAAAAGGTGGCTCAAATGCTGGGGAAGCAGTTACACACCAGGTAAGCAGGCTGACCTTCCTCTTCCAAGAACACTAGATACAGATTTGGGTAATATTTTGACAGGTTCCTCATGATGCTGAATAAAAGCAGAAAAGTCAACTCCAAAGTAAATTCTCAGTAAAAAAAAATATATATATATAGCCTTGAGCAGATGTGTGTGGTTTTGTTTTTTTTTCCCTGTGTCTTTCAGATGTACCTGTTTCTTTTAAACAAGTTAAAACATCAGAAGGTTCAGATCAGCCAAATCTGGGGAAATTATCAACATGGTGCACAGCGGTGAAGTGATTTTGCTCTCTGTCTCACAGTGCAGCTGTGGGGTTGAGATGTGCTGCAGGTCTCCCCACTGCGTGCTCTCAAGTTCTCTGGTCCTCCGATTCAAAGCTAAAACTGAGAAACATAATTTTGTGTGGCTTCTGAGACTGAGGTAAAGAGAATAGCCAATGAAGTGACTTCTTAAAGAAGCACTCCCTGTTCTTCTTACATATAATCCATTTTCTTTGTTTAAGGATTATCTCAAAGTTGTTTGATCTTTCCTATATGGGAAGCAAGCTTATGCTGTGGTGTGCTGCCAAAGTGAGACTTAAAAAAGAAACAGCTTAGGTTAAGAAAGTGCTATCGCGTTTTGTTATGCATTAGAAAAAATATGTGTTAGAATAATAATTTGAGAGTATTTTATGTTAAAACAGTGGGAAAACTCAATTTCTCCCTTTGTAAAGCTACCTAAATCTCTTCAAGCTGAAATTCTTAGAGATTTCTGAAAGTCCTGGCTGGGGAAAACAAAGTCAGTTGTAGGAATCAATTCTGCACAGAGGAATTGCTGGGATTTGATCTTGCCTGCTACAGGCTTTTGAGATTCAATCAGAAAATCTGCTGTTTCACCATTCATTTCAGAGGTATTCAAATAGCTTGCTTACTACTGGCGAGGGCAGAGGGAGCAAACCCAAAGCATGAAATTTCAGAGAGCGAACACGACTTTGTAGGGGATTGAAAAATAGGTATTTTTTTTCCTAAAGAATTAGTTTAATTATAGACATGGTATCACAGGCAGCCCATGGCCTAAGATTCTGAGAATAAATACAAGACAAACAACAACAACAAAAAACATTTATAGCAAAGCAGCCAACAACAAAGCAGGGCAGTGGCAGCAACCAAGAAATACTCAGAGGCAGGAGTGTAAGAACTACTGAGAAGCCTCTTAGTGCATGTAATATGCTCATGGGAAAAAGGAGACAAAAAAAAACCAACTGGTCAATGCAAGAAGTTTTAGCTTATTCCATAAATATGAGAGAGTGAGGTGAGAGGAGAAAAGAGAAAGCAAGGTGGATGCTTTCAGGGAGCTCGGTTGCTGCCTGAATACCTCAGAGCAGAGGTTCTGAGCCAACCTAAGCAATCATTCAGGATGGACTTCAAAGAGATGTCCTCCTCTCTTTCGGATAGTATATAAGGTATTGTTTTCCCTGTTGATTTCAGCTCGACATGGTTGTTCTGAAACACTATGATCATATTCCAGTGGATGCACAATTTTCTGTTGTTTAAATATCTATTTCTGGTGCATATGGGTTAGCACTGGTTCTTTCTCATCATGAATGGCACCAGTCACCTATATGGGCCAGAACAAGAACCTTTCTCTGAATGGCCCAGGCCAAGGCCCGGACATTGCTGTGACACCCAGAGGTCTCTCCAGTCCCTGCAGGCTCCAGCCCTGCAGGTAATGGGAAATGGAGAAATTGGGCTAGCAGGGCATAGCTGTGAAAACAGATCGAGTTCTGCTTAGGAGTATATTGGTCTTGAGGCAGAGAAGCCCATGAGGCTGGACGAGTTCTGGATGTGCTAAATGCGTGCTTGCTCTCCAGGTCTATGCTTTTACAGCTGTGGCAGCTGTGGATGCCTGGCAGGCTGAAATGCACATGGACGCCTCCACATGTGCTGACTTCTTACCAGCTGCTGGTCTTGCTGCTGAAAGAGCATGTGGATGGCTGTTGTCAGAGTTGTGCTGAAGGAGAGCTCAAAGGGACAATGCCAGCTTGTTGTTTTTTTGGTTTTTTTTTTTTCCTTCACTTCGCTTTTTTTCCTATCACTCAGCTGCACTGAAGCCTGATGCCTCTGGTAGCCAGTGGTGGAGCAGTGAGAAGCTGGTTTTGCTGCTGTGCTTTTACAGGAGAGGCTTGGCTGCATTAACTCCCAGGAAAACAAGAGCCCAGGCAGCTGGAGCAGAGCCTGGCAATGGAGGGTGTCCCCACAGCAGCCAGCAGCATCTCCCTGGCTGGCACCAGCTGGCTGGATGTCACCCTTGTCACCTGCACCGACACCGTGACTTTCACCGAAGTGCTGGAGGAAGAGGAGTGGAAATCCTTTTACTACTCCTTTAAGGTACAGCCAGTGCATTACTTTTCTCATGAGCTTTGGTGCATCTCAGTGCCTCTGCAGGCAGGCAGCTGGGATTATTGATGTTTTGTCCCAGATTTAGGTGGCATTTGCCCTGCAAAGACATCTGACAGTATATGTGAGGCATTTACTGGAAAACAAAAGATTTGCAGGTTTTGGAGCTGAGACTTGCAGATCTTAGCAATCGTATCCCCTTACAAGAGGGGGTGGTAATGTTTTTTCTAAAGTGGCATTGTAGTTATACATCCATCTTTAATCAAAAGTGTGTTGTAGTTTAGCACATCTTTTGTGTAATTTCTTTTTAGCCATTGCCTTGACACAAGGAATTTCTTTTCAATTTCCCATCTGCAAAAAACATTGCACACAGAAAAGAGGGTTTTGTGTGTGTGCTTAAAAAAACAAAACAAAAAAGAAAAACAAAAAAAAAAAAACCAACAAAAAAAACCAAAACAGGGATTAGCTCTAATTAGTTAATTGGCTTGGTTTTCTTTTAAACTTGTGAGCAGGATTCAGCATCACTGTTAGAATGTAGCAGGCTAAGGATTCAGGATTGAATGCTGCTGAATGACGTGAGAAGTGTATTCATTCATCCCCCGGAATAAACATCACCCTTGCAATATGTGACTGTAAAGAACAGATGAAAGAGGTGCTGAGTTACATCTTTGCTTCAGTTTTCTTTGTCTGTTGTCATTGCTCAGTTTCATGCTGCATGCCATGTGTTACGGTGCTGTAGTGGCACATTGTACAAGTTGTGCTCAAGTTACTAAAAGGAGTTACTACAAGAAGTACCCCGCCTTCCCTCTGGAGCTCAGAACCAAGCAGATCACTTCCAGATGGAAAGATGCAGGCACTCGCATCGTTTGGCAATCTGTTGGAAATCAGGGAATGTATTGAGATGCAATTTTGACTTCCAGGGGGTTGTTGGTACTCTTATACATTGCCCCTGGAATCAGTGGAATTACAACAGGGATTCACCTCTTCTAGGGAAAAAGTTGATCTGTAAGTCCTACAGTTCATTAACTGGAGTTTCTTTTAACACAATACTCCTTTCTTCTTTTTTTTTTTTTTTTCCTCTCTCTCCATGTTAGACTCTAAAAAGGCTCTTGAGAAAGCAGAGAAGTGAGGAGCAAAACCTTTTTTCACAATTTTCTTCTTATCTCCTCTCTTCTCTCCACACTTAAGGCTGTAAATCTGAACAATGTCATGGGAGCAATATTTTATAATGGTAAAAGTGACAAATTAATTCCATGATTAGAAAGTCCCCAGGCAGAAAAATGCTTCTTAATAGGGCAGATTGAGTAAATTACAATAATTAGGATACTATGGATAGTCATGCGTGCTCGTCCATTGCTGAAGGAAACTTGATTCTATTAGCTGAGAGCTTCTCATTAGACTTTCACTCTGCTGCCTGGTGTCTAGCTCTGGCAAATATAAGATGAACTTTGCAAGGAGGTTCACTGATTTCACATCAATTACTGGCTGCTGATAGGCATGGAAATATTTTGACTCAGGAGACAAGTGACAGCTGGTGTTGCTGCTGCAGGGAAGGAGGAATAATGCACCTGCTGACATCTACTATGCAAGGCAGGACTCTCTGACAGCCATTTCAGGTCTCAATGAGAGCTCATGTGTGGAAGGTGCTGCTGATATCTGCTGGCAGGTCTGCCTGTGCTGCACCATCCATGCTCTGTGTGGTGGCCATGTCCATGTCCATTCCAGCAAGGTGCCCAGGATCTCCTTTCTTTTCACAGGGCTGTGGTTTGGCAGCTAGAGAAATAGAAGTTCAGCTTGGAACAGGCTGAGTGGATTAAAAACCCATGTCATTTGAACTTGGTGTTCAAAATACAGCTACAAATGGGCTTTGGCCATTAATTGGGATTTTCAAACGTGCTGTAGCTGTTGCTGACTGTAAAGAAGATCAACAAACAGCCACCACGCAGGTGCAGGTTGACCCGTGTGACATGAAGCAGAAGCCTCAGGATAGATGTGGGCTATGCCTGTGGCTGTAGCATGGGGGGATTGCAAGTGTTCCTATTTCTCTTTGGGAAATACAGAGTTGTGTTATCTGCCTTAAGAGATGTAATAGGAAAACATGATCTAAACCGATAAATGGGGACCAGGGAGTGATGCTCATGCAGTACCTGTAACAGTTGCTACACAAATGACTTTTTAAGAGTTTTATCCGCTGGTAGCTCTGTGGGATGTCTAAAACACTGCTCAAACTATGGGATGAAAGGGGAACACTGTATTCTTCTTTTCCTCCCATGCTTCAGAAGGACTGCCTGTACCCACCCACAGGTAATATCTGGGTTACATTGTGGTGGCAATGTGACAAAAGTAAAATAATGCCACTCAGAGCATTTCAGTGACAAAGAAGTCCGATTATGGGCTGAGTTGTGAATGCTTCCCTGCTCCCCCTTTCAGAACCATGTGAATTTCTTTCCCTTCCTCTTCAGAACATAATAACTAAATTCCATGCTGCTTCAGATTAAAAAACATTTTGCCAGTTCAATTAGATTTTTTTTTCCCCTCCTTTTATTTTTTTTGAGCTGGAAAAAGGAGCATTTCATCCACTTGGAGGAACATGCTTTTCCCTTCTGTTAGACATTTCAATAGCTGCCTGGCCAGCTTCTAGATGAGCCTTTACCCCCAGGTCTGCTGTAAGGCTGCTTCCATGTGCAATGGGCTCAAAGCTGTTGTCACATCCTTTGGGCAGGACCAGGTGTGTCATGTAGTTTATGAGATGAGCCAGAGCTTTCTGTGGTAAAGACAGCAGCTCATCCCCACCTGCAGGTTCTGTGATCGCAGAATGGCTTGCATTGAAGGGGACATTAAAGATCTTCTAGTTCCAACCTCTACATGGCAAAGTATTGCTGAAAGCGGAGCCCATGTCTCTGCCTGAGGCCTTTGCATGAGGCATGCCGGTAGCTCACTGTCTGGAACCACAAATGCAAGGAATTCTGTTGTCTGTGCTGGCATCAAATTCATAACAGATGTGCAAATTGGTATTAATCACAGCTCCAACCTCCCAGGCCAACAGAAAACTCATTACATCCCTTTACAATCTCCTCCACATGCATTTAATCTCGGTGTAAGAAAACACTCTGTGAGTGTCAAATGCCCTTTGCCGAATACAGTGAGCTGTAGAAGACAGAGATTATCAGAATGCCTGTGGCTTTCCTCTACTTTCAGAGTCCCTCAGCTCTGCCTACCTGTCATGGGGACCTGAGACATAAGGTGCTATCTAGAAGCCTTCCTAGAGAGCCTGGGGAGAAGCCAAAATCTCAGAATAGGTTCATCAAGCTGAGTAAGGAGTCCCTGTGGCCAACAAGGCTGGAATCTTTGCAAAGGCTGGAGGACGCACCTCCCTTTGCGCAGCCCTGGCAGCTCCAAAGCTTGGAAAGACTCCAGTAGGACTCGATTCTTATGTATGACATGGCTGTTGGACAATGGGATGCTCTACTTTGATGCAGTAGAGTAAAGATAAGAGCACTCAAATACTGAAAAGTCCCAGTCATCATTCCTTCTTTGGCAGGAATGGCAGATGGTGTTCCCTGCCTTAGAATCATAGAATCATAGGATTGCTCGGGTTGGAAAATACCTTAAAGATCATCAAGTCCAACCCCAACCTAACCATACTACCCTAACTCTAACAACCCTGCACTAAATCATGTCCCTGAGCACCACATCCAGATGGTTTTTAAACACATTCAGGGATGGTGACTCAACCACCTCCCTTCCACCATCTAGTTGCACTTTCTCATTTTGTTTTCTGAGCCTTCATCTGTGCAGCAGCATAGAATTTTGTTGCTCTCCCCCAAGTGTTTTTGGGAACCCCTGTCCTATGCTGCAAGGTGGAAACCCCAACAATAGGACTATACACTGATGTCTTCCTTACTCCAGCTCCATGAATCCTGGTCCCTGTGCTGTGCAGCATCACCCCAGCAGTGGCAGTGAAGGATAAGAGCTGTTAGGAAAAATACTGTGCACGTTAAATCCACTACAAATGATTATTCATGAATAGTTAAGATTCCCAGTTTTTTTTCTTTTTTTCAGGAAGAACTGTCTGCCTGTGGCTATGGTGTCCTCCAACACCATAGCATTGCCAGAACCTGCATATTGTAGCCTAGCTAGTTCAGATATTAAACGGGACTGTAGAGCCATGCTAGTGTAAGCACAAATACAAAACCAGGTGTTTCTCATCCATGGAGTATAATCTTCATTGCAAAGGTCAGGGCCTATCACTTCCACCAAAGTGCTGAGAAGATCAATGCAAGGAGAGCAGGTTTCCACAGACGAGCTTTGCAGAACTATCAGGTAACAAGGGTTTGTTTCCAGGTGTCCTCAGGGCCTGTTTAAGTCAGTATCTGTGTCCCTATCATTTCAGCCAAATGCAGGAGTCTCTTTATCTCCTGGAGAGCATTTGCCTTTACTATTGCTCATTCTGATTTTCAGGCAGACCGCAGAGAGCATCCAATCCCTGAATACATAACAGAAAAATATTAATGGGTGCTGTCAAATTTCTGGAGTAATCTCTGCAAATGCAATCGTACGTTTTAGGAAAATGGGCAAACCAAATAATTCATAAGTGACTTTGCTATCTTTCGGTGGAGTGAGAGGAGGAGAATTAAGTCTACACAAATACAGTGTCAAGAACTCCTGAACACAGGCACTGCAGTATGCTGTAAGGAGTGCTGCTAGAGCTGAGCTGCCGTGCTGAGGAGGCAATAGCTCCTCACCTTATGAAACAAAGCTGCAGTGTTCTTGGGTGGGCTGGCTTCATCTACTAGATTAAATGCATCAGAGAAGGGTGCTGGCTTGGTAACAGGCCAGCATGTGGAAGCTGTGAGTCAACCAATTCAGGCAGTTTTACACCAGTGTCCCTCACACTTCTGACTCTGTGGTCCATGTGACCCATAGATAGGGTTTGTGCCCGTCTGCGTCTCCTGTATAAATAGGCTTAAAATGTCTCTAGTCTATGAACTGTTTTAATTTCACAGATTAGTCACATTTAATCATCTTACTCTTTTCTGTGATTAAGAAGGAACAGTTTCACAGCTTTTAATAGGGCTTTCAAAATCATACAATTATGGATGGGCTATTGAGTGACCTAATATTATCTCTTCCTGTTGAAATTATTCTAGGAAAAATAGATACATAATGAAAAATACATCATTCTTGATGACATCAAAATTAGGGAAATCTGTTTAACTCGTTCCTTGGAGGCTTCTATGATACATTTGTTGGAAAAAAAAAACCCTGAAATAACTCAATAGAATCATAGAATCATAAAATGGCTTGGGATGGAAGGGACCTCATGGATCACCAGGTTCCAGCCTTCCTGCTGCAGGCAGGGTTGCCAACTGCTAGATCAAGCACTAGATCAGGTTGCCCACGGCCCCATCCAACCTGGTCTTGATCACCTCCAGAAA
Source organism: Pavo muticus (assembly GCA_016647715.1). NCBI lineage: Eukaryota > Metazoa > Chordata > Aves > Galliformes > Phasianidae > Pavo > Pavo muticus. The sequence continues at coordinate 14,156 of JACDJE010000399.1, read as the reverse complement.
TGGGGCATACACAACTTTTCTGGGCATCCTGTTTCAGCACCTCACAACCCTCTCTGTGAAAAACTTCCCCATGATATCTGATCTAAACTTTCCCTCCTTTAGTTTAAAAGCATTTGCCCTTGTCCTGTCACTATCTGTCCTATATGTCCCAATTGGCCGCTATCTGAATAGAACTGTCCCCTTTTATTATCCATTTACCAAAACACAACAAAATGGTGAATGTGAACTATCTGCTAGTAAAACTGAATTGTTACCATTTGTTATTGACTTAAAATCTTCCCCTTCTACCCCAGACACATCTATGGAGGATTTGGGGTCAGGCTAAGGACGTTTTGCTTAGCTGATATTGGAGCGTAGAAAGATCTGTCTACATTCATTAAATGCTGTTCACTGAAGTGACCCTGCCTCAGCCATGATGTTAAAGTGAGAACTAAGAAATATATTTTTAAAAACCGAGGATTCACAAAAAAAGGTCAGTAGAGTATGGCTATATTTTAAAAAGAAGTGAAAATAATCTTCTTAACATAATTACTCCTTTCTATGAGAAAGTATTCTGATTTAGTGAATAGTTTTCCTTGCACCTAAAATGTAGAAAATATTTTAGACTTTCCTCTGTAGAACACATTAGCATTCTCAGACTGTAAGTGCAATACCATCCAGATACAAACTCATGCACAACTGCTTCCCAAGTTTGGCAGAATAGAAAATATGATCTTAGGTCCCCTTCTAGCCATGCCCTTCTTCCAGGAATGAAGATACATGGAGATGTGACTGTTGCCAGAATCTCTGACGTGTGGTGAAGGCCTCATGTGACAATACATGCCAGAATAACCTAGTTATTCCACATGCTGGAAGGCTAACACAGTCATCCTGTGAGAAATTATCGCAGTAAAGCAGCCACTGTGCAGGAGATGGGAAAACTATCGGGCATGACGAATGCATCTGCTGAATTCAAAGCTCATGCTTGACTCAGAGACGTGTGAGATGCTTTCTTTATTAAGCTTGCTTGGGGATATTGGTGTTTGAAGAGAAACTGCTTAATTAATAGTCAAGGTCCATAGCAGTCAGAGCTGTGTTTTAGCCCCAGGGCTTAAATGGGAAATCTGTGGTTCAAGAGAGACCTGAGGCTGAGCTAGTATTCATGCAGTGTGAATTGGGCTCAATTCCGGGCCAAGTTACCAAAAAAATCAACTCCTAAAGGGCTTTGTTGCCTTCCTCTCAAATTCAACTGCAATGAAAGAACCTTTAAATAAAAAAATATAAAACTTAGCTTTGAAATAATTCTTTTCTCAGTCTTTGTTACCTCATCACGAATTTTCTTTGAGTTTTCTGATAACAATCAAATTGCATTCCAAAAACTTTAAGGAGTATCTTGTGTGAGTGTTGTACAATAACAACTTCTCATTTTTGCCTTGCTAGATAGAAAACATTTAAGTAGCAGAGTGGCGCAGCGGAAGCGTGCTGGGCCCATAACCCAGAGGTCGATGGATCGAAACCATCCTCTGCTAGCAGCTTTTTTGCCATGGGAGGTTTAGGTTGGATATCAGGAAAAACTTCTTTACAGAAATGGTGGTTTTGCACTGGAATAGGCTGCCCAGGGAGGTGGTTGAGTCACCATCCCTGAATGTGTTTAAAAACCATCTGGATGTGGTGCTCAGGGACATGATTGAGCGGAGGGTTGTTAGAATTAGGGTAGTTTGGTTAGGTTGGGGTTGGACTTGATGATCTTTAAGGTCTTTTCCAACCTGAGCAATTCTATGATTCTATGATTCCATGGCATGCTTTTATTATACAAATGGCCAGTACAATTTCTGCTAGTTGTGACAACTAGGTCATAAGATTTCAGTGATCTTTCAGTTCTTTAACATGTTTTTTTCTTCTTAGACATAGTTCATCTGCAAATGAATCAAGAGTGATCTAACCATTTTTCTGTGGCTTTTCCCCTCCCCAAATATTCATTTGAAGTAGGAGGTAGTTTGTATTAATCATCTGAACCTTCACGTTCAGATGCTTAACATCTAATGTATGAAGCTTACTTCTAGCCTAAAAATCCCCGCTGTTATCTCCCTCTTGGTAAAATTATTGGTGCCTTTTATTTTGTCCTCTGACAGTGAGACCTGCTAGCTACTACTAAAATAAGTATAACGCGCCTATGGCTTTTCATCAAACAGATTTCTGTGGTTTTTTTCTTAATCCAAATTGTGGTGGAAGTTTCAACATAGGAAGATATACAGATGTTTCCTATTGGCACTTCAACCAAGTTTGTTCTTTTTTAAACATTAAATCACAGAATCAGAGAATCATAGAATGCCTTTGATTGGAAAAGATCATGAAGATCATTTAGTTCCAAACCCCACCAGGGACAAGGTTGCCACTCACTAGATCAGCCTGCCCAAGGCCCCATCTAACCTGACCTCAAATGCATCCAAGAATGGGGATCCTTTATATTGTGTGTAGGTAATCACAATAGACATAAAACTTTCACTTGCATTTCACTTGCACTTGCACTCTTTACTTCTGACTTTGCTTAACCTAGTCACACCCTGGTAGAAATACTTCATCTCAAACTTCTGCACATGCTTTAGCTGAACACCACCTATGACTTTTTAAGTTACTTGAGATTGGTATGTTTGTGTCATTCCCATCAGCCTTTACACCTGACTTGCAGGGTGATGTAAATAGTAATTCTCCAAAAGATCTGAGTTGTTTTTGTTTCTATGGTACAATAAATAATATACATCGTGTGAAAAGCTCTCATCTGAATACATATCTGCATAAGTACACTTCAGTTTTTAGTATATTCTTTAAGAAAATGGGCATTATGAGTATTATACATGCTCATGTGTGTACAGTCCAGGCGCAGGGGGACTTCTGAAGGTCACTTGGGCTGACCACTCAAAAGCATGCTCAAAACATACCATACCGCTCAGGGCAGTCCCCAGGCAAGTTCTGAACATCTTCAGAGACAGAGATCCCGCATCTTCTCTGCACTCCAGTTCCAGTGTTTGACTATCCTCATAGTGATTTTTTGTCCTAACATATCAAAATGTCCTGTGTTGCAAATTCCATTTGGTGCTTCTCATCCTTTCATTGTGAACTCCATTATAGAATCATGGAATATCCCAAACTGGAAGGCACGCACAAGGATCATTGAGTCCAACTCCTGGCTTCACGCAGTACCACCAAACCCTATGTTTGAAAACATTTTTCAAATGCTTCTTGAACTCTGGTAGCTTGGGGCTGTGACTACTGCCTTGGAGAGCCTGTTCCAGTGCCTGAACACACTCTGGTGAAGAACCTTTTCCTAATACTTAGCCTGATCTTTCTCTGATGCAGCTTCTTAAGTAAATTGCTCCAATTGGTGTCGTTTTATTATTTCTTTAAATATTGCAGTCCAACAGAAATAAACTGACTATAAATCCCCAGCTGGAATCAGTGAAGTTGCATGGCACTCATCTGCCTCAGAAAAACTAACCCTTCCCTTCCTCTTCCCCCTTTCCTTTCCCTTTCCTCTCCTGTTCTACCCTAGATGGAGTCAGCTAAAATAACATATCTCTCTTATGTAATTTCAGTAGTCAAAATTCAAGACTCCATGTCTTCTACAACAGAGTCAAAATAATGCAAAATCTGGGGTCCTCCATTTGCTTACATGGTCTGCAGTTGAAGTGTTTATTTCAGGAGATGAAAAAAAGTTGTCCCTCTCTCTATTTTTTTTTCTTTAAAACTTCCTTTAGAATAGAGCAATGCAATTTACTAGTGGTGAACGTGATCTTCAATATGCTAGTTTCCCAATTTAGCAAGCAAATTTATGTGTTCTTTTTACATGTTAAGAGGATCTTACTTGTGAAATTGCTTATTTACTCCATGATTACATCTCAGTTGTTGCAATAGGTTACAATTCTAACGTCATTTTTAAAATGAACAAAATGCAAGCAGTCAGACAATTCACATATTCCCAGAACTTAGTCACCTAGTAAGAAGCTGCTGCTCAGAGACTTACATCACTACCAAGCTGTGATAGTAGGGATAGTAGGATAGCAGTGTCTTCATCACTCAACAGACCAAGAGCATGAAGCAGGAAAGCACCAGGTCAGTGACAACTTGAATTCACTGTAAGCCTCCTAACCTCATGTTTAGACACCAGCCAGTGACATTAGGAAATATATTAAACTTTTTCCACTACTGTTCCCCACACTACAGTAACTCATAGACACAGAACTTGAGAGCCTGAAAGAAGAACTCAGGGGTGAATTTTGTCATTGACAGAAGATAAATACAAATCACATCATAATAGCCCAAATGCCTAGAATCCTTAAGGATCCCTTCTGCCTTAGCTGGTGCATGAGTGGTACACAAGGCTTATAGGGATGGACTTTGTTTCAGATATGAAGCACAGTACACCTCATGCTAGACTTATTGCAGCCTATGAATTCAGAAATTTTGTTAGAGAGACAAAATAACAACTTCTGCAAGCAAAGGAATACGTATGCACTTTTCAGACAGGTTTCCTGACTTACATTTCACCTATGAAGAGACTTGTTTCATTGGCTAAAGCTGGATTTAATCTTAAAGCAAATTAGCAAAACATGAATATGTGCTCCAGATGTCAAGCACTTCCATGCTTCAAACAGTCAGTCTTGTGGAACAGCAGCATAAGCAATGGTAATCGTCAAGCCAAGGAAATCCTCTCGACTTTGATTTGTTCTGTAACCTTAATTAAGTCACTAGCATTCTTAATTTTTCTGATCTAAAAGAACTGCTGTATGACGCTAGTCTCGCTCATGATGTTCTTGTGTAATGTAGTTAGTATACCCATTGCAAAAGCAGCCCTTGAAGAAGGCTTCTACACAAGGATTCGAGAGATGTTATTATCTTTTTATTCAGTTGTCTGTGTAAGATATTATTAAACAGTGGTTCTCTTTTCTTCTTGTAAATCACCTTGCTGAAGGTTGTTACAAAAAGACGATTTCTGCTTGATGAACATGACACGAAATGAAACACATCCATTTTTAAGCAACCTCACTGTGATGTATAAAACAGAATTCTGGACAATGCAGCTGAAGTGAAGTTCAGGGATCAATCAGCTGTATCTCAAATCTAAGACTTATTTTCATAGATGGAGATTTCATTGACTCAATCAATCTATACAGGTATTTTGTAAGTCAAAATTTTTAAATAACCATCCTGAATTCTCTGCTATAATTTTGGTTCACTGATTTTCGGCCAATCTGCAGTGAAGAATATATTATTCCTTTTTTTTTTTCCTACAGCCTTTTCATGTCTTCAAAGGTATGCTCGTCTATTCCTGGAGCCTGTTGTTTGCTAGACTGAGCAATTTAAATAATTCACTCTTTTGGCCCAGCGGTATCCTCTGAACTGCTGTCAACTCCTCTCTTGAAGTGCGGTGTCCCAAAGTGGACATAGTATAGCAGCTGGGTTCAGTGGAGCAGATACATGCAACACGTGTCAGTCTCATGGCAGTTGTGGTTGTTTTCAGTGTAGAATTAGAGAATATCCCAAGTTAGAGGGGACCCATAACGATCATCAACTCCTAACTCCACAGAGGACCACCCAAAATTTAAACCTTATATCTGAGAGTGTTGTCCTCATGCTTCTTGCCCTCTAGATCCTTCCCCATCTTTGTAGCCCTCCTTAGATTATAGGGCCCAAACCAGCACCCAGTGCTGGAGGTGAGGGCACACAGCACAGAGCACAGCAGGGCAGCCCCTTCCCTCATCTGGCTGTCACTGTGGGCCTGATGCACCACCCTGGGTACAGTTGGCCCTTTGGGCTGTCAGGGCATGCAGTCCCTGGGCATAGTGATAGTATTCCACTCGCAGGGAACCTTCACCTGCTGTGTGTTGGGGGTGATGTTTTGAAGGCTCACCCAGCCTGGTATCATTACAACTACTGCACCGTAGAGTCCTGTGCTGCTCCTTTATTCAATGGAATCCTGTTTTTATAAGTGTGTGTTTCCAGTTCATCAAGAACATTTTGAATTCCAGTTGTAGCTTCCATGAAGGCCTTTATCACGATGAGCATCCCATTAATACCTACAGAAGTTTTCATTCTGCAAGCTAATTCAGACTGATAGAGGCTGCAGTGATTTAAGCTGCCTATTATTGTAGCTCCTTAATCCCCAAGAGTGAGATCTTTTTCTCTACTCTCTGAACAGCAGCTACCACAAATAGATGAATAGAAACTTTGTCTGTATGCTTTTGTCTACGGTCTTTCAAACTTAGCTCTCCTTACTCAGCGTTTGCACCTTTTTGGTCATTTTTGTAGACTGGTTTAATTGTACATTTCTGTAGAGCTTAAGGCACTCATTTTAACTTGGCAAGAGGACTGACTGTGTGCTTACCCCTATGTGGGGAGGAAGCACCCCTCTAACACAGGCTTGGCTGACACTGAGGTTTTTCTTATGCAGGAATTGCAAAAAGATTTGTGTCAGAGCCTTGTTCTGTTGTTAGCCTTACCATTACAATACAGGAATGCAGAATTTCTTTTCAAAAAATGCTCTCCCAATTTTATATCAGAAAAAATGAGAGCAAGTCTTGTCCCTTATTTTTTTGACATATGAAAGATTTTTTTCTGAAATGGAAAACAAGCCAATCCCTTAGGAGAACCAATTGATTTCAAGGACAAACGTGATATGAAATCTTACTTTTTTTTTCCCCCACTTTATTTATCTTCCAAAAAGATGCCTCCTTCCGATCTCTGTACAAAATAAGTGTCCCCATAAGCATAGTTTACCATGTCTCTGCCAAACATCGTAAAGGGAATTTGCTTCCAAAAGATTTAAAAATATATTTGTTTGTTGTTTGTTTGCTTGGTTTTTTTTTTTTTTTTTTTTTTGTCTAAAAGTTAAGCATCCAGCCCACACTGGTTGTCTTGTGTAGGTGATTCTATAATCAGTGGAGACAGCCATCCCAGGGTGGGTGAGATGAATGATGACTCATGTCTGAGATATTACCATCATCTAGACCACAAAGACCATTTAGAGTAGCTGTCTCTCTTTAGAGCTTTAAAGTTAGATGAGGTGACCCAAATGACAGATTAAACTAACAAAAGTTAACGTGCTGGGAAAAATGAAACCATCTAAACACAGCATTCATTGTGTGCTTAAACTAATCCCTGGGCTCAGGCACGGAGCACAGCCTGGAATTGCTCATACAGCAAGTGGGTCCTGCCTCTTCTGCATGGCCACATAGGTCATGAAGTCCCATTGCTACCAAACTGGGGTAGAGCTAGCTATGCATGCTTTTTTCCTCCCCTTGTCTGTAATAACAACATGTATTATCACTACTGGATACTTCAGCACTTCTTAATTCTGCATTTCTCTGTTTCTCTGTCCTATGCCCTTCAACGTCTTGCTGTGAAAAATGCTGTCTGTTCTGCTTGTCTTTGCAGAAGAGCAGCAGAATCGTTTTCCTCCTTGCCATACATGCATTATGCAAGCTAGGTTTTCTAAGTTTGCAGAAATGCTGAATATTTTCTTCAGGCTGACCCCATGCTCTGCACACTCAGTGCTTCTCAGGAATCATAGCTGGTTGGTTGATGTGGAGAAGCTGAATTTTGCAGTCCCACATGGCTAGGAGAAACCTACAAAATAGCCACTGAAAAATAACTAACCTGCATTTAGAGAAAACCAAACAAGTTTTGGTAGGCCATTAAAGGAGGGAGCAAATTGTGTGTGCACTCACACGAAGCAAACAAATGCACGTATGTATGCCCTTATTCTTTCAGTCAAAGGATCGTGATGCTTCCAGAGTGCTTTTCTTATTTTTCTTTCTTTGTACACACTACCACTAGGGGACGTTTTGTCATCACGTATCGTATATGATGCAATTTTACTTTCCCTTACAGTGGGTCATGCTTACTTTTCTATCTTAGTACACATCTAGGTCATGGAGTGGATGTCTGAATTTCATAGGGCTTGTGGATGACCCATACTCAATGGGCCTGGGAAGGAGAGAAGTATTTATTTTCCCCATTTCTCCAAAGGAGCGTGTCTATCAATATTCCTCACAAAGCGTGGCAGTTGGTTATTTCACAGCTTGTTGGAGCAACAAGAGAAAGCCAATGGCTGCCTCTCATTTTAGTTTCCAGTGCTGAACACAGGCACTGATAGTGGTTTAGTGAATATAGCAGTAATATACAGGCACTGCAAATCAAGCTGGAAGGGACATCACTGTTGATGACGCATGTGAGGTATTTTCTGAAAGAACAAGAATATCTTTTAGTCTAAATAATTAAAAATCAATTGTCAAAACTCACATTCCACCCCTTTTTGCATTTTCATCTCATTTGTCCTATGTTAACTGACTGGCTTAAACCAAGCCACTATCCACTCACCTGCCCACATGATTTTTTTGTCTTTCCAATGCAGACAGAGCAGCTGGTAACTCTTTGGATCCTCTTTATTGTTACTATTGCTGGAAATGCCATCGTGCTCTTCTCTACATGGAGAAGGAAGCGGAAATCTCGAATGACCTTCTTTGTTACGCAGTTGGCAATCACAGGTAATGTTTGGGAGGGAAAGGGGCACTTAGGCTTTGCAGGAATCAGTATGAAAATGACAAGAAGTTTTTGCATAAATAAGGAAATGCAAGTTGAATGGTGAAGAATTCAGTTGCCACTCAACGTGCAGCTGCAGCTTGTCTTAGGACAGATGGATGGATGGGTGCTTATCTTAGGGCTCAGTCTGCCTTTGATCTCAAAAGATGTTGCTAGATGTAGTAGTGTCTGTGTCAGTTGCAGCAGCTGCAACTCATTGTTTTCACTGAATCTTATCTCCCAGTCTGAATTAGCATCCACATTTCCCAGAAGTTATGTTCCCAGCTGTTGTCATAGAACTGTTTAGATTAAAATAGTTCAAGAGGAATCTGTAGTGGTTCTCTGCTAAAATCCTTTCTAAAGTACTTCATTACAATGTTGCTCCATCAATTACGTGCTTGCATTGAAGAGTGAAAATAACTTCCTGTGGTCTGGTTTAACCAAGTAAGGAAGATATAAAGATGTAAATGTAGAGAGGAATATATTTGGTAAATTTTTTTGTGTTGGGGTAAGAATTATGTGGGAGAATGTACAGAAACCTGGCTTGTAAAATGTCACAATGACAAGGAATGGGAACAAGAGCATAGTCAGTACTTTGTTTCTCTGTGGCCTTGAATTGCCTGAATTTATGGAGTTTTAACAGTTTCCCAAGGGAAAAAGTGTACAGTTTCTATAACAATGTCCTGCTACTAATCCCTGCTTACAGGACATCTGTGTTGTATTGCTTATGTATATAGGATGCATTTATTCTTTTTCTGTTGCTTTTTTTTTTTTCCTTTTTTGTAAGAAACAGTAGGAATTACACAAATTTTCTACTAAACATCTATTTAATACATGTTTTCCCAGCAATTTTGAGTTTTCCTTTGATGTCTGTTGTATCTATTTAAGCTGGAAAATCAAAAGACTATGGTCCCCAATTTTTAACATGTATAATTTGCAAATAAATCAATGCCTGCTCATGGTCTCAATCTGATCTGCCCATGGCCTTGTCCTATTTGAAGATCAACCCTTACCTGAAACAATTGTGACAAGGTGTGCAAAGTTATGTGGAGGAACTGGCTGATGACTATATGTGATGTAAGAATTATTGCAAGATGAGGAGGTGAAGATTTGCAGTGGGTCTTCTTCTGAAGAGCTGATGGCTAGGTTTTGCCTTTGCCTGTGAGTCATCCATAATAAAAGGCTTCACTTCTTATCTTGGTCGTGACTTTAATGTTACTTTCTTTGTGCGCCAGCTGTATTTTCTATCAGATATGCTGATATGGTCTCACAGCACACTTTGAAAACTGCAGTCTGAGATCATGTGTGTCCGTAGGAGTTTCAAGCCAGTTTCTGCTCAAAGAGCTCCCAACCCCAGATTAGTATGGAGAAGATGCTAAAAGGTAGACAGCTAAGCAGTAACATGGGACAAGAGCAGAAAAGTACATGAAGCCTCAGGTGGACACGGTCCACTTTCTACTTGATGGCATCAGGGAGCAGAGTGCTGGGGACAACTGTCATGAGAAGGGCTTTGGAAGGAAGATGAGTGGAAAATGGCCCCATCACACAGATGACACAAATGCAGGGCTTGCTCTCAGAGCAAATGCACAGGTCAGCATGGTAATAGAAGGTGGTTTCTAATATGAAGAGATCGATTAAACAGCAAAGGGCTTTGTTCTAGTTAGAAAACACATGTATTTTCTGCAGCAGATGAAGAATCAGCTTAAGGACACAGGTGTTATGGTCAAATGAATATAAGAAATAGCAGGATAGTATTGGTCCAAACTAGTTGAGAGGCATCTAGTCTGTGTGAGGTATACCAGGAGGAAACTACTATTGGTGTTGTGCTGGGTAGGAGTTCTGTCATTTTTGCACCCATAGGAAAGGCTATTTTACTGGACTAAAATAGAGTTGGATGGAGAGCTATTTGCTAGGGATTTGAACACAGTCTACATGATGGAAGGAGAAGGGATTGCAAATGCAGTTTTGAAGAAGCTGCAATAGTCAGTGACAAAAACAAGGAGACATCCCATTAGATGTGGTCAGCACTTAATGTTCTACAGCTGACATTACCATATTGACTAAGGTCCATGTGTTAAACTTGCTAGCTCTTCTGATCTCCTCTTTCCTAAAATCATCCCAAACTTTCAAAATCAGACCTTGAAAGTGCCTCAGTTCACAGTGTGTTCCATTTCATATTAAAGGAATTCCCATAGACAACTCACCTGACACCCACATCTGCAATGTTAGAAGAGTTATCACCACTTTGAACAGCAAGGCTCCTTTCAAGCAAAGTGAATTTCTTGTGATGCAGGAGTCAGACCACTAATTTATCTTCCCTCACCAAGAGTTCCTGTCAGTACTTTGGCACAAAGAAATGACTTAATTCCTGAAATGGAGCCATTTCACTTCCTTATCTTCAAAAATATTAATAAGAACAAAGCAAGCTGGCAACAGTCATCAGCCTTTCACAACAAGTTATGAGGTAGACACAGAACATTATGAAAACACTGGCTTGTCACATTGCTTTGACATGCCAGGCATATTTAAATCCTACTAACTAAAGCCTAATCTCCTGACAGTCAGTTTCTGCTTACTCAATCTTACTACTTCCATCTATTTTTGAATTCTTAAAATATTAGTTATTTTTGCCAAGGAGCAAGAGAGAGGAATAATGAATACAGTTTCATCAATGCAGGCATTTCTAAGCAGTTATTTCTAAGCCATTTAAAAACTTCTTTTCTATAGACATGTGGTTCATCAGTTGAGTAGAGTCCTAAATTCTTACATCTTCCCACTAATGTAGTACTAATATAAAACGAAAGTATAGTTTTTGTGTTACAGTAGAAAAGGTATTCAAAGCAAATTGTGCACAATAAATGAATAGGAAATGAGCACTGTTATTCTCCTTGGCTCATTGCCAAGCCAGATGGAGAACTGAAGTAACAAACTGGTTGAGGCTTCTTTCATCATGACTAAAATTCAGTGGTCTTACTTGGCAAATTCACAGATAAGACTCATATGTATCCCTCACAACACTATAATTCAACATGGTGCTGGAGGATGCAGGAATCTGTAGATAAGTAAAGATCTTGCTAAAGCCTGGGTTCAGAGAGTATTTCTTACTAAGTATGTGCCTATAGAATGTCTGTATCATTACTGCATTTATGCCTATGTTTAACTCTCAGCTCATGCATAAATTGCTTTGAAATTAGCTAGGAATTAAGCACTAGGAAATCAGCTAAGAGTTAACAGCTGAGTTGAACAATAGTACTAATCACTCATCAGCTAATTTAACAAAGAATAATACTGTTAAGTTTGTCTAGTGCTCACTTTGCTTTTGGGCATATGCTTTTTTTTTTTTTCCCCATCAATGTTTTTCTTAGAAACAAGCTCTTCTGTGAAGACTGAAACTAAAGGTAGGTTTCCTACAGATTTCTATCTCCAAGGCAATTTAGTTTCTCAGAAAGTGTAAGCTTTGAAGATTACCCTGTGGGGAGGGTATTTCTAAACACTTTTTCCCAAATAGATTTCTTCTGAGTTTAACACAACTTATACTCGTGGCATAGCTATCTCTTGTGGCAGGAAACCTCTCATATCTCCCTCTATCTGATGCCATTTCACATACCTTGCAGAGCCTTAGAGTCTTTAACATTTTTGCCTCTGACTGAATTCCCCAAGTGCTTCAAGAACAAAGAGTGGGGCCTGACAGACTGGTAAGTTCACAGACACTGTGATCATGCTGGAAATTTTCAATTTTCAGTGGTTGCACTCAGAAAATATTTCTATCTATTCAGACACTTTACCCAGCTCTACCAAAGAAAGGCCTCCTTAATCCTACTCTCAAAATGTAAAAGCAGCTGATATGAGCATGCATTTTTTTTTTGATTAATATCTCAGGAATTTGAATGTCTCATCCTACTCCATGGGTTTTGAGAGAGGTTAATCTTTTTCTGTATCCTGAGCTGCACCTCCCCTAGTTAGTAGGGGTTGCTGCTGTGATGGAGTCATCCAAGGCTCAGAGGAATAATACGTATCAATTTATTGAGAGCTTTCTTAACAGCAACTAATGCTCTACTTGAAGGTAAAATTGGCTAATTGGATAATTATAATTAAAAAGCATTAATAGGTAAGACAACATCAGGCAATGGCTACTACTGAGAGTAAAAGAATAAAAGAAGAATATGAGAAAATATAGAAAATTGGGAAAGAGAGACAGATATACCGATATACAGACACAGCAAAGCAAAGATGTTCACCACTCCTCAATCCAGCAATGTCTTGGTGTCAGGTGCCAATCTTTGTTAGCGGTGGGTCGTCCTAGGTTGTGGTGGTCAGTTGACGATTAACGACAACAGTACTTACTCCTACAGTCCAGAGTGGTCAAGCCTGCTCTTTTGGAGTGACAGTTTCTGGCTTCAGAGATCTCGGCAGGAACTCCATTGTTCCCATCTTCCAGGCCTTGTGAATTCAAATCAGCAGGTAAGAGGACACAGGGATACGCCAGCTTGTATATGCCTTCACAGGATACAGTGGTGTCATCTCCCAGTCTCCTTTATTAAGCTGGAAACATTTGTTCCCAGTCAAGTCTACAGACAGGAAACACTCTTGGGCCCTTCCATTCGAAGGCAAACAGCTCCAAAGAAATGCTTTCAACTGCAAAACTGTCCGCAAAGTGTTGCTGATTGCCTTGTGTTCACTTGAGATATTCGTTACCAGTCTCAGACATTGAGTATCATTGGATAAGAAGCATCATATATTACCTAAATAGTCCATTCAACAAAAACTACTGTTATTTGACCAATTCAAAAACAGATCAAGCAACACAAGATCAATTCTGGCAAACCGCATCCATCACTCAACTTCAAGCACTACTGTCAGGAGAATGTATTTAAGTTCCTTTTTATGATTTAATGACTATAGGCATATGTGTGTATGTATATGTTTCTGTGTTTTATGTTTGTTGGTTTGGGGTTATTTTTGATTTGTTTGTTTTTCCTTCCCAAATAAATATCTAGAAAGTGGAATTTGAAAATATTAAGATGATTTCTCCCAGAAATCTCTGAGATTTCTCTTTCTGTCACAACATTAAGAAATCAGAATCTGAAGAATGTTGGATTATGTTCGTTACAGGGAGTAGATATAAAGTGGCAACTTCAGCACATAAAGTGGCAACTTCAGTACATGCCTAATTTTAAGCCTTAGGCCAACAGACTTCATAGGAATACATGCTTATTTAGGTATTGCTGTGATTGTAGTGAAGAAAAAAAAATAAAAAAGAATGCCACCTAACTTCTATGGTAGAATAAGTACAAAAAGAAAAGCAATAGAGAAAGATGTGAAAAAATATTCAGCTACAGTCTAACTTGTGATAGAAATACCAAAATTTAAGGAATGGTGAGAAATTTACACTGGAAAGACAAGGATGTATTTTTTAAAGTGCTCCAGTTCCTTTGGCCACAGAATGCAGGCCACAGTTTGCTTTCACCTGGAGGCTGTTCAGTACACCTGAAACTGTTTTCTGAGTGGGTGGAAACACAGCCCAACCGTTTGCCATTTGGGTTGATCCAAACTGCACAGGAACAGGGCGGTGCTCCCGAGCACCTGCAGTACATTGATGA
>JACDJE010002442.1:651426-675317 GCA_016647715.1 Pavo muticus | reverse complement strand
AAAAAAAAAAAAAAAAAAGTTCAGTGACAGGAACAATAGATTTCATTGGAAACTATGTGACAGAAAAGAGGCATTGCATTGTTGGGAACACCTGTGGTTAATTATCATAGCTGCATACATTAAAATCAGTTTCCAACCTCATATATCTTCATAGACTGTTTGGTGATATTAAGTGATAAAGGCTTAATAATCAAAAGTACTGAGTTAGCAAATGTTTTCTAATTTTAATAACTTCTTGTTGTAATTACCAAGTCTTGGAGTGAAATGATTTAATTAGAAAGTAATCAAGAAGTGTCTACTGTTAATTGAAGGAATTATAAAAGATCTACATTTTTAATATATTTCTTGGTAATAAAATTAAAGTCTACGATAATTATTTTTTAAACCGATAAGAAAAGTTTGATACTAAAATGAGATATTGTGTATAATAATTCCCATAGCTGCATTTGCCTTCGGAAGGTATAAGCCAAAATAAGGATACTTTGGACATATTCATTATCTGTCATTTTGCATCTTATCACACTTCAAGAACGTTCATTCATGTTCACAGTTCTTACAAGAATATCAGTAATTATCATTATTTCTATTTTCTCAACTAATAAAGTGAAGTTAGGTACATCAGGATAAATCATGGCTATTTGTAGGTTAGACTGAAATATTTTTGTCTAATCTCTTTGTGATAGAAAACTGGAATTATAATTAAGCTGTTTTTAAAATAAATGAATTTAATTTTCTTTTCATGAACATTTTAACTTTTGGAAAGAAAAAAGGTACATCTCAAATCAAAGCAAAAAAGTGAAAAGTAGTGATTCAAAATGTTCAGCTAAAACCAAAAGTATCTGGATTTAGAAAAGTCAGCAAAGTATGTAGTAGGATTTATAGCTCATGTTCTTTGTCTTCACATTATTCTCTGCCAGCTGAGTTCTGAAAATGGATGATATTTCCCAAAACCCTCTATGGTTATGCATTCACACATTGAACCATACTCAGCAAGTGGGGTGTCAAAAATGTTGAATGTGTCATATGGATAAAACCTTTTTTTTCCTGACAGCTACTGTTTCTGTTAAACATTCCAAGACACTGATCATCCGCTATAAAACTTCTGTGGCGAACTCCTATTCCCTCTTGGGTGTCTGTTAAAGTTAATTTGTCAATGCCCAAGAAGCGCAGGATAAAGATCTTCTAATACCAGCTTGTCAGAATAGAAATGGTTTGTAGGTTTCTGAAATGGTACATGTTCTCAAATCCTACATTTGTGTGAAAAACTTCTCATAAATAAATGTTATTAGAAGAGATGTTTTCCATGAAAAGTAAAAATTACCTGCTTGCAGGAGAAATGACAACTAAAAACAAACATCTAAATTTTTTCCAGGAAATATTTGGAGAAAATAAATAAATTCTAAGAAAATGAGAACTTAATTTACCTTTCGGGAGAATTCTGTTATTGTTTTAAGACTTATAATTATTTCTCCAGAAAAAAAACATGTGATTTAAGGAAAACAAAAACAAAAAACACAACACAACAAAATCACTGTTCCTATTGTTGCTGCTTTTAATCCTGAAGGACTTTTCAAGCTGTCAACAAATGATATTGTATGACACACATGGTACACAACTGCTAGCAGGATGGAATGTGACATCTGTACAGCTGAAGAAAATTTAAATGATCTGTCTAACAAGACTGCAATATCTTGAAGAGGTGATTGACAAACTGTCAGACACTTCAGACCAAGTTCATGAATACATACACATTTTCATCGTTAATTTACGCATGATGTTAATACAATGGTAGGTGCAAATAAGACACTTACATGCCAAAAATGTACCAAGAGGTGGAGACATCTGATTCACGTATGTGTTTTTTGTCTTGCCAATTCATCTGATTTTTATGCACACATACCTTTCCTTAGTTTGGTAAACATTTAAAAATCAATAAAGTAAACAAAATATAACTTCTCTGGAATTGATCAAATCAAACTAAATATAAATAATGTGTCCATACAGAATAGTTGTTTTGCTTTTTTGTTCTGTGTTAAACAGAAGAGATGAACTTGACATAAGGCATATATTTGGAACTAATAACTAGATGGTGATAATGTTCTCTAGGTGTTCACTAGGCCATTAGCTTCTCCTGGCAGTTTACCGCAGCCTTGATCATTACTGCTTAAACTAAACACATCTTGAAAACTTAGGGGGTTCTTTTTCATTTACCTGCCATCTGAATTCAGAGACTTTTTGTCAGCAAAGGAGATATGAGCCAGTGTCTTCATTGTAAAAAAAAGAAACATTTCACTCTATGGCATGTTTTAGATAGAGAAAAAGGGTAATTATTTGTTACCTTTTGCAAAAATTTACAGGAGGAGGAAGTCTATTTTGCAAAAGGAAATAAAAAACGTAAACAAATGACAATAAAACAAACAAATAATGAAATAATGAAATGAAATAATGAAATGAAATGAATAAAATAAAATAATAAAAACATACCAATATGAAACAAAACTGGAGGAGTAGAGGCATTGGAGAACTTTGAAATCTATCAGGTAAAAATGGGGAGCATTACAGAGGCTGTTCCCAGCTGTGCATGGCTTTGTAAGTTACTCAGAGCACCTTATTTACTGAAATGCAGATGTATATGCATGAGAAATTCCCAGTTGCTGACATTTTGTGAGCTTTTAATAATACCATTAGTCAATATATCAGTATGCAGCATATCATATTGACTAGAGTTGATGTTTATAGTGGAAAGCTATTGACTTATGGGATGAAAAAGTGGATATAATTCAGCTTTAGGCATTATTGCCCACTGGAGATTACTTTTTCATGTATAGGGATGATAATTTGCCCTGTAAACTGAAAACTCCTGGCTTACTATATATTTTACTGTGCAATTTAACAAGAATTTCTTTTCTGCCCTAAATGTGCTTTACGTAGAACCTGGAACTTCAGCAGTAGTATCCTCTACTTCCATAACTGGTAGTAAAACAAACGTAAACAAACAAATTAACAAAAACCTTTCAGTAACTAACTAAAAATTCTTAATTTTAGAAACAGTCAATGGCATATTTAGATATAGAAAGAAATGAATACTATCTATTAAACTGCATGACATTGTCAAAAGAGTTGAGGTTGAATTTTAAATCTTGTCTGTTACTTATTTATATATCTTCAGTATGAGATTTTGATCCTTATTGTAAGATTAATTTCAGCTAACTGTGCCTGTCCCAAGCAGTCAAACAGGTTCTTCAGACAGAATGTGAAATCCTCATCCACAAAGGTTTTCAGGACAAGATTAAATAAAGCGTCCAAGTTTAAGTCTACTTCGAGCAAGAATTTGAGCAAATTGGCTACCCGATCCCTTCTACCTTGAACTCTCTTACAGTCCTATGTACTCAGTCTTTCTGAAACTTTATACAAGCTCTTCCTCTCTTTCTGCATTCAGTAGAGAGAGAGACAATTTCAGGAGTTAGTTCACATCAGTAAGAGAAAATGTCAGTGACAGGTAGCATGAAATGTTCTCTGGAGGAGCCCATAAGATTAACCTGCATTTGATAATTAACTTTCAGACAGTTAAAAAATGATAATATGTCAAGGCACTTCATTTTGACCACACAAACTATTGGTCAGTTAAGGATTGCATGACTATTACAAGATGGTTTTTTTTTGTCTGTGACTCATTCATCTCGAACCTCAACAGATGACTTAGAATGCTATCAAATCAGTATTAAATAATTGCAGACAGTAAAAAATGCTATGTGCATTGACAAACTAATGGGCAGGATTCTACAATTTTAGTAAAAGACTGACTTGTTAGCTGCAAGATACAAAACGCTTCAGCTGACAATAGATTTTGATAAGCTGAAAAAAAATGTCAGAATTAGCTTGTCAATAGCAGAAATGAGTCAATAGCAGAACAACTGCTATCCACTTCTAATCATAAAAATGGCACAATAGACAATATTCATTATCCACTTGCCAAACTTGGAGTGAAAAAACAGCCATAATAGATCAAGAAAAATATAACAATAACAGAAACAATAATAATAATAATAACATATAAAGACAAAAACAACAAGAGAAAGATCAAAACAAAACAATAACAAAAAAAATCATATCATAAAATTAATGACATAAATCTATGAATGTTTTTGTCTGTCATTTCACATTATGGTACACTGTACAAAACAGATAACCCAGAATATGCTAATCCAACATAACATCCTGTTTTTACTTCATGTATTATAATTTAAGACTTCAGTTTTTCACCCTTTGGATAGTTGCTTACTATAATGCAATATGTTCAGGGATTTTCCTCAGGTTTCTTGGTAAGATACCCACATACACATGGTAGTATTCATCCCCAAAATTATTCTATGTAACAGGACCAAATCTTTTCAATCACAGTTTGACACCTCAGTGCCAAACTCTTCTCACAGAGGGTAAAGTCATTTGAAGCAGAGTAAAAGTTGGGCTGGTTTTGAGAGCTCAGGAAAACCAGCTTTTGCTCTGTGTGGAGTTCTTGCGTTATTTTCTCATTAGGCAACATCCTTTTTGGCCCTTGATTAGCACTGACAGCATTGCAGAGAGAGCCAAGGTAGAGCTGATACATTTAACGTCATTTGAGATGCTCTCTTGTATCCAAAATATTGGTAGGGAGTTGGTACATATGACACTAGGAGGGTAAAATTTTTCTGTTTGTTTGAAGCGGCAACAAAGAGGGACAGCCAGGGGCATCTCAAATGACACTAGATAAAGATCATCAGATCACAGAATCATAAACTCCTTAGAGTTGGAAGGGACTTTTAAAGGTCATCTATCCCAACTGCTCTGCAGTGAACAGGGACATGCACAGCTAAATCCGGTTGCAAAGGGCTTGATCCAGCCCCACCTTGAATGTCTCCAGGGACAGGGCATCCACCAAATCTCCGGGCAACTATTCCGGTGCCTCACCACCCTCATTGTTAAAGACTTTTTCTTTATATCCAACCTAAATCTAGCCTCTTTAACTCTGAAACCATTTTCCATTGTCCTATCACCACATACCCTGCTAGAGAGTCTGTTCCCTTCTTTTTACTTATAGCTTCCCTTTAGGTACTGAAAGGGGAGTCTAGGGAAATTTACTTCATTCTCAGTGTCAAGTTTATGACAATCATTAAGAATATACATACAGTATGAAATATAATTGGATGAGGAACATTTCTGATCACTGAGGTTAAGAAGCAAAATATATTTGGGACTACATTTGTGAGTTCTCTAAGCTTCCACATAGGCTGAATACCTGGACTAGTTATTTGCAGTGAGTGGTTCTAACTCGTAAAATCTGCCACATATTACAATTTTCTTAGTTGTTATGTATCCAAACTGATACAGAGATTATTCTGATATATTCTTAAAATGTTCAGAGATGCTCAGGAATAATTCTGGACATTACTTCACTTAACAGTCATAGATTAAGTGTTTAGGAATCCAGCCATGTGGGAAGACATTAACAGAAATGTATTCCCTGCTCCGACACTTGAAGTTGTAAAAATTCTCATTTTCCAGTCTCCTCACTCCTATCTCCATCCAGTATTTCTAAAAAACATTTCAACCCTTCTAGATAACATAACACCAGATGCACCAAGTTCTGGTATATTTGTTTCTCTCCGTTTCTTTTGATGTAATTGCCATTCAGTTCTTGAGTTCAAGTATTACAATAGGCTTGTACCTTTTGAGCATTTTATTCATTCTTCTCCCTGTTTCTGATTTTCTCTTTCCATTCAGAAACAGAGCATAAAAGAATTACCACTGACAAAACCCTCACTCCACTAGAGTGAAAATCATTCATTTGTTTCTCAGTTTTAAGATTCCTGACTCCAAATGCATGGGTATTCTCCATGGACGTTATGGGACATTTAGCAATTCATTCATTTTCTACACACGCTACTTATTTAGACACTCAGTAGTTAGCAGCTTTGATGTGGAGTGTTGGAAATTATAAAGACATTACGTATCATAAAAATATAAATGAAAGTAAACATTGTCCCTGTTTTATATCAGAATAAATTGACTAGTGTCGTACTCAGGATATTCTATTTTATAAATTATAATTGTTGGAGGAAGTGTTCTCTCAAGTGAAACACTACCTATCTATTTCATATATAACACCAACTCTTTACCTTTTCCTCTGCAAACAATTGCTGTGTAAGACAAAAGTACACAAAGAAGTAAATGTATAAACTCAGATGGCATGCATACGAATACAAAAGAGTATGTCTGCGTTTGAAATGTTAAATGTAGTTAAGGTCTCTGAGTGTTATTGAAGGAAAAGAAATAATATTACATGGTAACAGTAGACAAACAACTCCAGTAGTAAGGCTATGATTTTTCAGATATTTTTGTACAGAAGGAAAATATAACTCCTTAAGTTATTATTCTATCCCGTTTTCTGGACATTTGCTGTGGGGTGACCCACAAGAAATTAGGCACCCACAGAGATGGATATTCATATAAATCCCTGCAGCAGAACTGAAGAAAAAAGAGGAAGAGCAAGAATCAGAAAATTCACGGATAAAGATAAGGTGGTTTAAAAAGTGAAGGAAAGAGGGGAAAACAAACAAACAACAACAAAAAAACAACCAACCTCAAGTGATGCAAAGATTATGCACCACTTGCATAACCAGACTGTTTCTTTACCAGTCTCTGAGCAAGAGCTACAACTTCCAGAACCAATTTTTCATCGTGTATCATGACATTAATTGGCACGGACTATGCTTATGGTCAGTTAGGGCCAGCTGTCTTCACTGTTCCATCCCAAATTCTTGTGTCCATTCATAGCCTACTTACTGCAGAGGTGGAGAAGTGGAGAGAATACCTTGATGATATGCATCCTAAGGTTAACCAAAGCACTGGTGTGTTATCAATGGTTTCAGTCAAAATCCAATCCACTGCACTGCCTGGGCTCTTATGAAGACAGGTAACTGCATTCTAGACAGATTCAGTACACCATTGTAAATGTTGGTGTCAAAACAATGTCTGTCTTAGACTACAGCACTGATACAGCAAATACAGTGAGATGAAACAGATGGGTCCACTTTGGGATCTATCATACTTGCTGATTTGATTTTAATGACTTTCTTAAATTCTAATTACTTTTTTTTTTTTTTTTTTTACCCTTAAAATCTTATAATTTATCCTTGTAGATATTCAAAAATTTGACAGACACAACATTTAACAACCTGATCTACATAGGCTCAACCTTGAGTGGTGGACAGAGAAGACAACTACCAGAGGTCCCTTCTAGCCCGTACCAAATGGTCCTGTTCTGTTTCCACACTAGTCCACTCCTATCAGGTTCAGCAATACTGTACACAGCTACTACCACTTGGATCACCACTTCATCCACAGTTTTTTGCAGTATCTTCAGATGCCTGGACTCTCAGTGGTTGGGTATCTTACCTGTGGGGATGTTCTCTCTGCAGTTTTCACACTGTAACTGTGAAATATTGTGATAAAAATCACAGAGGTAACTACCGATGTTTGTTAATACTTGTACACATCTAAATTTAGTAAATGTCTTGATCTGCAGAGAGTTTGTCCACAGATACAGATTATGGAAAGTACTGAAAAACTCTAAAACTTACTAAAACCTACTAGTTGAAAAGGAAATTTAAAGGTTATCTAGTCCAAACCTCCTACAATGAACAGGGACATCCACAGTTCGATCACCTTGCCCAGGGCCTGATCCAGCCTCACCTTGAAAGTCTCCAGGGAAGGGCCTTGTTTTTCTTGACCCCATCCCTACACAGCCTAGCAGTTTCCTCATACTCTTCCCTGTCCCTATTTCCACTGCCTTTGCATTTTTTCTTGCTCTTCAGTTTGACCACCAGGTCCTGATTCAGCCATGCTAGTCTCTTGCTTCATTTTCCTGACTTGCTACACTGGGGGATGGAGAACTTCTGCTCTCTGAGGAAAGCTTCCTTAAAGATCTGCCAGATCTGCTCTGCACCCTTACCTGTGAGGACAGTTTCCCAAGGTGCTTTGTTCATTGAGTCCCAGAAGAGCTGAAAGTTAGCTTTCCTAAAATTTAGCATCCTAATTTTATTCTTCCCTGTCTCATATCCCTTTGGAACACGAACTCAAACATAGTATGATCACTACAGCCCAGGCAGCCTCCAGTCTTAATGTCACCAATCAGTTCATTTGCAATGATGAGCAACAGATCCAGTACTGCATTCCCCCCAGTAGGGCCATCAACTATTTGACTCAAGCAGGTATCCTCAATGCATTCCGGGAGCCTCTTGGATTGCCTACACCTCACTGCGCTACTTTTCCAGTAGATGTTTGGGTGGTTGAAGTACCCCAGCAAGATAAGCTCTTGAGATCATGGTGCCTCCTGTAGCTGGAGGTAGAAGGCCTCATCGACAGGCTCTGTGTGATTGGGTGGCCTGTAGCAGACACCGATCGCAAGGCTCTCACTGCTGCCTCAGTCTCTACCTGTCACCCATAGGCCTTCAACTTGCTCATGACTATTCTTTAGGAACAGATGTTCACATTCTATTCCTTTCCTGGTATAGATAGCAACATCTCCTCTCCTCTTTCCTTGCCTCGCCCTTCTGAAGAGCAAGTAGACATTGGTAGCCATACTCCAGTCAAGGGAATCATTCCAGCAGGTTCCAGTGATGGCAACTATACAGCGGTTTTCAGGCAGAAGAGTATCTTCCAGCTCCTCATGTTTGTTTCCCCAGCTGCGTGCATTGGTGTACAGGCACTTCAGCTGGGCAGCGGGTCTTGTCACTTCCTTGAAGAATAACACCTTAATTCCTTTTAAGTATTTCCCTTGATTTTCCCCATTGCCTTCTCATGTTGCCCTAGCCATCACTGCCTCATCATCATGGGATTTCATAGGTGCAGCACCTCTCAAGGCAGCAGGTCCTTCAAGCCCCTGCTAGCTAGCACCCTTTGTCTCTAATATAGCTATATCATACCACACCTTGTCATGGGAAGGCTCACTATTCCCCTTGTTCCCATTGAGACCCAGTTTAAAGCCCCCCCCAACAAGCCCTGCTAGCTTTCCCCCCGGGACTCTTCTCTCCCTTTGAGAAAGGTGAACCTCATCTGATGCCCACAGACTCAGTGCCATATAGAGTCACAGAACCATAGAATCAGAGAATGGCCTGGATTGAAAAGGACCTCAAAGATCATCTAGTTTCAACCCCTCTGCTATGTGCAGGGTTGTCAGCCACTAGACCAGGCTGCCCAGAGCCACATCCAGCCTGGCCTTGAATGCCTCCAGGGATGGGGCATCCACAACCTCCTTGGGCAACCTGTTCCAGTGTGTCACCACCGCCTGAGTGAAAAACTTCCTCTTAATATCTAACCTAAACCTCCCCTGTCTCAGTTTAAAACCATTCCCCCTTGTCCTATCACTATCCACTCTCGTAAACAGTCGTTCCCCTTCCTGTTCATATGCTCCCTTCAAGCACTGGAAGGCCACAATGAGGTCTCCCCAGAGCCTTCTCTTCTCTTCTCCAAGCTAGACAAGCCCAGTTCCCTCAACCTTTCCTCATAGGAAAGTGCAAGTGCACACTGATGGCTCATATCCAGCTCCTCATCTACCAGGACCCCCAAGTCCTTCTCCTCAGGGCTGCTCTCAAGGAGGTCTTCCCCCAGTCTGTATAAATACTTAGGATTGCCCCTGCCCAAGTGCAGCACCTTGCACTTGGTCTTATTGAACCTCATTAGGTTCACATGGACCCACTTCTCCAGCCTGTCCAGGTCCCTCTGAATGGCTTCCCTTCCCTCCAATGTATCGACTGCACCACTCAGCTTGGTGTCATCCACAAACTTGCTGAGGGTGCACTCGATGCCATCATCTATGTCATTGATGAAGATGTTGAAGAGAACTGGTCCCAAGACCAACAACCCCTGAGGGACACTGCTTGTGACTAGCCTCTACCCTGACACAGAACCATTGATCACAACTCTTTGGCTGCAACCAGCCAACCAATTCTTAATCCTCCAAACAGTCCATCCTTCAAATCCATACCTCTCCAATTTAGAGAGAAGGATGTGGTGAGGGACCATATCAAAAGCCTTGCAGAAGTCCAGGAAGATGACGTCCATTGCCCTTCCCCCATCCACCGATGCCGTCACTCCATGATAGAAGGCCACCAGGTTGGTCAGGCAAGATCTGCCCTTGGTGAAGCCATGCTGGCTGTCTCAGATCACCTCTTTGTCTCATAAGTGCCTTAACATAGTTTTTAGGAGGATCTGCTCCATGATCTTCCCAGGCACAGAGGTGAGGCTCACTGGCCTGTAGTTCCCCGGGTCTTCCTTTCTCCCTTTCTTAAAAATGGGAGTACTGTTTCCCTTTTTCCAGTCACTGGGGACTTCACCGTGCAGCCATGATTTTTCAAATATGATGGAGAGCGGCTTGGCAACCACTCTCAGAACGCCAGGATGGATATCATTCGGCCCCATGGACTTATATACATTCAATTGCATGAGGAGGTCTTGGATTTGTTCCACTGTTACAGTGAGACAGAATCTGCACCTCACACCCTCACCTAGAGTTTCAGGGTCCTGGCAGACATGGGAAGACTGCCCACCAGTGAAGACTGAGGCTGAGTACCTCAGCTTTTTCTATGCTTGAGGAAGCCAGCTCTCCATTACCTATTATCAGAGGGGGAACATTCTCCTTGGCCAGTCTCCTCCTGCCTATGTACTTGTAGAACCCCTTATTGTTATCTTTCACATCCCTCATGAAGTTCACCTCCCTCTGTGCCTTGGGTTTCCTAATCCTATCTCTACACACATGGACAAAAGCCCTGTATTCCTCTCAGGCTACACAACCCTGCTTCCACTTCCTGTACATATCCCTCTTTTCCCTCAGTGTAAGCTGCAGGTCCTTGCACAGCCACATCAGTTGCCTGCCTCCCCTGCTTGACTTCTTCCGCTGGGGGATGGGTAGCCATTGTGCTCACAGAAGGGTGTCCTTACAGAGCTGCCAGCTCTGTTCTTAAGCTCTGCCCTTAAGGACAGTTTCCTGGGGATCCCATCCAGCAATTCCGTGAGCAGCCAGAAGTTTGCTCTCCTGAAACAGAGGGTCCTGACTCTACTTTTTGCCATTCTTCAAGACCACAAACTCCACCAGGGCATGGCCACTGAAGCCCAGGCTGCCTCCCCTCTTAACCTCTCCAACGTTCTATTCCTCTCCTCCACACTGGTGAGCACCAGGTCCAGTCGGTCCATCTAATACCTGGATCAGGAAGTTATCCTCAGTAGACTCCAGGAATCTCCTGGATTGATATAGGCCATTTGATTGTCAGAAAAACTAAAGTTCTGGCAATGGCACCAGTCACTAACCCAGGTATTTAAAGCTAAGATCCTTTGGTTTGTTTCTGTGTCCTTACCCAATAGAGGAAGCAGAGAAGAAAAGATGATCTATGCATTTAATTCCTTCAGCCATTGTCTGAAGCTCCTTTTGATAGCCCTTGACATACATGTAGCTGCTTCATCTCTCCCGAAATGGTAAAGCAGTAAGGGGTTGTGGTGTGACAGCTGTAGGTCGTTTTCTGGTGACATCCTTCACCTGAGCCCCAGTGTGATGTTCAACAAACCCAAGTGTAAGGTCTTGCACCTTGGTCATGGCAATGACACTGGGGTACTGGTGGATGGCAAGCTGGACATGAGCCAGCAATGTGCCATCACAGCCCAGAAAGCAAACAATATCCTGGGCTGCATCAAAAGAAGCATGACCAGCAGGTTGAGGCTGGTGACTGTGTGCCACTCTGCTCTGTGCTGGTGAGACCTCACCTGCAGTAGTACATCCAGATGTGGAGGCTGCAGTACAGGAGAGACATAGACATGTTGGAACGCGTCCAGAGGAGGGCCACAAAAATGATCCAAGGAACACCTCTCCTACAAGAACAGACTGAGAGAGATGGGGCTGCTTAGTGAATATTTTCTACAAAACACTACATTTATTGAGGTATTTTTACTCCAAACCTTCAACTATTTCAATATTTACAAACACTGCTTTTATGCTACATGCTCCTAGTTTTTCTATTCTGTCCTCAGCTGAAGGACGTTCTTGTGATCACATGCCATTATATACTGGTTATTCTCACAAAAAGGGCACATGATGATATGTCTTACTTATTTTGTTCTGCAAGAAATAATGGTTTCTCCAGATACGGTAATATCTCTACAGTAATATCATTTATCTGCATTTATTTAGTAAAGTATAATGGATTTTTTGCCCGAGGCAGTATTCACTTTGTTTGTTTATTTATTTATTTCAAATTTCAAAAAAATATATAACATTAAAAATAATCAACATAGATAATTGCTTCTCACTGAACTGAATAGAAGTTAAAATTCTGAATGACAATCATCTTAAGATTCATTATTAATGAAACTTTCTGTTTAAAACAGAATTTTAGAGTGTTTTATTATGGGGAATTACATGAAACAGGAATGATGTAAATATTACAGCTTTTTTTTTAATGGTTTTTCAGTTGATAAATAGGCAAACGACTCATATGAAAATTGCCTGTCAGATTTTATGTCAACCATGAATCAAACTTAAATCTATCACGAGTTCTTGAAAATTCAGACACATGAAGTATCTGTCCTTCTTTCCCCAAAGTTTTGTAATAGAAGGTACTGAAGTGTTTTGTTTGTTTATTTGCTATTCGTTGTTTTGTAATCATCTGTAATTCCAGTGTTTTTAAATACGTGCATTATCGCACCGTTTTTTCTTTCCTCAGAGCTAGATTGTAATGATAAAATGTATGGCTGGAATATATTTGAACAATTTATGTTTTTACACTTATTCTACTTCTTTTTCTCAATTCTTCTTAGTATTTTAATTTACTATGAAAATCAGGAATATATTTATATTTGCTACTAATGTCTGATAACTATTTCCTTAACTCTTCATCTATTAATTTGTTATCTCTTAACTTCTTTCTCTCCATATATTGTGTTTCCTTGCCAAAGACTCCTGAAGAACAACAAGAATGTTTCTTTTATTAGTCTTTTTTCATTGGACATAGTTTTCCTATATCTAACTTTTTTTTTTTTTTTTCCTTCTATTGCTTATTAGTGTTTCCTTTCTCCTAACTCAGTTTTCTATTATCCTTTTTTTTCAGTGTAGCCTGACAACACATTCTTATAACTTTTGTCTAAGATACAACATTCCAGTTGTTTTCATATGTTCGAAAAGGAAAATATATAGACTTTCTCAATAGTCATGTTCTGGATCTGTTCCACTCAGCTGAATTCTCTGCCTTATTTCTTCTTGTTCCTTTTGCTCTTTATCATTGAAAATCTTAGTTACAGAACTATTTTCATCCTTTCATTTAATTTAAATGGAATCAACTTTAAATCACTCTATCTAGGGTTAATGTTCATGCTTGGTTTACCTTCTCAACATACCACTACCAATCTTGCAGTGAGATCAGAAATCTTTCAACTCTGGCAAACCTGTAGACAGCAAGGACTGATATTCTCTCACAGTTAAATTATTGTGAAGAAATGATATGGACGATGCAATTTTGATTTTCCATGCTCCTAGGACAGTATAAAAAACAGTAAGCTGCTCTAACTAAGATTAGTATGGAAGGAGGCTAATTGGTCTTTCACCTTATTTTTGCTGTCATTTCCGCAGGGATTAGGTTAAGCCTCAGTGTATGTTTCATCAGGGAATCACAGAGATTATACTTTGTCTCGCTGTCTATCATCCAGACACTTCCTCTAATGTTGACTTGATTTTTATAAGCCTCGCAACTCATCATGCATTTTCTTTTAGTCAAAATAAGTATATAATTTATAGCATCAAAGGCAGCAGTTAGGGTAATTGAATGCAATGCATGAGATAGTATCATGCTTACTAAATCTTCATTGAGCTTACTGATTTCCCACCTTTTACCCAGGCCAAGTCTCATCCTACCTATCAGAATTTTGCATCTTTAAAATAAGAGGATGCTAATGAGGTTGTATATGAATCTCACCTCAGACATATAAAGCATTCTGGGTAGAACTGAGCTTGCCTACGGTGAAGTAATATAACCAAAAGTCATGCCCTGTTCCTTTAAAATAAAACCCTACTCATTGACAAAATTGAATTGCCATAGGAAAATGTTGATTACTCAGCAAGATTTAAATGACATAGAAAAATCAAGCCTTTTTCTTTTTGGTTTCAGCTAGAAATCATCACCAATACTATAAAATTTGCTATCATTCTGATATCTAAGTGCTTAAATATCCATAGAAGCTTTTCTTGTCCTAAAGCTTAAATCAGTTTATTTCTTTGAGATGGAACTTCAAAAGATGGCAACATCTACATCTGGGATATCACTTTCAAGCCAGTAAAATTAATAGCCATTTTTTAGGTAATGGTTCCTTGGCTCTGCTTACAAGTTATCTTTGGGATGAGTTGAATTCTACTCTACCAATACCAATTTCTTGTTTTGACTACAAGATAGACCAAGGGTAGGACTAAGCAAAGAAATCTATGATTGTTCAAACAAATCTTACCCTTTGTCTCTCTGCACAGTCAATGAAAATAGATATCTATGGAAGATAAATCATACTACCTACAATCCATGTTTAAGGAAGGTGGAGTGAATATCCATTTGAAGGATATCCTTCTGTACTGCATATGCAGAAAAACCTTTTACATAATCAGCTTAGAAAAAAAATATCTAATTCTTAGTTGATCAAAGTACATGAATTGTATTTGAATTTTTAACTTCAAGGGCATTCTGGTGGACAACAGGTTGGCCACGAGCCAGCAGTGTGCCTTTGTGGCCAAGAAGGCCAATGGTATCCTGGGGTACATTAGGAAGAGTGTGGCCAACAGGTTAAAGGAGATGATCCTCCCCCTCTACTTCGCCCTGGTGAGGCCATATTTAGAATACTGCGTCCAGTTCAAAAAGGACAGGGATCTCCTAGAAAGAGTCCAGCAGAGGGCCACAAAGATGATAAAGGGCCTGGAGCATCTCCCATGTGAGGAAAAGTTGAGTAAGCTGGATCTGCTCAGCCTGGAGAAAAGAAGACTGAGGGGGGATCTGATTAATGTTTATAAATACCTAAAGGGAGGTGGGAGGCAAATGGATGAGGCCAGGCTCTTCTCAGTGGAGCATGGAGATAGAACAAGGAGCAATGGCTTAAAATTTGAACATAGGAAATTCCACGCAAATGTGTAGAAGGACTTCTTTGTGGTAAGGATGACAGAGCAGGTTGCCCAGAGAGGCTGTGGAGACTCCTTCTCTGATGATATTCAAGACCCGTCTGGACACCTAACTGTGCAACCTATTGCAGGGTACCTGCTTTGGAAGGGGGATTGGACTCGATGATCTCCTGAGGTCCCTTCTAACCCTTGTGATTCTGTGATTCTGTAATCTATGGTTGAACTTGATAACCTAAAGTTCGGCTAGATAATCTACTGATGTCCCTTCCAACTTTAACCATCCTGTGACTATGTGATACAGTGAATTATACTAACCCTTTATTTAATTATTTCAAAATAGCAGGTAGTGAATAATTTATTATAATTCTTGATAAGTTATTCTACTTTTTTTCCATCATTTTTGCTAAAAAATATATGATCAGTTTGCCAAGTTTCAATTCCTGACCACAGAATCTGTAATTCTTTTCCTTCTAAAACTGAAGAAATTTCTGTTATCACATTTTTATTCCCTTAGTGAATATTTATAGACCATGTCTAGTTACCCCTTTATTTTATATCTGAAAAGTTAAATACAGCATGGAGTAATTAATCCCACAGCATTTTAAAATCTGCAGTAATTCTCATGGAAATTTTCTGAACCTTTTCCAATCTTTTCCAAAATCTTTTCTTACCTGTCCACTGGAAGACTGAATAGTGTTCCTATAATGGTCATGCTAATGCAAAGTACAACTTAATAAGCAGATTCCTTTCTATTATTTGATGCACTTTTTTGTTCATGTGTTTAAAGATCACATTAGTCCTCTGCAACTTCATGTTGTTTTCTCTCTCTCNTGCCCAGAGCCACATCCAGCCTGGCCTTGAATGCCTCCAGGGATGGGGCATCCACAACCTCCTTGGGCAACCTGTTCCAGTGTGTCACCACCGCCTGAGTGAAAAACTTCCTCTTAATATCTAACCTAAACCTCCCCTGTCTCAGTTTAAAACCATTCCCCCTTGTCCTATCACTATCCACTCTCGTAAACAGTCGTTCCCCTTCCTGTTCATATGCTCCCTTCAAGCACTGGAAGGCCACAATGAGGTCTCCCCAGAGCCTTCTCTTCTCTTCTCCAAGCTAGACAAGCCCAGTTCCCTCAACCTTTCCTCATAGGAAAGTGCAAGTGCACACTGATGGCTCATATCCAGCTCCTCATCTACCAGGACCCCCAAGTCCTTCTCCTCAGGGCTGCTCTCAAGGAGGTCTTCCCCCAGTCTGTATAAATACTTAGGATTGCCCCTGCCCAAGTGCAGCACCTTGCACTTGGTCTTATTGAACCTCATTAGGTTCACATGGACCCACTTCTCCAGCCTGTCCAGGTCCCTCTGAATGGCTTCCCTTCCCTCCAATGTATCGACTGCACCACTCAGCTTGGTGTCATCCACAAACTTGCTGAGGGTGCACTCGATGCCATCATCTATGTCATTGATGAAGATGTTGAAGAGAACTGGTCCCAAGACCAACAACCCCTGAGGGACACTGCTTGTGACTAGCCTCTACCCTGACACAGAACCATTGATCACAACTCTTTGGCTGCAACCAGCCAACCAATTCTTAATCCTCCAAACAGTCCATCCTTCAAATCCATACCTCTCCAATTTAGAGAGAAGGATGTGGTGAGGGACCATATCAAAAGCCTTGCAGAAGTCCAGGAAGATGACGTCCATTGCCCTTCCCCCATCCACCGATGCCGTCACTCCATGATAGAAGGCCACCAGGTTGGTCAGGCAAGATCTGCCCTTGGTGAAGCCATGCTGGCTGTCTCAGATCACCTCTTTGTCTCATAAGTGCCTTAACATAGTTTTTAGGAGGATCTGCTCCATGATCTTCCCAGGCACAGAGGTGAGGCTCACTGGCCTGTAGTTCCCCGGGTCTTCCTTTCTCCCTTTCTTAAAAATGGGAGTACTGTTTCCCTTTTTCCAGTCACTGGGGACTTCACCGTGCAGCCATGATTTTTCAAATATGATGGAGAGCGGCTTGGCAACCACTCTCAGAACGCCAGGATGGATATCATTCGGCCCCATGGACTTATATACATTCAATTGCATGAGGAGGTCTTGGATTTGTTCCACTGTTACAGTGAGACAGAATCTGCACCTCACACCCTCACCTAGAGTTTCAGGGTCCTGGCAGACATGGGAAGACTGCCCACCAGTGAAGACTGAGGCTGAGTACCTCAGCTTTTTCTATGCTTGAGGAAGCCAGCTCTCCATTACCTATTATCAGAGGGGGAACATTCTCCTTGGCCAGTCTCCTCCTGCCTATGTACTTGTAGAACCCCTTATTGTTATCTTTCACATCCCTCATGAAGTTCACCTCCCTCTGTGCCTTGGGTTTCCTAATCCTATCTCTACACACATGGACAAAAGCCCTGTATTCCTCTCAGGCTACACAACCCTGCTTCCACTTCCTGTACATATCCCTCTTTTCCCTCAGTGTAAGCTGCAGGTCCTTGCACAGCCACATCAGTTGCCTGCCTCCCCTGCTTGACTTCTTCCGCTGGGGGATGGGTAGCCATTGTGCTCACAGAAGGGTGTCCTTACAGAGCTGCCAGCTCTGTTCTTAAGCTCTGCCCTTAAGGACAGTTTCCTGGGGATCCCATCCAGCAATTCCGTGAGCAGCCAGAAGTTTGCTCTCCTGAAACAGAGGGTCCTGACTCTACTTTTTGCCATTCTTCAAGACCACAAACTCCACCAGGGCATGGCCACTGAAGCCCAGGCTGCCTCCCCTCTTAACCTCTCCAACGTTCTATTCCTCTCCTCCACACTGGTGAGCACCAGGTCCAGTCGGTCCATCTAATACCTGGATCAGGAAGTTATCCTCAGTAGACTCCAGGAATCTCCTGGATTGATATAGGCCATTTGATTGTCAGAAAAACTAAAGTTCTGGCAATGGCACCAGTCACTAACCCAGGTATTTAAAGCTAAGATCCTTTGGTTTGTTTCTGTGTCCTTACCCAATAGAGGAAGCAGAGAAGAAAAGATGATCTATGCATTTAATTCCTTCAGCCATTGTCTGAAGCTCCTTTTGATAGCCCTTGACATACATGTAGCTGCTTCATCTCTCCCGAAATGGTAAAGCAGTAAGGGGTTGTGGTGTGACAGCTGTAGGTCGTTTTCTGGTGACATCCTTCACCTGAGCCCCAGTGTGATGTTCAACAAACCCAAGTGTAAGGTCTTGCACCTTGGTCATGGCAATGACACTGGGGTACTGGTGGATGGCAAGCTGGACATGAGCCAGCAATGTGCCATCACAGCCCAGAAAGCAAACAATATCCTGGGCTGCATCAAAAGAAGCATGACCAGCAGGTTGAGGCTGGTGACTGTGTGCCACTCTGCTCTGTGCTGGTGAGACCTCACCTGCAGTAGTACATCCAGATGTGGAGGCTGCAGTACAGGAGAGACATAGACATGTTGGAACGCGTCCAGAGGAGGGCCACAAAAATGATCCAAGGAACACCTCTCCTACAAGAACAGACTGAGAGAGATGGGGCTGCTTAGTGAATATTTTCTACAAAACACTACATTTATTGAGGTATTTTTACTCCAAACCTTCAACTATTTCAATATTTACAAACACTGCTTTTATGCTACATGCTCCTAGTTTTTCTATTCTGTCCTCAGCTGAAGGACGTTCTTGTGATCACATGCCATTATATACTGGTTATTCTCACAAAAAGGGCACATGATGATATGTCTTACTTATTTTGTTCTGCAAGAAATAATGGTTTCTCCAGATACGGTAATATCTCTACAGTAATATCATTTATCTGCATTTATTTAGTAAAGTATAATGGATTTTTTGCCCGAGGCAGTATTCACTTTGTTTGTTTATTTATTTATTTCAAATTTCAAAAAAATATATAACATTAAAAATAATCAACATAGATAATTGCTTCTCACTGAACTGAATAGAAGTTAAAATTCTGAATGACAATCATCTTAAGATTCATTATTAATGAAACTTTCTGTTTAAAACAGAATTTTAGAGTGTTTTATTATGGGGAATTACATGAAACAGGAATGATGTAAATATTACAGCTTTTTTTTTAATGGTTTTTCAGTTGATAAATAGGCAAACGACTCATATGAAAATTGCCTGTCAGATTTTATGTCAACCATGAATCAAACTTAAATCTATCACGAGTTCTTGAAAATTCAGACACATGAAGTATCTGTCCTTCTTTCCCCAAAGTTTTGTAATAGAAGGTACTGAAGTGTTTTGTTTGTTTATTTGCTATTCGTTGTTTTGTAATCATCTGTAATTCCAGTGTTTTTAAATACGTGCATTATCGCACCGTTTTTTCTTTCCTCAGAGCTAGATTGTAATGATAAAATGTATGGCTGGAATATATTTGAACAATTTATGTTTTTACACTTATTCTACTTCTTTTTCTCAATTCTTCTTAGTATTTTAATTTACTATGAAAATCAGGAATATATTTATATTTGCTACTAATGTCTGATAACTATTTCCTTAACTCTTCATCTATTAATTTGTTATCTCTTAACTTCTTTCTCTCCATATATTGTGTTTCCTTGCCAAAGACTCCTGAAGAACAACAAGAATGTTTCTTTTATTAGTCTTTTTTCATTGGACATAGTTTTCCTATATCTAACTTTTTTTTTTTTTTTTCCTTCTATTGCTTATTAGTGTTTCCTTTCTCCTAACTCAGTTTTCTATTATCCTTTTTTTTCAGTGTAGCCTGACAACACATTCTTATAACTTTTGTCTAAGATACAACATTCCAGTTGTTTTCATATGTTCGAAAAGGAAAATATATAGACTTTCTCAATAGTCATGTTCTGGATCTGTTCCACTCAGCTGAATTCTCTGCCTTATTTCTTCTTGTTCCTTTTGCTCTTTATCATTGAAAATCTTAGTTACAGAACTATTTTCATCCTTTCATTTAATTTAAATGGAATCAACTTTAAATCACTCTATCTAGGGTTAATGTTCATGCTTGGTTTACCTTCTCAACATACCACTACCAATCTTGCAGTGAGATCAGAAATCTTTCAACTCTGGCAAACCTGTAGACAGCAAGGACTGATATTCTCTCACAGTTAAATTATTGTGAAGAAATGATATGGACGATGCAATTTTGATTTTCCATGCTCCTAGGACAGTATAAAAAACAGTAAGCTGCTCTAACTAAGATTAGTATGGAAGGAGGCTAATTGGTCTTTCACCTTATTTTTGCTGTCATTTCCGCAGGGATTAGGTTAAGCCTCAGTGTATGTTTCATCAGGGAATCACAGAGATTATACTTTGTCTCGCTGTCTATCATCCAGACACTTCCTCTAATGTTGACTTGATTTTTATAAGCCTCGCAACTCATCATGCATTTTCTTTTAGTCAAAATAAGTATATAATTTATAGCATCAAAGGCAGCAGTTAGGGTAATTGAATGCAATGCATGAGATAGTATCATGCTTACTAAATCTTCATTGAGCTTACTGATTTCCCACCTTTTACCCAGGCCAAGTCTCATCCTACCTATCAGAATTTTGCATCTTTAAAATAAGAGGATGCTAATGAGGTTGTATATGAATCTCACCTCAGACATATAAAGCATTCTGGGTAGAACTGAGCTTGCCTACGGTGAAGTAATATAACCAAAAGTCATGCCCTGTTCCTTTAAAATAAAACCCTACTCATTGACAAAATTGAATTGCCATAGGAAAATGTTGATTACTCAGCAAGATTTAAATGACATAGAAAAATCAAGCCTTTTTCTTTTTGGTTTCAGCTAGAAATCATCACCAATACTATAAAATTTGCTATCATTCTGATATCTAAGTGCTTAAATATCCATAGAAGCTTTTCTTGTCCTAAAGCTTAAATCAGTTTATTTCTTTGAGATGGAACTTCAAAAGATGGCAACATCTACATCTGGGATATCACTTTCAAGCCAGTAAAATTAATAGCCATTTTTTAGGTAATGGTTCCTTGGCTCTGCTTACAAGTTATCTTTGGGATGAGTTGAATTCTACTCTACCAATACCAATTTCTTGTTTTGACTACAAGATAGACCAAGGGTAGGACTAAGCAAAGAAATCTATGATTGTTCAAACAAATCTTACCCTTTGTCTCTCTGCACAGTCAATGAAAATAGATATCTATGGAAGATAAATCATACTACCTACAATCCATGTTTAAGGAAGGTGGAGTGAATATCCATTTGAAGGATATCCTTCTGTACTGCATATGCAGAAAAACCTTTTACATAATCAGCTTAGAAAAAAAATATCTAATTCTTAGTTGATCAAAGTACATGAATTGTATTTGAATTTTTAACTTCAAGGGCATTCTGGTGGACAACAGGTTGGCCACGAGCCAGCAGTGTGCCTTTGTGGCCAAGAAGGCCAATGGTATCCTGGGGTACATTAGGAAGAGTGTGGCCAACAGGTTAAAGGAGATGATCCTCCCCCTCTACTTCGCCCTGGTGAGGCCATATTTAGAATACTGCGTCCAGTTCAAAAAGGACAGGGATCTCCTAGAAAGAGTCCAGCAGAGGGCCACAAAGATGATAAAGGGCCTGGAGCATCTCCCATGTGAGGAAAAGTTGAGTAAGCTGGATCTGCTCAGCCTGGAGAAAAGAAGACTGAGGGGGGATCTGATTAATGTTTATAAATACCTAAAGGGAGGTGGGAGGCAAATGGATGAGGCCAGGCTCTTCTCAGTGGAGCATGGAGATAGAACAAGGAGCAATGGCTTAAAATTTGAACATAGGAAATTCCACGCAAATGTGTAGAAGGACTTCTTTGTGGTAAGGATGACAGAGCAGGTTGCCCAGAGAGGCTGTGGAGACTCCTTCTCTGATGATATTCAAGACCCGTCTGGACACCTAACTGTGCAACCTATTGCAGGGTACCTGCTTTGGAAGGGGGATTGGACTCGATGATCTCCTGAGGTCCCTTCTAACCCTTGTGATTCTGTGATTCTGTAATCTATGGTTGAACTTGATAACCTAAAGTTCGGCTAGATAATCTACTGATGTCCCTTCCAACTTTAACCATCCTGTGACTATGTGATACAGTGAATTATACTAACCCTTTATTTAATTATTTCAAAATAGCAGGTAGTGAATAATTTATTATAATTCTTGATAAGTTATTCTACTTTTTTTCCATCATTTTTGCTAAAAAATATATGATCAGTTTGCCAAGTTTCAATTCCTGACCACAGAATCTGTAATTCTTTTCCTTCTAAAACTGAAGAAATTTCTGTTATCACATTTTTATTCCCTTAGTGAATATTTATAGACCATGTCTAGTTACCCCTTTATTTTATATCTGAAAAGTTAAATACAGCATGGAGTAATTAATCCCACAGCATTTTAAAATCTGCAGTAATTCTCATGGAAATTTTCTGAACCTTTTCCAATCTTTTCCAAAATCTTTTCTTACCTGTCCACTGGAAGACTGAATAGTGTTCCTATAATGGTCATGCTAATGCAAAGTACAACTTAATAAGCAGATTCCTTTCTATTATTTGATGCACTTTTTTGTTNTTTTTGGAGTAGGTACCACTGATTCTCATTTTCTCCTGCAAATCTTTCACAAAATCACAATTTGTCAGAAGTTTCCATCTGGTAAATGTAACTTGGATTTTCTGATCTTGGGGCCAGAAACGAAGCTAACTAAGGTCCATATAATTCTGTTCTGCTCCATTCTCTGCTACATCAGGATCTGAGCAAGGAATTCATTTCAATACCTTGTTATATGACTGTTACCAACTCCTTTGCTTAATTTTACACCAGGAACTAAGTCTAACATTAATGTAGTCCTAACATCATTCCTATTGAGCTTCTAAATTGAATGTTTATCTTCATTTCAGGATCCATGGTGATATGGAAAACTCCACTTCTGACTGTGCTGGCTCTATTCCTATTTATCTCCATGTGGTCTCAACTGTGGTTGAGACGTTCATCTTCACAAAAATCTTTGAAAACAAAGAGCCCTTTAGCAACAATAACACAATGTTTTGCTCCTAATTTCCTTTCCTTTTATATCCCTTCTCTGATTTTCTAATTTGGCTATATATAAAAATTACAAAAAATAATTTTAAAGAAGAGGCTAGACAGCAATTTTCAGAAATGCTCCACTTTGCAAATAAGAGCTGCAATGTAAATAAGACTGGTTTGATTGTAAGTCATTTAGGAAAGAATAAGCCCTGGCTTATTCCTGACTGGGAAGAGTAGTTCATGTGGCATCAATTTTTGGGGGGTAAGCGCAGATTCATTTTCATATATCCATGCAGAAATACATAGTATCTCTCTAAGCAGCTTTTTAATGATATATCTTCCAATTTCTCAAGATTACTGCAGGACTAAATCGATTAGCAGCTGGTGACTAAAACTTTACAATGATTATCAGGAGGATTTAACTCCAGAGGAGTAGGTCTGCCTTGTTCAGCTGCTTTAGTAGATATAAAACTTTCTGAAAATGATATGCATGCTTCCTCTTCCATTTTGAATAGAGAGCACTTGAGGGAGATACTACAGTTTCCAGTGATGTGGATGCTAATTCACATCTTATTGGCAGCTACTTAATGCTATCAGGTGTACTAGGTGAATCTTAATAAAGGATTAATGAAGGCAGCATGTTTCTTCCTGCTTTTATTATTGCTCCATTAGAGTTTCAGTACATCACTTTTTTTTTTTTTTTTTTTTTTTTT
>JACDJE010002442.1:613306-632360 GCA_016647715.1 Pavo muticus | reverse complement strand
AAAAAAAAAAAAAAAAAAAGGTGGGATGTCTTTTTTATTTCTTCCTTATCTGTTCAATTCTACAAAAATACTGTGGCATACTGTGGCACTATAAGGTGCCACTTTAAAGAGGCTTTACCCCTATTAGTATTTCAAATTAAATGATATCTGTTCTATGATTTTTTTTAATCTTAATGCTTATTTTACTGTCTTTAAACTGCTGCGGAAAGCTGCTACAACACTGCTCAGAAAAACAGCTCTGTTTTACACAGCAGTGCATTGCTCTCAAAAGGGAGGGGGAGATATGCCTGCAGCTAGAGAAGGGGAAACACAGAAATGAAAGCCGAGAGCAGATGGGAGAGGAAGAAGAGCATCTGAACAGAAGGAAAGTGAGGAGGAAAAGTTAGCAGAGAAGAGAAGGAAAAAGAGGAAGTACAGTCCAAAGAATAGGAGAACAGGATCACAAATGTCCCACATTAACTTGGGATAGTAGAATTGTAGAACTGCTACAGACCATCTCATTTAAAGTTCATCTAATCCAGCTCTCCAGCAATCAGCTGGAACATTTACAGTTAGATCAGGTTGCTTGGAGTTCGTTTAGGCAGACTGGGACAGGGCTGCCTATTTTTTGGCTCAAGAATTTATCCTCAGTGAATTCCAGGAGCCTCCTGGATAGCCTACAGCTCACCATGCTACTTTTCCAGCACATGTCTGGTTGGTCCTCCAGTAGGATGAGACCCTGCAGTCATGATGCCTCCTGTAGCTGGAGGAAGAAGGCTTCATCAACAGGCTCCTCTCAGGTGATCTATAGCAGATACCAATCAGAAGTCCCTTCTGAACAGCTTGCAGCCATCAGTAGCCACACTTCAGTTAGGTGAATCATCCCATCAGGTTTCAGTGATGGCAACTACGTTATGGTTTTACAGCAGCATGTTGGTTTCCAGTTCCTCCTGTTTGCTTCCCAAACTGCATGCTTTGGTGTAGAGGCACTTCAGCTAAGCAGCTTGCCTTATTGTCTTCTTGGAGGATAACTTTTAAAGTATCTTCCTTGACAGGATGTCCTAGAGTAACCTTTCTAAATAACATGCAAACATTTTATTTAATTTTACTTAGGAATGGAACCAAATGCAGCTGAGAAGAAAGATTTTTAAGAATGCCAGTGGGTCACATGGGCTATTCAAGCTATCCTGAACAAGCAGCAGACATCTGGGTTCCCTGTTGGATAGCAAGGAGGAGGAATAGACTACCAAATAAAGCAAAATAAAATACAATAGAATAAAACCCTGAAAAAAAAAAATCTCTTTATTAGTCTGTCAGTACAGTTTATTAAATTGACAAGTAATCTAAATCCATTCGCACCTCTGGAAACACTAGGGGAGAGTCAAAATAGGTACATGTTGAAGCTCCCTGTTGGATAGTCTGCAGAGATCTCCTCAATTTCAGTGGGAGAAACAAGCATATTTATTATTGAATCAGACCTTTAACACTGTATATCTTATATAAAAAGTGGGAGGAGCAATAGGATATCAAAGAGGACTGTGGAGGAAGACTGAAGAAGATGAGTAAGAGGCTGTGGAAGTTGGAGGAATTGAAAGCCTGAATCTGAAGCAGGCAGCAGAGGGCTCTAGCAAGGAAGTCTGCTCTTCAGCCTGATTCAGTTGCACAGACACTGCATTTTTTTTTGCTTAGCTGCCTAGCATCGCTTCAAACTATCTGAGAAACCAGTGGCATTCAGGGCAAATTACATCTAATTTACTGTACAAATTGCCAAACTATTGGACCCAGCAAATGTGTTTATTAAAAACCAGAGGCATAGGCATGGGTCACATCTTTGTGGCACCAGATAATCAGACAGAGACTAAGCCCACTAATATGGTAAATTGCATTTGATTTTTCATGCTGGAAAGGTTACCTATAAGGGCTCCTTCATCCTTGCATTCACTATCCTGAAGTGTACGTGGCCCAGAAGGGGGTGCTTGCCTATTCCAGTACTACTGAATTATTTTGGGATCTCAGTTATTGACCCACGCTCATGATTAGGACTCAGTAAACATTTCTCTCAATTTGTAACTCATGATGTTTCCTAGCAATGAAGATGTAACTATGGAAAACTGGGACTGAACTGGATGAACTGTTTGAATGGCTATAACTCTTCGGAAACTCTTCTCTTACCTTGCAGTGGAAAGAGGCATGAGGACTGGTCATTAGAGGCATTCTGGAATTTATAGGGGTATCCAAATGAAGGGTTGACACTGATAAACATACAAAGCTGGTAGAAACAGATTTGCTATTATCTAGCTAATTTATTTGTTTTCTTCTGCAAAAACAGATAGGAAAAATATTTGTTTGTCTTTTAATCTCAAAAATCATATAATTTTGGCATTAAAAATGTGTTATAGAAGGTCAACAAATATATTATGACTAGCAAACAATATGAGACTCGATGCTGAGCTTAGGAATTATATTGCGGGTCAAGGAGTCTAGGCAAATTTTTCTCTCTCAGAAAGATAGAAGATGAAGTCAATAGCTTTTTGTTTTGTTTTACTCAAGGAAAACTTTTCATAGATTTTAGAGAAATAATCAAACTCTAGTTAGTGAGATAATGAAGAATCTTAACACATCTGAATTTTTCTACTTATGTGCAAAAAAAAAAATCTGAATTATTTCTAAACAGAATATAATATGGGAAAAACACAACATATCTGGATTATGTAGTACCCCAAATAAATAATTTAGAATTATGTCTCTGTGATAGAGAATAAGCATAGAAAGTAAAACAAAACAAAAATACGCAAACAAACAACAAAAGCAAACAAACAAAAAGAGCAGACAAATCAGTTTTTTATTTTTGTTTTTTGTGTCAGAAAGGAAACTGGGAATGACTCATTCATTTTAATTCTTCCTGTCTTGGCATATGGAGGTCCAAATTGGAAGCATTCACATATACCACATCAATTAATTAATTTAACCTTGATTGCAGACCTAGACTGGGTTTTGTGATTGGAAATTAATCAGTTTGCATGAATTTATGTTATTCTGTTTAAGACCTAGCTTAAGTGGATCATCTCATCCAAAGTCCTGTTCCATTATGCACTGATCTCCTTTGTGTAAGAAACCTGTCTCACTGCAAAGTCCCCAGTAATACTGTACCTATAAATGAGTATTTTACTGTTCAACAGAAATTAACTAAGAGCTGGACAGTGTCATTTGGAATGGGAAAAGAGTGGCCAGGATTTTCCATCTTGATTGGAAAGAATAATATCTGAAAAGGATGAAAACTTACAAAGTAGATTTTTGTTGAAAAAGGAGAAGATATATGCAAAGTGAAACTTAAGAGTTATAGCTTTAATGAAATAACTATATAGAGATTTATTTATTTTTTAATTTCATCTCTACCTTAGTATCAAGGGACCAACTTGCAACTGGAAATGCTATTATTCACACTAGCATGGTGCAAAATAATTATATGGATCACTGTATAATTATGTACATTCAAGATTCTCTTCAAAAGTTTGATTTATTCAGAACCATAAAGAGTATACTTTTGATTCTAAAGGTCTTTGTTTTAATATCCACTTACGCAATAGATACCATCTTGACTGACATTTAAGGCCTGAACTAGATGTAGTCAAGCTGAAAGCATAAGCTATTATAGCTTGAGCTCAAGTTCTAGATTTTGTTTGTTAGGGCTGGAACAGACTCAGAGCATCTGCAGACTGAATGTACAGGGAGGGCTATAGCACACATTCTCCAATATACTATGATTCCTCTAATCACGAATTTTGCTGAAGCGTGGTTTAACACACCATAGGCATCTACAATTCCTATTTGTTTTCATAGAGGTAGGAAAATGATTTTTATCTTTTTCATTTTTCTTTTTTCAGAAAATCAGAAATATTATCAACTCCATATTTTTAAGTTATTTTTACAGTAATTATAGGGAAAATTCATCTTCCAGGTAGTATTCCAAGAACTTAAATATTTAGTGTAAAATAAAGTTGAAAGATAGATAGAAGTGTGAAATTTCATCATGATTGTGATGCAAATGTTGGATAATCAATGAATGTGATGCTTTTGTGGAAATATGAATATTATTTACAATGTTTTCTGATTAATTTTTTAAAGAAACAGTGACCACTTATGTGCCTGTGTGCTCTGATGAGATTCAAAAGCTCAGTACTCAGTAATTTTGTGGACTTTGCTGGGAAGTTGTGACCAGTTATTGAAAACATAGCAGGGATTAGTCTGCAAGTTAATAAAATTTCCAGATTTATACTTTGTGCAATTTCTAAAATTTCTACATAGAAAAAATCTGTTCCAATTTATACATGTCCTTCTCATCCAGAAAAATAAAGGGCAACTTTTATCAGGCAGAGTTCAAGGCTGAGGTGGTCAAGGAAAGACTGAAAGCATCAAAGCATCTCTGTATGAAAAGACTGAAAAACTGGAAAGTGATTATGTATACAAAATTGAGTATTGTACATTGGCACTAAATATAAAGAAAACTGTCAATGAGGTTTCTCTGTATCACAGTCATTTTCTATAACATATTTCCATGGAAGAGACAACAGGATGTTATTTTAATGAATGTCTCTTTAATAAAAATATGTGTGGACAGAGAACTTGAATTGTTTTCAGAAATATCCAGATCTGAATTCTGCATATATTCTTAGTATTTAAAAAAAAAAAAAAAAAAAAAAAAAAAAAGACTTATTTTTCTCTATGTCAGAAAAACCTGTAAACTTTCTTTGTTGTAGTACAATGTTCTCATTATCTATTTTGATCTCCCACAGAACTTGGAGCACTGAAATGACCTGTGAAAGCTGACTTAAGCATTTTTTCTCTACTGGAGTTCATTGTGGTCACTGTTTGAAATGCGGCTGCTCTGATGGCTGAATGTTGGAACACATGTTGGCATCTGAAGAAAATACTTTGAAGAGAGAAATGTCCCTGGAAAAGTCCCCTTTGGCTGACACTCTTGTAAAGTGAGTCAGTAGTTCAGTATTTCTGTTAAATTTCTCTGACATACAAATCTGTTTTCTTTCCAGCATTTATTAATAACTTTTTCTAACCTATTTGCTTTTGCTTTTTCATAGAATCATAGAATCATAGAATGGCCTGGGTTGAAAAGGACCACAATGATCTTCTAGTTTCAACCCCCTGCTATGTGCAGGGTCGCCAACCACTAGACCAGGCTGCCCAGAGCCACATCCAGCCTGGCCTTGAATGCCTCCAGGGATGGGGCATCCACAACCTCCTTGGGCAACCTGTTTCAGTGCTTCACCACCCTCTGTGTGAAAAACTTCCTCCTAATATCTAACCTAAACCTCTCCTGTCTCAGTTTAAAACCATTCCCCCTTGTCCTATCTCTATCCACCCTCATAAACAGCCGTTCCCTTTCCTGTTTATATGCTCCCTTCAAGAAGGCTGCTGTGAGGTCTCCCCGGAGCCTTCTCTACTCCAAGCTGAACAATCCCAGTTCCCTCAACCTTTCCTCATAGGAGAGATGCTCCAGCCCTCTGATCATCTTAGCAGCCCTCCTCTGGACCTGTTCCAAGAGCTTCATGTCCTTCCTGTTCTGGGGGCCCCAGGCCTGGACGCAGTACTCCAGATGGGGCCTCACAAGAGCCGAGTAGAGGTTTTTGTTTTTTTAAATCCTCTGTTCTGTTCCATAAGTCAATGACCTGTTCTTAATTAAACATCTTTAAAAAAAGCAATGTATTATACCCAAGAATGACACTGTCAGTGTCTATGAAACTGTCTTGTACTCTTAGCCAAAGCATGTCTGACTGGAATCATGATAGTTTGGCTGTCTGTAGTATGTTAAGTAGTGGACAGACAAAATTTAAGGTTTCAGTTGTTATTTGCAACATGAGCAGTTTTCTGTCTATGAAAACAAATTCAGGGTCTAGATATATGCAGTGCTATCACCACTATCACACAACTGTCCAGCTTGTTTAGTTGTTAGCCTACTTCTTCAAATGGTTTTAGCTCTGCAGTCAAGGTCTGCCATAACACTTTTAATAGATATTGCACACCTATAGAACAAGACAATGAAGATGGCAAAATTTACTTAATGTTTTATTAGAAGGTTCTAGATACAGCTGTGATAAAAAAAGATTTGAGAAATCATTGAGATATCAGAAGAACAGTACCTGTGTCCTGGATTATGTAGACTTCTAGGTTTCTGTCCAAAATTAAATTTCATAGGTTCATAGTCAGTCTTTCCTGGCTAAGGCGTTGCACCACAGTTTTGTACCATCTTGCTCCGTGATATAGTTTATGATGTTTCATTGATATGTAGGATGTTAATTAAATTGGCTGGTAGAAATAAGTATCATTTCCACAGCATAACTACACATGTGGCTCTCAATGACAACAATATTATAACTAATGTACTAGCAAACTGTACAAGACCTAACCATGATGCTTTTTATTTTCCAGGTGTCTGAACTCAGCTCAACTCATAAATCATGATTGTTGGACTCTGGAGAGTTTCTTGGTAACTCTGCCATGTAATGATGCCTGACAAAGTTAATTTTATTTTTTAAATATCCATGTTTTACATAGGAAATCAGTGCTATTGAAGGTCAGATTGTACTTATCTTGATGTTGGATACTAGGAGGACTATTAAGCCTGCATTTGAAGATTGTGGCTGACAACAATCGAACTGTGACTCTCCAGAGCTCTCTGCAAG
Source organism: Pavo muticus (assembly GCA_016647715.1). Classification (NCBI taxonomy): domain Eukaryota; kingdom Metazoa; phylum Chordata; class Aves; order Galliformes; family Phasianidae; genus Pavo; species Pavo muticus. The sequence goes on along the minus strand of JACDJE010002442.1, from coordinate 625,683 downwards.
TTTTCATTAGGATCACTAGATCTGAAGAATTTATAGATGCATAGAGTTTGGGATGGATATACAAAATGCACACCAATCTAATAATTGTATGTATAATGTTGAAGAGTAAAAGAAGCCAATGCAAACATGCTCATCTTCCATAATGTTAACCCTATTTTTTTGCCTGTTCTGTCCTTATTTAAATGTACACACAGACCACTGGACATAAAATATAGTTGAATGCTCTTTACCATCGTCTAAGGATATTATGAACAATTCCCTTGATTTGATGCTACATCACTGTGAGTGAAGAAGGCTTATGCTTGTCTAAGTCTGTAAATGATTGTTACTAAGACACTCCTGTTATACAGTATGGCCTGCCAGTATGCACTGCTGTTCACAGCCATCTCACGGCATCTTGCAGAACAACTAGTAGGCCCTGACTTGCATGGCGATAGATTGCAAACCAATGACACAATGCCCTAGCAAAGTCCAAAGACAGCAATCTATTAGTGACATCTCTGAAAGAACTAGCATCCTTGCATGAGATCAAACACCCTTCTATTCTGAACTGAAAGATCATAAGAGACAGGGCAGGTACAAAATTAGTGCTTTTCTGCTGTAGCACTTCAGTTTCTATCATTCTTCTGACAAACTTGTCAAGTTGATGGATTTAATAGCCCCTAATAGCCCAATCCTTCACAAATTTGTTTAATTCTGTTTAAGCTTTAGATACCACACCATCATGTGGCAATGAAATTCATACTCTAATGACATAATTCTTCTTGCTTGTTTTCACTCTGCTTCATAATTATTTCACTGACTTATTTTCATTCTGTGAAAAACACTGTACCATTGTTGCCCATTTGTCTACCTGATATTATTCACATCCTCCCTTCATCCTCTCTTTTGCTCTGTTACATGGTAGACAAATAACTTTTAAAATACCTTTTTACACAAATATTTTCCTCTAGATATTTTTTTTTTCCAAAGAAACATTAGAACTTGAAGGGATCAAACTAATTGTTTTCAGAGAGAAATGTCGTGCCAATTCTGTGGCCCTCTGCTTTTTGTAGCCAGGTCATGTCTTTTGGAAATTTGAAAGGAATAGTTTCCATAAGTGGGTATTTTGAAGACATTGTTTCTCAATACATGTCTAAAATGATACTACCTCACTGTACTAAAAAAATTCTTCTGAATAAAATGTTCTAGTACAGAGGATAGAATAATAGTGAAAGTAGTCATTAAACTCTTCACATCTGAGATATAGCACTAAAAAATAACCACATTTAGCTATCATCACAATCTTGCATAGTCAAGTATTGATTACAAATCAATTACAACCGAAATGATATACACCATCACTTCTTTTTTTTGACTACCTTTCATGAAAGAAACTTGTATTAAAGAAAACATAGCCTTTCTCCAACTGTCTTATTGGATCCTTCTAATTACAGTGGGTTTGTCTAGACTTAGGGGTAAGCTAAAGGTAGGTTGTGGACAACTACGTATAGGTAGGCTGTACAGAAAGTGGATCCGGACGTTTCTTGAAGGTGCACTGTGGAAGGATAAGAAACAATGGACACAAGCTGGAGCACAGGAAGTTCTGACTAGATTTATTTATTTATTTTTCCTCCATAATAAACACCCACAGTATAGTGGGTATCCTTTAGTATCCTTTGGGATACTAAAAACTGTGACAGGCAAGGCCTTGAACACTCTGCTTTAGCTGCGTTTTCTTTTTGCTGACCCGCTGAGGTCACATCTAAATTCTCTGATTTTGCCAGTTTTTGATGCATATATCTCTCACCCTGCATCTAAGTCTGTCATGGTTTTATTATATTTGATTTCAAATATAATGAGAGAAAGTATATGAAGGCCTTACACTAATGCTGAGGTGAGACTCTGGTTGGGTTGAGGAGCAGGTAGGAGAGCTGAAAAGGGGAAAAAAAAGATATCAGGTGACCTTGTCAGGGGTTATATCCATCTCCTTCTGAACGCAAAGTCCTTTGGGGTATGTAGTTCTTCTCTTCCGGACAGGTACCCGGGACTGGAGCATCAACTCTTTAACTCCCAGTGCACTACATGATGCTATGATTTGGAATACCAATAACCAAAAATCATAAAACCATGACGAAGTCCCAGATGAGTTTCATGTATTCATATGCAACAGCAGGTGGTGATAGTTTCTTCCAATTAAGGAATAATAATTTTTAGGATGGTCCTGTACTTTGGTCACAGCAACCCCACACAATGGTATAGGCTTGGCTGGAAGGTTGTGCAGAGGAAACTCATCTGGGGATGTTCGTAAATGCTCAGCTGAGCATGGGCCAGAAGTGTGCCCAGGTGGCCAAGAAGGTCAATGGCATCCTGGCTTGTATCAGAAACAGTGATGCCAGTAGGAACAGGGTGGTAATCTCTCCCTGTATCAGTTCTGGTGAGACCATACCTTGGGTATTGTAATCAGTTTTGGGCTCCTCACTATAAGAAAGACATCAAAGCCCTGGAGCATCTCCAGAGAAGGGCAACAAAGCTGGTGAGGGGTCTGGAGCACAAGTCTTATGAGGAATAGCTGACGGAACTGGGATTGTTTAGCTGCACCAGGCAATGGTCAGATTGGATATTAGGAAAAACTTCTTCAAAAGAGTGGGCAGGAACTAGAACAGGCCCAGTTCTACTTTCAGATGGATTTGTTATTTGAGGCATTCCACCATCCTCTCTTACTACTAATGTAGAATTCTCTTCCCCTCAGTGGGATTGAAGATCACACAGTGGTAGTGTAGTCAAGACAGACGAATGGCCCTGTATCCAGTCTAACATCAGGTGTTCTGCATGCAGGCATCCATTTTTGTTCACCATGGTATTTGATAATTTACCTTCCTAGGATAAAGTGATTGGAAGAATCTTTTCTCCTTGTCTTTGTATTGTTTTCCAAACAATAACATGTATGTTCTATTAAAAATACCTGCTTAAGAATAGATATATTGCTTGTTAGTTGTCACCGTGTTTGGAGGAATCTAGTAAGGAAAAAGAGGAGTAATACAAACAGGATATTTCAGCTCCAGATCTTCTACAGCTGCTTGAGGACAAAACTACTCGAAATAGAGGGCACATACACAACGTTATTATAAACTTGACACATATTCCAAAACATCTGGATTTTGTTTCATTTGTATTTGCCCTGTGTTTACAGATACTACTTTAGTAATGTTTTGTATTGTAGAAACTTTTAATAAAGTCGTACAAGGCTAACAGTTTAAAAACAATAACTGCCAATTATTTAGGGGGTTAAAAAACGGCCTTGAGAATGTAAAGTACACTATCAATCATATATTTGTTATTTAATGGAGAGCTACTGTAATTTAGTTGTTGTGACTGTCATGTAATGGGCCACAGTAAATTCACTTGAGAAGACCAAAGGCAGGATATATACCACTGTAAGGGCTTTGAGGGTCCTAAATTTATATTTTCCTGTAATGCTAAAGAGGTTTTTCCACTCATTTTCCATTCTGAAGCCTAAATTCTTCAGACTGAATAAACCATAACTCGTAAATTCACTGTGACAAACAAGGAGCCGAGTGTATGTACATGAAATATAGATTTAATAAATATTCCTCATATATGGGGAAACTGCCGGTATGCGTATAGCCTACTGCTGTCATGTCATGGACCTTTCAAAAAGTATGACTGGCAGTGTGCCATATTTTTTTGTAGGGCTGCTAAGAACTGACTTTGTTACCTTATTTTAATACTGCTTTTTTCCTAACACTTAAACATTCAGAGGCCTATGGTCATGAGAATAGTAGAGTGACACACCTTAGAATCAAAAGATTGATTGCAAGTTCCATTCAGTGCTTGAGTAAAGGTTGAAATATTTCATGTATTAACCAAATCCACTTAGAAATGCCTAGTTCCAAAGTTTTCTCGGCTTATTAACTCTCAGGTCTACTTGCATGTTTAAATTATTAATGCAAGAATTAAACAATGTGGCTGTTTTGGACTGTTGAAGCTCTGCCAGTTAGCTCTACGTGCCTGTCTATCTAGATCTAAGCCCATAGCCTCAATTTTCGGATACTATTAAAATAAGAAAAGAAAATACAGATCTGTCTTCTTCTCCCAGACTGTAAGCCTTCAGCTAAACTACTCAATAACATGATTTGTACGATTTCTGCTCATATCATCACACATTATTATTACACAATTAATCATAGTGACTGTAGTGAAGAAGATAGAGAACTGAGTAGACCTGCTTGAAAATATTGTTTGTACACTACAAAATTTTCACCAAAAAGTATCTTCAACAATTATGTTTATTTGAAAGAACAGCAGGATCATAGGAAAATCCAATACAGTATTAGTTTTTTTGTTTGTTTGTTTGTTTTTTTAAATTGCTGATTTAATTATTTAACATTTTTACCCAGATAGGAATTTTTCTAATGACTGGACTGAGGAGGAAAGCAATAAGTCATTCTTTATAGCCCAGGAAAGCTTTAGCAAAGTGTTTCATTCTGTAATAATCTTGTCTTCTTGCTGCATATGCAGGAAAGTTCAGTTTATGGAGCATTTTTTGAATAATGTCTGGAAGCAATATTTTTACTATTTTCAGTGTATAAACATATTTGACACAAATCAGTGTTACATTTATCCAATCATTTTCTTACTAAAGCAATCCTTCCTCACGTCACCCTTTAGTAATGGGTAAAACTATGTAAAAGAATGAAGTTTTTTTTGTATTCTCATTTTATGCTAATTGTGTTCAAATTCTACATCACATACCAGTGCCTGCCTGTAAAGAGCCGACTACATTCTGGGATTAATGTGGGGTTCAAAATGTGCCAGTGATTGACTGCGTATTACAGCTAGAATATTTTAAAAGCTGTCCCATTCCAATTAGCAATATGAAAGATTCTTTACCTGGCTTGTCTTAACAGAGCAATGATTGGAGAAGAGGTTACCACTAATGTGAGATACAAGAAGGACTAATCACAAATGAGTAGAACAGTGTGTCACCTTACAAGTGCTATGATGATTTACCATCAGAATGCTATTGTCTGGCTCTTTTCATCATCCTTTTGATGTTAAAAAATCCATATAAAACTATGGTGTCCGATTAAGTAACGCAAGCACGCATCTGTAAAATAAATGTCTTCCGAAAAAAAAAAAAAAAAAAGACTTAAAAAAAAAAAAAAAAGTCCTGCAGCTCTGTTTGTGTAGTATTAAGGACACTTATCTTACTCACAAAGCCATTTTCTTCTCTGGAATGTAGACATTAAAGATATTACAATTTCCAATCTGCTTGCAGTATAATTGATTCTTTGATGTCCATTTTCTGCATTACAAACATTAAACAACATGTCTGCAGGTCAGTAACGATTTTTATTTTAGTGGGACTTTATATTATTTTCTTTTTTCCGTGTATTTGATGTGAAGTTTCATTTATTTACAAATATTTATTTTCATGAGACTAGTATATGACTCCAAATTCTACCTTCAGTATAAAGGAATAAGAAGCTTGAAGTCACCTGGCTTGGATAGGTTATTCTGTTTTTTCCTTACATCAGGAGGATATAAAAACATTGCAGAAACATATAATTGAAGACCCTGAGAAATTGGACAAATCAAAATATACTTCTAGATGGAAAGATTAGTCTAGATAAAAAAAATAAATGATGAACATTTTTTGCATTTCTGTAGAAGGGAAAAAATACTGAAACATTTTCTGTCATAAGTAAGACTAACAAGTCAGCATTTTGAGAGCTCTCTTCCTTATTTAAAATGTGCAGACAAAAAATCTTGTGTCTATCAAACTATTTAAACATTAATGTTTTGTCTTGACCCTCAGTTCTTTTCAAAATGTACTTCACTTAATATATGAATAAAAGCAATTTCATAACTGGAATAAAGTGGTGGGTTTTTTTGTTTTGTTTTGTTTTTTTAAGTTTGGCAACACTGAAATGGGATCCTTGAAACATTTATTTTCAAAAATGTTCTGAATCATGACATTTCAAATGAATCATAAGTATTCCTTATAAGGAGTGAAAATGAGATATACAAGAAAGAAAAAAAACAAGTTTAAGTACTCATTCATTATAGTGAACATTTTCTTCTTGTAATTGTTTTGTTGTTTTTGTTTGCTTGCTTTGCTTTGGTTTTAGGACTATTTCTGGATGTTTATTTATTTATTTATTTCTAAATAATCAAGTAAATCATTAGACTATATATATATATTTTCTTTCTTTCTTTTCTTTCCCAACAAACTCTGTAGTTTATTGATAGAATAAAAAGCTATTTTGAGTGATGACAGGAAATTGTTATTCTGGACAGTACCAAATTACTTGCTTCTGCATTTCTATAAACCAGAAATCTTGTTATGAGAAAATTAGTGCTAACACTAACAGGATTTACACATAGTAATTTTTTTGGTCTATATTCACTATATTTTCCTTTTAGTTTTCCATCTATCTAATAGACTGATATTCTGCCATGGATCTTGGGAGACTATGTGGTAGGACTTGAATAGAGGTGGTAGAAGCCACTCTGCTTTCCTGAGAATCAAAGTCAAGAAGTTTTTTAGAAAATTTCTAGGGTATCATCAGCTGTAACCAAAGCAACTTGGGAAACAAACAGAAGTTGGAAGCCACCGTGCTGCTGGAAAACCTCAAAGTAGTTGCTGTCACCAAAACCTGGTGGGATGATTCCCATGATTGAAACATGGCTATTGATGTTTATAAGCTGTTCAGTAGGGAAAGAAATGGAAGGAGAGGATAAAGTGTTGCCCTCTACATCAAGAAAGGAATAGAGTGTGAAGACCTGTCCTGAAGAATGGACACAAGCAATTCGAAAGCATATGGAAGAAAGAGATAGAGGCAACAAAAGGAGCCTTCTGGATGAGGTCTACTACAAGCCACCTGATCAAGTAGAGCCTGTTGATGAAGCTGCCTTCCTCCAGCTAGAGGAATGTTGCATTCACGGAGTTTTGTCCTGTTGGGCAACTTCAAGCATCCTGATGTCTTGTGGAAAAGTTACAGTGATCTGTAGAAGGCTTCTGGTATTTACTGAGGATAAGTTCCTCAGCCAAGTAGTAGACAGCCCAACCAGAGGTGACGCAGTGCTGGACCTGTTGCTCATCAGTGCTAGGTAAGTGATTAGTGACATCAGGATTGGAAGCTTCCTGGGCTATAGTGACTATCCAGCAGTGGAGTTGTGCAAATACACTGTTTCTTTATATCCGTGTCATGATTCAATGCTTTGCATTAACTTGCATACAGAATTATGCAGTTATTCTACAGGTAATATAGTTTCTGTTATGAAGTTCTCCAGGTGTTTATACAGGTTTTTGGTCATGTAGGTAAATCTATGTATCCCAGATCACGCAAGAGTACAGGTTAAATTTCCAAGCTGCTATATGCCATTTTAACACAATTCAAGCTCCAAGCAAGGCCTCACACTTCAGTCCCTTCAATAAAAGCAGGAGGCTATTGAAGATCATGGCCAAGGTAAAATATTGCCTGTTAAACTTTCTTTCTGATCATCTCTTCTTTGGCACTACAATGAGAATATGGTGAGTGGCTTTCTAAGGTTAGGAAGCAAATTGATTTTGAACTAGAGTTTTGTCTAGCAACAATTTTTAATATGTAATCTTGTCATGAGTGAACTAAAGTCATTAATAATACAGTAAGCAAAATGTGCTACAGTTAACCTTAAATTATAACTTACAAAGAGCATTCTTGCAGTTTCTGCTATGATTTATGGGCTCAGTTTATTCTATGCAAATTCATGCACAGTTTCTAATAAGAGGGAGGAGGAAAGATAAAAGAGCCCTGAATATTTTATAAGCTTTTTCCACTTACCTTAATTTAGAAATATGAAGCTGAATATGTAAGTAGAGAATAATTACCTATTACTAATCTCCCACATAGTTTATCTATTTCAGCCTTGAACATCCTGAGCAATGCAAAACATAACTGTTTTACTACCTGTACCACTGTAAATATGATAATTAGGTATACTTCAGTGCTAGTTTTTGCTGATACATGAGAAGATAGATACTGTAATATAAGCAAGCAGTGCTGTGCTATTGTTTTATATCCCTTTTAAAAAATAATATGCCTGCTGTTCTGTATTTCGTTCATTGGACACAGTAAAGTTAACTTTAAAGAGGTTGGTGCCCTACATATGTTCCTTGAGTGTGCTTTTCCAGATGCAGCCCTTCAATTTTGGAACTATTGTAACACATTTGATAATGTCTTAGAAGTCCACGTGAATGTCTGCAGCAGAACACTGCTCTTTTCTCAGTATCAGGAGCACTTCTGACAATTGGATTTTCCCATTATAACCCCTCTCATTTTAGACCCTGACTCATAAAGGCACTTTGATACCCATGCTTTATTTTAAACAACTCACTCTAAAAGAGCAATATGCAAGTTGTCTAGCTCTAAAACAGCAGTATGCAAGCCCTGTTCCAATCCGCTCCTCCCGTTCCCCAGCTACTAAGTTATGACTGATCAACTCTGAAATTTAAGCAGAAAATTAATTTATGAGTCTTGAGGTTACATATCAGATATGCCTCTCAACTCAGTTTCTCTTTGGAGGACAGCCATGCAATGTGTGAGTTTCATCTTGTGACAAAACAGCAGAAGGGTTAATGCTGTGATCTGTATTTCATGTCCAAAAATCTGAGGCAAGCTTTTTCTTTCATTGTTATTGGGTACACTTTACAATCCAAGACGGAAGAAGGAAGGAAGGAAGGAAGGAAGGAAGGAAGGAAGGAAGGAAGGAAACGAGAGAGTGAGGGAGGGAAGTAGGAAAACTTTATTTAAAAATAAAAATAAAAAAGAAAAGGAGAAAGAAAAGGAAAAAGAAAAAAAAAATGCCTCTAGCTCTTCCATGACATGGAATGACTGTCTCTTTTCCCACTAGGGAACAGTTAAAATGGCCTGAAGTAGTTCTACTTCCTCAGCCCCATCTTCCTTCTTATAACTTAGGAGAGCGATCCTACAATGTATTAGATACGTTTTTTTCCCAGGAGAATCTAGTAATGGCCAAACAGCAATTCATTCCATCTGACTTTTGGCAGGTAACTGAGCTATCTAAATTATGAAATTACTTTCTTTTTCTATGGTGACGGAAAGAAATAGTCATCTCTAGCTACTGGATTCCTATGCTCCACTTATAATTCCTAAAGTAAAAAAAGCACAACTCATTTATTTTATGTTAACTTTAGATAATAATACAACTAACAAAATGTGAATCAATATAGATGTTGAAGATGGGTCATGGAATCATAGAATCACAGAATGGTTTGGGTTGGAAGGGGCCTTTAAATCATGTAGTTCCAACCTGCTTGTGATAGACAGGGACACTTCCCACTAGACCAGGTTTCTCAGAGCCCCATCCAGCCTGGCCTTGAACGCTTCCAGGGATGGCCCATCCGTGGCATTAGTGAATGTCTGTGGGTATATAAAGGAATTCTGAGACACATCTTTTATTCATACTCTCTTCTACAGCAGACACTACTGTGTCTGACTGCCCCTCTACTGCCATCTGTTATATAGAAACAAAAATTAATGGAATAATGGTGGAAAGATTCAACCTTTATTGCCATATTACCAACATCCATCTCTGACTTCATGAGCCAACATAATAAAATAGAAGGCATTACTTTCAGAACAGCCGTTGTGTAAGAATTCTTACTTGAAAACATTCCAGAAGTCTGACTTTTTGTCTGAAATTTCTAGACATGTAGAAGTCACAGAAGACATAGTATTGTGGATTCATAGAATGACTTGAGTTGGAAGGGTCCTTACAGATTGTCTAGTTACAGTGGCACGGTAGCCACTTAGTAGATCAGGCTCCCAGGATCCCACCCAACCTGGCCTTGAACACCTCCAGGGGCAGGGCATCACAACTTATCTGGGCAATCTGTTGCAGTGCCTTATCACTCTCTTGAGTTAAAAAAACTTCCTCTTAAATATCTAATCTTCTCTCCTTTAGTTTAAAATCATTTCTCCTTGTCTTATTACTATGTACTCATGTAAATTGCTATAGAACTGATGAATGCAGCTAACGTCTTATGTTTTCTGGGTAGCCACAGACTGAAATTGGTAGCTTTAGCAGCAGACTGCTGGAAATATTTACTGAACTCATCTGGGAATGTAGGGTAGAAGAATTTGTCAGGTCTAAGGTGAGGAAGAAATATTGGGAAAAATACAGCTCCAAAATAACCATGAGGTGAAGAGCCACATAAAATAGACTGAAGAACAGAAGTTCAGACTTCTGAGTTTTGTCCAGGAAGGGATCATAGGACAAGTTACTGAGTCATGCTCTCCTGGGCAAGTTCATGGGCATTGGCTGGAGGAGTACCAGGTCTCAAGGATCAAATGCTGGGGATCATGACAACAACTGACCTGAATCAGGCAATCATGATATTTGTACTTCGTGGGCTTTATTAATACTGAGCTAGCCTAAATGACTCAAGGGCTGAGCTTCTTGGGCCATCCTTCTTATACAGAAATATTGTTTATCTCTCTCCAAAGGATTTTCATTAAATGACAAATTCAAAAGGTCTCCATTTACACGGACTGAAAATAGACATACAGACCATTTCAAATATATTTACACGTATGTGTGTGTGTGTTGGCTTTTAGCCTATGTCTTGCTGATGAAGATGTCCATGCTTGCCACTTCTCAGGCTCCATTCTCAAAGACAATATGAAAGAGGAATCTGTTAAAATAAAGCCAGATGTCCCAAGTGTTACGATTGTCTGTGGAGATTGAGAGGACTGTCATTTCTGACTGCAGCCACTGGGACTGTAAGGGAACAAACACACTGGGGATCAAATACATAGGTCACAGGAAGAGAGGTGGGAGAAGATCTCAAATTATTGTACTGATTGGCAGTCACCAGAAGAAGAACAAACAGGATTATTAGCTTTTGTTTGATGACAGAAAATTGATAACAAACTGAATCCTTGGATGAAGTGAAAATGAATGTCTCTGTTTTACACACACACACATATGCACACACACCTTCTCCCTTTTTTTCCTTTTTCTTTCTTCTTAAGATTTAAGTGTTCTGGGAGAAAGAAGATTGCATTTCTTCGACGAGTGCATTGTTTATAAGAAGCTGTCAGTATTGATCAGTGGTTAAGGCTGGTAGAAAGAAAACGGTTTACACTTTCCATTTTAAATGTGAGAAGACTAAATAATCTTACAAGCTGTGCTGGACAGCAGCTCCTTCTCACTAGCATTTCCTTTGTTGCCACATGGATATCTGAGTACTATACCTCTCCTGAAGGCAATCCAGCCACTTGATCTCCAAACCACAGCGAATGGCAGAACATTCTCCTTCCCACTGCTCCCTTAGCTACACGTTATATCTCTGCAATGATAATAAAAAGCAACAAGATATGTCATCTTAAGGGGCTGTGTTAGCAGAAATGAGGACAGGTGAGGGAGCATAATGCACAAATGTATAGGAAGTAGGTGCAAAGTAGAAATTTCATGATTTTACTGAGTAAAGAGAAAAACATAAGACTTTTTCCGTTTCCCTTATTATAATAATAAGCAAACTTATTATTCTCTGTTGGTGTAATTCAGTTTTCAGAGGATGTTAAATTAACAAAAGTTTGGTCAAATTTCAATAGTTTGATCACATTTTGATCTGGAAGAACTTATTCTATTTTATTTTACTTTTTCCTGTCAAGGAAAAAAAAAAACAGCTTAAAATGTTTATTTTTGCTTGTTTGTTTTAGCTCTGCTCCACACTCAGATTTTTAGTTCTGTCTGTTGTGATGTAGAAAGGGGATTTTCTGGCATGCTGTGGTTGTTCTTTATAGTAACTCAGTCACTAATGCCAAAAAAACAACCAAACATCATATCTTTAAGAACTGTAAACTTCATTTAACCTGCATATATCTTCCCGAGTACCAAATTTTGCAAATGTTGTTTGATATTCTCAGGTGTGTTTGTAGGCATGAAAAGTAGTATGTACCACAGGAGTTCATCTTTTTTTTATTTTACTGGCTTGTTCTTATTACAACTACTCAAAAATTGGAACTTTTTGAATAATCAAATGCACCGGGGAGCATTGAACATAATGTGGTTAATGAAAAGACATGCTAGCCACAGCAATTCCCAACCTAGACAGTATTGAAACAGATAATTTATCTATTGGTTCTCCATTGTTTTTTTGTTTTGTTTTGTTTGTTTGTTTGTTTTTAGTATTTCAGTGTAAAAGGAACAAAAAAGACAGTGTTTTTATTTTACACCAAATGGATGCAGCAGGCAAAGATCGTATATGAATTTCTAGGTGAATAAAAATACGGACACTCTCCAAGGGTTAAAATGTGACTAGCTTGTTTTCCAGACAGCAGAAGAGATCTTTTAATTTATTTTAT
>JACDJE010002442.1:552544-597613 GCA_016647715.1 Pavo muticus | reverse complement strand
GGGGGGAAAGATCAGTAAAATATGCAAAAAAAATGAAGACATGAATTAACTCTCTAGAAGCTCTCATTTGATAGAAAAAAAATGCTATTCCTGATTTCTAAAACTGTATGCGACATTCAGACGTTGAGATGTAAACAGATTCACTACAAGATATTTTCTTGACAGGTGGAATCACTACAGCCTGATATATCATTATGTCCTGGTTATATCTTGGACAGAGTTGATTTTCCTCGCAGTGGTAAGATGCTATGTTTTGACTTTGGGAGAAAAATAATGTTGATAACACACCAGTGGTTTAGTTGTTGCTGAGCAGTGCTGCACTGAGCCAAAGCAAAGACATTTCAGCGGCTCTTGCTGCCTTGCCAACAAAGGGGTTGAGGGTGCACAAGGAGCTGGGAGGAGTCAGAACCAGGAGAGCTGACCGAAACTGGCTAAAGCATGGGTGTCCAACATTTTGGCTTGCCTGGGTTACACTGAGGAAAGAGGAACTGTCTTCAGCTGTATAAACTGCCCTGAAAGTAATGCCTCCTATTTATTTCCATGGAAAAGACAACAGATAAAAAGATCACTATAACAATATTTGATAGCGCGAGTTCTCAGCTACAGAACATGATGTTTCAACGTAGTCACCAGCATTAGTTCTGCATTTTCATCAGCAATGTGTTGTGCTTATAAAAATCTGTACCAGTGGAAGTAACCCACTGTCGCCACAGCTGAAACACACCACCAAAGTCTCACTGTGCTCACATCCACTGTTTCATCTCCATAAACCTTCAGCAAGTGTCAATGAATGTCAGTGGGTGCCATTTTTTCTACATGGAGGAATTTAATGACACACATTTTCTTCATACGCGTTTTCATGTCAGACACCATTTTGTCAGAATGTCCATCTGGTGCCATCTGTCACATAGCAACGAAATGTAATGGAATACTGATGGGAAGGTTCAGCCTCTGCTGCCATACCACCAACATCTGCCTCTGACATCATGGGCCAACATAATAAAATAGGAGTCATTACTTTTGGAGCAGCCCTCATAAAATATGCAATATCTTTACTATAAGTAATACAATCTTTTAATTTTTAATATTCTTATTAAAATATTTAAAGAAAGAGAGTAACAAAACCATAAAACTAGTGGCATATTTGATCTTATTTTTGTGAAACTAAGGCATCAGGCTGGTTTGATGGCAGTGGTTGCAATCCTTAGTGAGCGCTCAAGGTCTTTATCAGAGATTTTTCATGAAATTTTATTCTTCCTGTGCTTCATCCTTCACAGTTGTTCATGAAAGCGCATACTGCCAAAAAGCAATTACATGAATAAGGTGTGGTTGTGAAGCGAAGGATGTTTTTCACTGGTAAGGGAGGTCTTATGAATCAGATTCGAATATCTGACTGCAACTCTATACATTCTATTTGAAAACGTGCAGGTTATGTATTTATAGCAACTGAAAATGGTGTCACAAACATATTTTTTTTTTTTTTTTTTTTGGCAGTCTTAGATCATAGAATGGTTTCAATTGGAAGGAACCTTTAAGATTATGTAGTTCCAACCCCCTGCTCACAGCCCCATCCAGCCTGGCCTCAAACACCTCCAGGGAAGGGGCATCTGCAACACTGCTGGGCAACCTGTTCCACTGTCTCACCACCCTCACAGTAAATAATTTCTTCCTAATATCTAGTCTATATCTACCCTCTTCCAGTTGAAAATCATTTCCCCTTGATCCACTGACTACAGAGGAGCTGCATCCTCTACTCTTGAATAGGTCTTGAAATCTTTTCTCTAACTCCCTTATGGAAACAGAAAGCATTGGCTGCATATTCTTTCCTGGTCAGAGCCCTTTGTTTGGCCAGCGTATCAAAATGCATATAATATTTGCTATTAATTGAGTTAGCACCGCACAGCACTGCACTCTGCGTGCTTTGCTTTCAGTGTTAATAATGCACTGTTGGTTTGGTTATTGCTGAGTAATGGGTGCATATGCCAGACAGGGGACAGCCTCACTGCAGGACATACCAGTCTACAAGTGACCCAAGACAAAGAGATGTTCCATACCATATGGTGTCATGCAAAAACAATAAAACTGAGAGGAGTTGGCTAAGAAGTGTAGGGAAGATTTATATACACATATATATGCATGTATACATACATATATATACATAGATCTATGTATATGCTTGCTTTACAATTATTTTTTTCTCTTCTTTTTCTGTCTTAGTAAATAGTTTTTTTTTTTTTTTTTTAATCTCAACCCACAAGTGCTACTTTGTTTTTTTGTTTTGTTTTGTTTTGTTTTGTTTTGTTTCTGATTCTCGCCCTCATCTCCCTGAGAAGGGGGAGTGAGAGAAAGGCTGCATGGTGCTGAGCTGCCTGCTGAGTTAAACCACAGCACATTGAAAGCAGTTGTAGATCTCCACAGATATCAGCACAGTTTGAATTTTCATTAAAAAGAGCATGTTTATACATATGGACGTGTGCATTAAGAATGAGTAGAGGGGATTTTTTTGTCACACAAAATTTCACTTGATATCAAAACATGCAGAAGGACGTGGTGCTAAAGTGCTTCAGTAAACTCAAAATATAATATTAGTGACTTAAGGTTTACCTGAATGTTATTTATTTATTATTTATTTATTTGTGTGTGTGTGTGTGTGTGTGTGCGCGTGCGTGTGTTCGTGTGTGTGTATGAGTGTGTTATACACTGAGAGAAAAAGGTAAAAAATAAAAAAAAATGGAGACATTTTGATTTAATCAAAACAGAACATTCAGTTGGGATGGAGTTTAATTTTTTTTTTGCGGTACTTTCATAAGAACTGTTTCAAGTAAACATTTTTTTTTTCCCTAATCTAGATAAAGTAAAAACATATGAAATTGGTGGCATTTCATGGAAAAACAATTATTCTGATATTTCTTCAGTCTTGCCTAGTAGATGTATGCAGCTTTTTTTGTTTCTGTAATTCAAGGCTAGTATTTTGAAGCTTTGTTTCTTTATTATATGAAACAACTCATGGAATAAATCCAGGAAAATTTTGTGTAATCTATATGCACAAATCATTGCACTCCTCACTCTCTTTGTTGTCCCTTCTAGTCCTCCTTCTGTTTCCATGTAATTTGTTCCTCTTGTAGCCTCTTAAGAAACCTGCCAAACACTAATTTTCACTAAGCAGTTCTCTAAATTAATCACATACATGGAATCAATTCTCCTTGCTCTGAAATTTCACCAAAGGGGGAAAAATAAATGAAAAGAAATGATTTTTTCTTGTAATTTGGGTTTTGTTATGTTTTTTGTGTTCATTTACGTCTCTCATTTTCATGTTTTTTTTTTGTTTTTTTTTTTAAACTAGCAAGAGAGAATTATTCTCCAAACACTGCATTATTTAAATGATGCTGGTTTATTTTAACTGATACAATTTTCAGTATGTTCTTAAAGTAAAAATGGAAACACTATTTATTTATTTATTTGTTTAACTAATATATTGGAACTGGAGAAGGCCAAAACAGTCAGTAAGGGCTGGTAAAGCTTCCACAAACAGGGAGTTTTACTGGAGTTTTTACCATAAACCAACCGTCAACTTCTAAGTGTAATCTCCTTTTTTCTGCTTCATGCAGAGAGTAGTTGGAGATAGAGGGATGTTTTTAAAAACATTATCTTCTTTACAATATACTGCAGAAATCTGCATCCTTCTATCAGTCCTCAGTGATGAAGCTAAGCTCCCTATCTGTGCTCCTCAACATATGATGGGCTTGGTCCACTGAGTGGTATGCAATGGAAACTGGTTCCTACAGTACACTGAATTAAAATCAAGTCAATAGAATCGTTTCCTGAAGATAATTGTATCTAGAAATCTGCCTAGATAAACAGACTTTGGTTTTATAAACATGAGTACAGGTTGTTAGTGCTGTCGGGGAAAAATGACAACTGGAAACTGGTTAATTCAAAGATGGTTCCCATTAGCATGTGAGTGTGTTCTAGCTGGCTGTAGAGCTTGTGCCAAGTCCTGTTAGTACAGCAGTTCATGATCTGAAATGAAGCTGAGGCCATTTCTGGCTAGCTGCCCACTTGAATCAATCCAAGCTGAACTGGAACCTAGCATTACCTAGCATCTGGTGGTAGTTTATGGCAGTGTGTAGAACTCCAAAATACAGGACTACTATGTATTGGGTCGAACGGATTAAGTACAAAAATAGAGTGCTCCACCAGCTAAATCTCTGTTGCTAAGGAGACCTTTCTATGTTGATCCGTAGAATTGTGCCAGTGCTCCCATTCTTTCCAGAAGCATCTTATTTTTAAAAGTTGTTGGTGCTAAAGCTTTCAGTGATCTGTCTCTTAATGCCATCTACATCAGAGAGACCACAGAAAATGAGATAATCTGTGTGGCCATTCTTCCAGAGATAATTTGTAACCCAAAGTTACTCTGGATTTTAGAATTAGCTTTTTCTAAACTGATTTTCTCTCTCTCTTCTCTCTCATTATTTCTCTCTTTTTTAGGTATGACAGAAGTTAACTGATAATCAGTGACCTAGAGAAACGTGATCTGGACTACGACACCATACATCAGATAGATAGGACAATAATGATTATTCTTCTGTCAGTATTAACTCTCCACACTTTTAGTGGCTACAATCAAAACTATCGTATTGGTCAGGAGTACACTTTCTACCTTATCCAACCTATCTGAAAGAAATAATTAAGCTTATAAAAAACATGTTAAATCACTGAATTTCCACCAGGCATTAACATAGTACAAACTATCCATGCAAATAGTTATTTGGGCAAATTGTCTGCTGGTCCAGCCTCATTGGCTTTAATAAGTAGAGAACTCAGCTGAGGTTCCCCAAGGAATGTTGGATTTTAAACAGACACTGTATTTGAATTTAGCTAAAAAACCATGATGAATTAAGACTATACTCAAACATGTCAAGGATTGTCTCACTTTTTCATGTGTCTTTGTTTCTCAGACAATTACTTTTAAAAAAATAAGTTAGTGAAAAATATTTGTTTTTATTTCCCAGTTTTTAATTAATGGAAGTATCTGTTAGTTAAATTTTAAATATAATTGTTTGGAGTGATATGCCCAATAATGAAAAAACATTATATCATTATATAAATAAAGGAACATAAAATAAAATAGCATCCTCACCTTCTCCGGTCTTGCTCTGCCTCTCACTTTTTTCCCTAAAAGCAAAATTTAAAAAATTTAAAAAAACATAACCAAATTAAAGCCCTATTAATATATAGGAAGAAATTTCCTTCACTAATGATAATCAATTGTTCTAAGAAGAAAAAATGGTACTAAGTATAATAAGATGCCAAATACAAAAAACAAAAACAAACAAACAAAAAACCACACACACACACACACAAAAAAACATGCTGCTCATCTCTAAGCCCTTCTGTTCCTTGAAGTGAAAACTCATTTTAAGAAGATTATGCTGTATATATTAGAAGATGGGTTGATATTCTGCATTCATACTCTACTAGGGCTTTGGCAGTGAAAGAGAAAGGAAGAGAAGGGAAATAACAAAGCCAAAAAACAACATTTGTTCCTATTTAACTAATACACTAATGTGAGGCGTAAGTTTCTTCTCATTCATTTTGACTTTAATGTATATATAATCTGAAGGATTTTTTCAGTTGAAAATGAGTCCTATAGTACTTTTGATTAGCAAGAGTGCTACAAAGGGGAATAAGGTGGTATTTGAATGAATTCCAAATTCAACATACGCTACATAATTTTCNAAAATGAAGTGAACATTATGATCAGCTTCTGAGTGTCCCAGTTCCACCTGAATTCCAGTCTGTCCCAGTATGTCTTATTAACGAATGGACCTTGAAGAACAGCCACTGTCATCTAACAGTTTCTGTAAGTCCAGCGTTAACTCCCAGTTTAGATCTTACACCACGAGCCCAGCATATGGAGTTCCTAGGAATCTCAGCTGCCACAGAAAGCAGAATCTATGTATGCCACATCACAGCAAGCTGGGAAAGCAGAGGTACTCAGGATAGCTGTAGCTCTGATGGAGCTTGGTTGTCTGCAAGCTGTGTGCACATCCAATTTTACTTAGATGCATCAGTACCTCTTAGGATCCCTTGCAAAAAGGGACTCAAATATACATAAACATATCTGGTTGCCTTGACAGTTACTTACGTATTGGTTAGATTGCTTCCTGAATTTATCACTCTGCTGAAAAGAACACATGCACACATATTTGATATCCCCACTCCCCTCCCGAGCTGTCCTGAGAATCAGATCCTTTCCCTACCTGACTTTCCTGAACTGCAGCTCCAGCTGGATCTCCTGCAATAGCCAGCAAAGCCACCACGGGGAATATGCATAGGAATCCCACAACGGTTCTATAGCCATTGCTCTTTTTACTGTCCTCTGAGAGGAAGCTCTTCTTTCTGTCAGCAGAAAGTTGTTCTATTTGATCCATGTCGTTGTTTAACACTTTTTAGAGGAGATGAGACAGATACTCAGACATTCCCTTCGCAGAATGCATTGGTAATCCTTTTGCTCACAGATGCATCTGGAGCATTTCTGAGGAGTCCTGCAATCACTGCCAAAGCTGTGCAGAACCACTGCTTTCAAAAAGCTCTCTCTCAAAAAAAAAAAAAAAAAAAAAAAGCTCCAAAAAATCCTAAATTCATAGAAAATATCTTTCCCTACTGATGATCTGGATGAGGGTATTGAGTGCACCCTCAGTAAGTTTGCAGATGACAGCAAGTTGGGTTGAAGTGTCGATCCGCCTGGGGGTAGGAAGGCCCTACAGAGGGACCTGGACAGTCTGGATCACTGGGCTGAGTCCAATGGAATGAAGTTCAACAAGACCAAATGCTGGGTCCAGCACTTTGGTCACAACAACCTCATGGATTGCTATGGGCTTGGGGCTGAGTGACTGGAAGGCTATGCTGAGGAAGAGGACCTGGAGATGTCTGTAAATGCTCAGCTGGACATGAACTAGCAATGTGCCCAGGTGGCCAAGAGGGCCAATGGCATCCTGAATTGTATCAGAAATAGTGTTGCCAGCAGGAGCAGGGACGTGATAGTCCCCCTGTATCAGCTCTGGTAAGACCACATCTTGAGTGCTGCGTTCAGTTCTGGGCCCCTCATTACAAGAAAGATATCAAGGTGGCCCTGGAGTATGTCCAGAGAAGGGCAACGGAGGTGGTGAGGGGTCTACAGCACAAGTCTTACGGGGAGCAGCTGATGGAGCTGGGATTGTTCAGTCTGGAGAAGAAGAGGCTCAGGGGAGACCTTATCACTCTCTACCTCCCTGAAAAGAGGTAGTGCAAGGTGGGGGTCAGCCTCTTTTCCTGGGTATCAGCAATAGGATGAGAGATGATGGCCTCAAGTTGTGCCAGGAGAGGATTTGATTGGATTTTAGGAAGAAAGAGTGGTTAGGCTTTAGAACAGGCTGCCCAGGGAGGTGGTGGAGTCACTGTCCCTGTATGTGTTTAAGGAAAGGGTTTTGATATAGTACTTAGATACATGGTTTAGTGGGCAAAATTGGTGGTTAGGTGGACATTTGGATGAGATGATCTTAGAGATCTTTTCCAACCTTAATGATTCTTTGATTCTATGTTTCTATAAATTTACAAATACGTGCATACACATGGTCTGAGTTAAATAAACACATTTAGCTGCGAAGAAATTAGGAACCAATTTTCATTTTTGTCTTTCATGTTTAAGAGTCTTATTTTAATTGAAATACAAGGGAGTTAGACTTCTGATTATAAGGCTCTCTCATAAAATTAAATTTATACTCCTAAATCAGTTATGCTTTGATGTTGTTGTTGTTGTACAAAAGCAAATAAACAAAAAAATCCGTTCTTCTGTCCTCTAAAATGTACATGGTTTTACACAAATAAAAAAAGATTAAGAATGAAGCTTGTCTTCCATTACTGAACTTAAATGCTTAGTGAAATGAAGAGACACAAAAAAAGACTAACAAACAAACAGCAACAACAAGAAAGAAAAAAATACATCATTTAAACTGGTCAAAATACACTTTAATTTGAGGTTTCCTAACTGTTGTCCAAGAAATTAACTGAAGTAACAGTTTAGTTTAAGTCATAAACAAGACAGAATATGAATGTGTGTACATATATACATGGCTTTGTTGAAATAAATACTTCTACCCATGGAACTCATCTGCCTCCTTCAGTCCTGGGATGCTAGAGCCTAGGCACCTGATCGGGGAAACTTGAAATGCAGTTCATGAAAGTTGAACAGTCCAGAAAACATACGATCCATCTAATGTTTTATGCATACCAACAGGTCAATAATGTTATTTATCATTACAGCATACTGGCATGTAGACAGAGCCCGAGAGAGGACCACAGGGCTATAAGCCAAGGGGAAGTACAAACAAATGACAGCCCAGCAATACAGCGCATCTATTCAGTGGCAATTATCAGTTTGTGAGTAACTACCAGGAAAGCAGTGGAAAAAAAAATGACCTAATGGCCACAGGTGATGGTTAGAGACCTCTGTGAGATCTGTGGAATAGCTGTTGAAGAAACTTTTTAGCTATGGGTCAAAGTAAATAATTCTGAATTAAGCAGCAGTAAAAAAAATATTTCACAGCTTACATGTAGCAGTTACAATGACATTCCACAATGTCAAGAAATGCCATAAAATTAACAGAAGAAACAAGCATCCAAATTAGTGAAACTCTATTGAATATTTTGTTTATTTATGGCTGCCATCTCAAGTTTTAATCAAATAAATCAGTTGAAATTTTCCCTTGTAAGTAACAATAGCAATACTGAGGCTACTCTACCTAATGTGCCACATATATGAAGAAATGAATCATACCAAATGACCCTGCAGGAAAATAATGTACCCACCTATTGCAAACATTGCTGTGTACATAGGACATATTGTAGTGTCAGCCCTGCTTTCCAGAATCCAGGGCCAGACTCAGTTGAAACAAGCTGAGAACTTGGGAATTAGGAAGGGGAGAAAGGATGACATAAAACCACCAGTGGTTTGCAAGAGAAGTGACTGGTTTGTACAAGAGTAGTTGGCATTAAAGGTCAGCGGTTTAGTAATTGCTTTCCTTTGAGCATTCCTCTAAACCATGGGCTTGCAAATGTTGGTCCCTGGAGTGCACTTGGGTATTCTCTAGAGCCACCTCTCAGAATGGAAAGCTTTGTATCACATTTCTTGAGGTGGCATTCCCTCCTAATTGCAGCCCAGTCTGTTAGACTTAAGAAAAACATAGGTTTCTCTTGGCTAGATATTTCCTTAGCATATTTGTGACTGTTTGATCTTATGCAGAAAACATCACATTTCAAGGAGAGTGTACAAAAGAGAAAAAACATCAGGTTGCATGAGAAATGAGAGATGCAAGAAACTGTGAGAAAAGCTGCAGAGACGATCTAGAAATCTTTCCTTTAGGAAAACCTAGATGGATATAGATCGGGAGATGCAATGAGAAAATTCCATTTGCACATATGAAAATGTCAATTTTGTTAAAATGACTTTTATCATGGCAGCGTGTAGTTAAGTTGCCACAAACAATATATGATATAAACTCATCTTGAGAAGCAAAACTTTTTGCACTGGTCTGTATGATCCGTGTAAATTAGATGGATTTTTGGATACTTCGCAGGAGATTGTTTTTGGTGATATCATAACAAGGAAATGGTTCTTCTCTTACTTTCATGATGATCAATTTCATGTTTGGCTTCCTTTGTCTATCTTGTCCATCTACGTGGTAAGCTCTTCAGGTTTGACTGAAGTTCAGATTTTCCTGAGGTCTTTAAACTGGGAGCACAGTTGCCTTGGCTTTTTATAATGACTAGTGCAAAGGGCACAGATAGCCCCCAGAATGGCTCAGCATTGTGGTGATGCAGAGAAAGCCTAATATTTATGCTTTTGTTAAGTGCCTAAATTAGGATACTACTAATGTACTCAAAAACTGTGTCTGTCCCTTGAACAGTGGCTAGAAGAAAGGAGAGGGCTAAGTACAACTGTAATACAGAATATAGTAATAAGCTGCATAAGGATAAGTAAAGTTGTTTATTACAAATCAAGCCAAGTGACATATCTCAGCTACAAAGCTTGATTTATTTCCTTTTTTTCCTGGCATGGCTTATGGCATGTGTTAGCACTGTTATCCATGCATTATAAATATTTATTTATGTATTTATATTTTATGCTTTTACAGGCCAGTAAAAGCAAATAACTGAACAAGTTTACAGGCAGTTACTTTTGTGTTTAATGGAAATAATAATCTGCAAATGTCCTGCTTTGTGAGAGCACTGAGCTTAGCTTCTCCAGGGAACGATTTATAGTAACTGATTTTTTTCCCTCTGGGTGCTGGGAATCCAGTCTTTGAGTCCCATATTTATTCTTTTTAAGACAATAGAAACAGCAAATTTCTGTCAATTATGCTGAAAATTCTCAGAAATTATTTTTTCAAGGATGTAAGTATGGAGCATGAATGGCAGCAGTTTGCCATTGTCATCTGAAAAGAAATATATAAGGCTCTGTCTACTTTATTGGAAAATAAGTAATTATTGTTCACACATTTAGTATAACACTGTGTTTTTATTTTTGAAATTAAAAAAAATATACTAAGTTAAAAACTATATATTCTGCTTTATTGCTTTCTTAAAAAAAATTATGTAGAAATAAAGGGAAGAGGATGGAAGATCTGGGGAAAATGAAATGAATGAAATGATAAACAAATGAGGAATCTTTTCAAAAATATAAGCTAAAGCAACTAAATGATCCTGTTTTGATTATTTTCTTTGATGTATTTAGTTGTGGTTTGTATAAAATGAGAATATTTTGAAAGCAGTAGATTTTCTATGGGAAATATATAACAAAAACAAAACAAAAAAACCCCACACATTTACGATCATTTCGCAGAATTGCAGAATCGTAAAATATCCAGAGTTGAAAAGGACTTGCAAATACCACAGCATCCTAGCTCCACACATGACAACCTCAAATTCAAATCTTATGTCTGAGAACACTGTCCAAATGTTCCTTGAACTTCAGCAGCTTAGTACCATAACCACTACTCTGGGAAACCTGGTCTGGTGCTTCACTCTGGAACCTGGATGAAGAAAAAATCTGGCAAAAAACTAATTCCTAGTATGCAATCTGAACTTCTCTCAATAAAGCTTCATGCCCTTTTCTTTGGTCAAATTTGAACACATGATTTATTATTATTATTTATTTTCTCTTTCTCCCTCTTTCTTTTTTATTTTCCCTAACCCAGTCGAACTTGGTTCAACTCTACTTATTGCATATCCTCTGAAATACCATATCTCGTGGAAGAGTTTTCTGTTTAGCTTAGAGAAAGTCACCTTTACACTATGGCAGGAGAGGTCATAGGGAGGGATGGCTGAGAACAAAAATATTGTGTTTTCTCATCAGTGCTGGATGTCAAATCCCTGGCAGTGTAAGTGGATAAAGGAAGAGCAGTTAATATCTTCTACCTGGACTTGTGCACAGCATTTGATGTTGTCCCATATGACATCCTCATTGTCAAATGGAGAAAAATGGATTTGATGGATGGACCACTTGCTGGATAAGGAATTGGTGGGATGGTCACACTCAGAAAGTTGAGGTTGTCACTGCTCAGTGTCCAAGTGGAGTCTGTTGACGACTGGTGTTCCTCAGAGATTGGTGCTGGGAACAGTGTAATTGAACATTTTTGTAGGAGACATGGACAGTGGGATCAATTGCACCCTCAGCAAGTTTGTAGATGACACCAAACTGAGTGGTGAAACTGACATGCTAGAAGGAAGGGATACTATCCAAAGGGACCTGGACAAGCTTGAGAGGTGAGTCCATGCCAACCTCATGAAGATCAACACAGCAAAGTGCAAGGCCCTGCACCTGGGTTGGGGCAATCCCAAGCACGGATACAGGTTGGGAGGAGAATAACTTGAAATCAGCTCTGAGGGGAAGGGTGGGTGTTGGGTGATGGAAGACTCAACATGAGCCAGCAGTGTATGCTTGCAGCCCAGAAAGCAAACCATATCCTGAGTTGCATCAAGAGAAGTGCAGCCAGCAGGTTAAAGGAAGGTGATTCTGCCACTCTGCTCTGCTTTCAGGAGACCCCACATGGAGTACTGCATCCAGTTCTGGGGACCCCAGCGTAAGAAGGACATTGAGCTGTTGGAGCGGGCCCAGAGGAAGGCCATGAATAGATCAGAGGGTGGGAGCACCTCCCATATGGGGACAGGCTGAGAAAGTTGGGTCTCTTTGGCCTGGAGAAGGCTCCGGGAGGGCCTTATAGTGGCTGTCCATACCTGAAGGGGGCCGAGAAGAACATTTAGGAGGGAATGTAGTGGGAAGGAACTTCTTATTAGAGCATGTAGTGACAGGACAAGGGAAAATGGTTCTAAACTGGAAGAAGGTAAATTTAGATGAGATATTAGGAAGAAATTGTTGACTGTGAGGGTGCTGAGATGCTGGAACAAGTTGCCCAGAGAGGTTGTGGACGCATCCTCTCTGTAAGCGTTCAAGGCCAGGCTGGATGGGGCTTTGAGCAACCTGGTCTAGAGGGAGATGTCCCTGCCTACAGCAGGGGAGTTGGAACTACATGATTTAAAGGTCCCTTCCAACCCAAACCATTCAGTGATACTATGAAAACAGCTCAAAAATGACAAAAAGACAAATCTTTTCCTCATATTTTTACTAATAGGAGTATAAATGATTAACAAATCCCTTGAGAGAAAAATCTATCTAGCGAGTTTCCACCCACTGGGGTCATCCAGGTGTCCTGGAATAAGAACTTTTATTATATATCTTATTTTTGTAGTATGTAAGAAAAAGGAAAAAGACACTGAGTATTTCATTATGTCCCCCCTTCTCTAAGCAATTCAGGATTCAGCTTTCACTTTGATAGTGGTTTAAAAGGACTTGATAATAAAGTAAACTAATTACAATGGAAATGGAGCTCTGCAAAACTTTTAGAAAAACACATTATCTTGTTTTAGGGTTCAGTTCATAAACATTCATTTATCATCTGTATAAGAGATGTACAGCAGAATGATGAATAATCCCTGGCTTCCAATCAGGAAATGTAAACTACTCTTCCTTTTACTTTTTTTCCCCCTTTTATTCATTTATTTATTTTTCTTTTTCTTTTTTCAATGAATAATGCATACTAGTAAATTAGAAGAAAAAAAAATGTTGCCAAAAGTCTGGAAGGATGTAGTATCAAGCAAAAAAAAGTGATATGATGTGTTAACAAAAAAGCCTCTAAAGAGAAGCTAAACACTGTAATTCCTTCAGTCACAACTACATCATCAAATATGAACACAGGGAAAAGTCTGCGAAGTACAAACCACAGGAACGACGGGGATTGCACAGTGCTTCATGAGAAATAAATTTTAAATTTTTTTTTTTTTTTGCTGTTTTTTCTTAAACTGGGTCTCAAAATCATGTCACTGAACCTGTGACATCCTCCTACTCACCTAAAAAAAATCAATAAAAAGCATCAGCATCTTGTCTCTTCATAAATCTGCACACTTGCGACATCACTGAGATGTTATATCTGGAAGTAGTTGAGCTAGCTGCCAGACTTGCTCCAATGTTGACAAAAGAAGTTTCAGGTGTTTGGGCTGCTTTACATTAGATCAAGTCATTCCTAAACTTACATGGGCTGAATCTAGTTTATAGCTTCATCCTGCTGTCTTATATAGCAGCCACTGTAATGAACACAGATAAATAAGAACAGTTTAAACACAGCACAAGAAGGTGTTAGTGAAAGATGTATAGCTATGTGTGTAGAAAAATCAAAGAACTATGTAGCAAGGTCTCATGTTGCCATGGTTTTACGATTTTTGGTTACCAGTATTCCACATCGTAACATCATGTAGTGCACTGGGTGTTAAAGAGTTAATGCTCCAGTTCTGTTGATTGTCTCTATTTCTCAGTACTTGGATCTCAGAAGAGAATTACATCTCCGAGAAGACTTCACTGTTCCTTTTCCATTTTCCGTTTAGAGGGAAAGATAAAACTGTTCACGAATCATGTGATTGACTTTCTTTTCCTGCTTGTCTCTGTGGTGTTTCCTCCCCAGCCATCTTGCCTTCAGCATTAGAGTAAGGCCTTCAGTTTTGGACTCTCTCGCTCTCATTTTATTTGATTTATTAGCTTCAATTCCTATTATATTGTATTACAGTGTGTTATCTCACATTTTACTATCATATGTACTGAATTATTTTTCTCCTGTAGCTCACTGCCTTTCTTGTTTTTATGTCCATCTCTTTACCTTTTTTCCCTTTCCCTCTTCCCCCTCTCAGTGGGCATGGGTCCATGGTTTCCTCTGCCCCAATTAGTCATGGAACTGACCAAGTTGGCCTGCAAACTGTTGACCTGTTGACATGTATTTCCATGAAGTGTCCAGACTCAGTGAAGGTGTATTCCTCCTCTTCCTCTTCAGAGTCTGTTACTTACAACTGAGCTCTATAGCAATAGCAATAGCACATCTGAATCATGAAATGCAGAGAGAAACCTTTGAGATATCTTATTTTCTTTTTCTTTTTCCTTTTTATTTTTTATTTTTTTCCCCCAGCTTCTTAAAATCTCAAAAGAGAGAAAGGTTATGAAAAGGTACCCCAACCTTTCACTATTTTAGTTACAGTCTTTAAATCTGCTCTTCTGCTCTTTAATGAAAATAAACTACAATACCCCTTAGATAAACCACAAACTCGTTAGGCTGAAGGCTATCTCCACTGTGTCCTCTCAAGGCAAGAAGAACTTTGACAAACAGACAAGAAGAAATGCACTGCAGAGTTATAGGCATTGATTACTAAATGCAACACAGCAACCTGTAATCACTCCCCCCCCCGCCACCTTTTTAAATCCTACACTCATTTTGGAGTGTAAGTTTAAAGTGTTCAGCTACTCAGCTCCTCAGTGGCATTTGCTTTGTGAACAGGACTTGGAAGAGTTTATTCNTCGGGTCCTGTTTGTTGCCTGGGAGAAGAGGCCAAACCCCTCCTCACCACAACCTCCCTTCAGGAAGTTGTAGAGTGCAATGAGGTCTCCCCCGAGCCTCCTCTTCTCCAGACTAAAGAATCCCAGCTCCCTCAGCTGCTCCTCATAATACTTGCGCTCCAGACCCCTCACCAGTTTTGTTGCCCTTCTCTGGACATGTTCCAGGGCCTCAATGTCTTTCTTGTAGTGAGGGGCCCAAAACTGAACACAGTACTTGAGGTGTGGCCTCACCAGTGCTGAGTACAGGGGGATGATTACCTCCCTGCTCCTGCTGGCAACACTATTTCTAATGCAGGCCAGGATGCCATTGGCCATCTTGGCCACCTGGGCACACTGTCGGCTCATGTTCTGCTGAGCATCAACCAACACCCCCAGGTCCCTTTCCTCTTCACAATCATCCAGCCACTCATCCCCAAGCCTATAGCGCTGCATGGGGTTATTGTGTCCAAAGTGCAGGACCTGGCACTTGGCCTTGTTGAACCTCATCCCCATTCACCTCAGCCCAGCTATCCAGCTTAACTAGATCCGTTAACTAGAGGAAGGGCCTCCTTACCCTCAGGCAGATCAACACTTCCTCCCAGCTTGGTGTCATCTGCAAACTTACTGAGGGTACACTCAATCCCCTCATCTAAGTCATCAATAAAGATATTAAACAAGATGGGCCCCAGTACCAACCCCTAGGGGACACCACTTGAAACAGGTTGCCAGCTGGACTTAACTCCATTAACCACTACCCGTTGGGCATGGCCCTCTATCCAGTTCCTTATCCAAAGAAGGGTATATCTGTCTAGACCACGGGCAGCCAGTCTCCCCAGAAGAATATTGTGAGAGACCGAGTCAAAGGCTTTGCTGAAGTCTGGGTAGACTACATCAACAGCCTTTCCCTCATCTACCAGTCTGGTCACCCAGTTGTAGAAGGAGATGAGGTTGGTCAAGCACGACCTGCCTTTCATGAACCCGTGCTGGCTGGGCCTGATCCCCTGGACGCCACGCACGTGTGATCTCACCCAAGATAATTTGCTCCGTAACTTTCCCTGGTACTGAGGTCAGGTTGACAGGCCTGTAGTTCCCCGGATCCTCCTTACGGCCCTTCTTGTAGATGGGAGTCACATTGGTGAGCCTCCAGTCCTCTGGGACCTCTCCAGATAGCCAGGAGCACTGGCAGATGTCCAAGAGCGGCTCGGCAATCACCCCTACCAGCTCCCTCAGCACCCGAGGGTGTAGCCCATCCGGTCCCATGGACTTGTGACAGTCCAGACGGAGGAGGAGCTCTCTAACTGTCTCCACCTGAATCACTGGGGGTATATTCTGCGTAGCATCCCAGACTTCCAGATCAGGGTGTAAAATGCCCTGAGGATAACTGGTCTGGCTATTAAAGGCAGATGTAAAGAAAGCGTTGAGGACCTCAGCCTTCTCCTTATACTCAGTGGTCACATTCCTCGCTGCATCAAGTATAGGATGAAAATTCTCCTTGGTTCTTCTTTTACCATTGATATATTTATAAAAGGATTTCTTATTCTCTTTTACTGCAGTGGCCAATCTGAGTTCAAGTTGGGCTTTTGCCTTCCTAACTTCCTCCCTGCATATCTTAGCAACTTCCTTGTAATCTCCCCAAGTAGCCTGTCCCTTCTTCCAGAGGACATAGACTCTCTTTTTCTTCTGGCATCTCAACAATAGTTCCTGGCTCATCCACACCGGTCTTCTTCCCCTACAGCTCACCTTATGGCACTCAGGGACAGCCTGTTCTTGTGCCTTTAAGATTTCCATCTTGAGGAATGTCCAGGCTTCCTGGACCCCTTTACCCTTAAGGAGCGATTCCCAAGGGACCCATGCTACAAGCATCCTGAACAGGTCAAAGTCCGCCCTCTTGAAGTTCAAGATAGTAGTTTTGCTGGTCACTCTTCTGACCTCTTCAAGAATAGAGAATTCTACAATTTCATGGTCGCTCTGCCCAAGACAGTCCCCAACCTTCACATCTCCCACCTGTCCTTCTCTGTTAGTGAAGAGCAGGTCTAGCAGGGCACCACCCCTGGTAGGCTCTCCTATCAGCTGCGTAAGGAAGCTATCTTCCACGCACTCTAGAAACCTCCTGGACTGCTTCCTCTATGCTGTGTTATATTTCCAACATATATCAGGGAAGTTGAAGTCTCCCATGAGAACAAGTGCTGGCGATCGCGTGACTTCTGCGAGCTGCTCCTAGAATGCCTCGTCCATCTCTTCATCCTGATTAGGTGTCTATAACAGGCCCCCACCAAGATGTCGCCCCTACAGGCCTTCCCCCTGTTCCTTACCCATAGACACTCAACATTGAAACAGTCTTTAATATAAAGGGCCACACCACCACCCTTCTTTCCTTGTCCATCCCTTCTAAAGAGCCTGTAACCATCCATCACAGCACTCCAGTCGTGGGAGTGGTCCCACCGTGTTTTGGTAATAGCAACTAGGTCATAGTTAGCCTGACTCACAGTCATTTCCAACTCCTCCTGCTTGTTGCCTATGCTGTGTGCATTGGTATAAACACACTTCAGTCGAGTCATCTGCCTCACAGATTCACATTTCTTTACTTTCTTTATGAATTATAACAAACACAAACTCAGGTTTGGTGAATTAATTTACTTTTACTCACTTACCATGGAAATGTTGTTAAAACATGGAATACTTGCATCATTTCATAGGAAATATGTGCAAAAATGTGATTTAGGTCTTTAAAATCAATTTTGAACGTTTTCTGGTCTGGGGTTTGCTTCTGAAGAATTGACCTACATCCAGTGGTGGTGAAAGGTAGGTTCCTTGGAGTATTGCAGGAAGCAAAAAAAAAACAACATCAAAATACCAGGAAGCAGTCAAGCAGACACAATGACATCACTTCTGTTATGTATAAGTGATATTGTCTATTCTGTAATTTACCACTAACAGCATTATATGCTATTCACACCACAATTTCCCTTCCTCACCAGAGAAACCAAAGACACAGAAACACAAGTGAAAAACAACCTTAAAACAGTACATAGATATAACTTCATACAAGATTGAGGCACTTGGAAAACCTTTAAATTGTATGTTTATTTATTTAGTTAGTTAGTTAGTTATTTGTCTCTTTTACTTGATAGAAGCTATTTCAGAAGTCATTCAGTCAAAGACAGATACATATATGAATGAATATAATGATAGGAGTAAAGGAGACAAGCTAAAGACACCAAAATATTGTCTTCTTTTGTAAGTGCAAAGAAGGTTTTCATTCCCAATAACAGTTATTCGAACACTCTTAGTACTTTGCCATGTTCCACACTGAACTTTAATCCTATGATTTCTGGCACCAAGGTATTATTTTCACTTCAAAGAACTGCTTTGTGTTAGTAAGAAAAAAACCCTCAATCTTTCACAGCAAAAACTGTGTATTTTCAAATACATAACTTCCACTTAATAATAAAAAAAGGGAGCTGTATAAAAGATCTTGTAAATATGGTTTAAGATAACTTCAGTAAAAGTAATATACAGAGATGGGAATCAGGAGAAGTGTTTTATGGAAGCTGAAATAATGCTCTTGGAGTATGGGATATCAAAGAGAAGGAAGTGATGACGGGTGAAGTAATCTGGAGTAAATCCTCCTTTGTACTGCTCATAGATACACAGAACCTGTATTGTTGCTGAATGACTGCTAATTTTTTAATCTTTTTTCCCCCAGACTGAAAAAGAGGAAGCTATAGGAATATGGATAGCACTTTCTATGGCCTGCACTGCATGATTCTTCTGTCCCAATTCTGCAGAAACATGGCATTGAATGGACTCTTAGGGATTTAGAAATTCTAGTTTCCTGGTATTGTGAGGACAATAATATCACCTTCAGAAACCCAATTCCATATCTGTCTGGTGAAAGATTATCTGAGAATTACTTGCAATTTTCTATTTAAAATCAAGATTTTGATTCATCTAAATGCTAACACTGGTGAAATAAATCCTTTTCAGAGGAAGCCAGAGAAGCTCCTTTGATTTCAGTGGATCTTCAAAGACTTATGTCATCCAGACTTCTGACTCCTAAAGTCTTAGTGTCAGAGAGGATCATTTTCCTCTCCAGACTGTGTACAAAAGTAAATTTAGACACCTTAATCCAGTGTCCTTGAAGATCCATTAGTAATACGGATAGTGGAGATACCAGTTTAAAGCAGTGTTCAGGTATTATTTTTCCATCAATTACCTGTAATAGGTGATAACTCTTGAACTTGAATTATCCCTTGTTATTTTGCATTCTGTTTATGGTTGTGAATCCCTATCCTTACAATCACAACTGAACACATTTTTGCCATGCACAAACACCATTTTAAATTTCTTCTAGAATCCATTTTTCCTTCCTAGTCATTAACAGAGATATTTTCTGCATTATTTTCATTATTTTCACAGAATATTTTATTATTATAAAATTCACAGTCTGTGAACCAGCGTAATTGTGAGGAGAAACTGGTAAAATGGAATTATACCATTTTTACAAAAATTGCTGTTTGATCTTCTGATCAACATTTAAAGTAGACAGTATACAGATGATTCCTNACCTGATCCAGGTCTATAAATATCTAAGGTGTGGGGGGCAAAGTGGCGAGGCCAGACTCTTTTCAGCAGTGTGTGGAGACAGGACAAGGGGAAAGGGCCAGAAACTGGAGCATAGGAAGTTCCGCACCAATGTGCGCAAGAACTTCTTTACAGTGAGTGTGACGGAGCACTGGAACAGGCTGCCCAGGGAGGTTGTGGAGTCTCCTTCTCTGGAGATATTCAAGACCCACCTGGATGCCCACCTGTGTGACCTGGTGCAGGGAACCTGCTTTGGCAGGGGGGTTGGACTCAATGATCTATGGAGGTCCCTTCCAACCCCTACTATTCTGTGATTCTGTGATTCTGTGATTCTGTGAAAGCATGAGGTTTCTATCTCTTAGTGGCCCATCCAGAATAATTTGAGAAAGTGACACACACACACAGATTACACTCAGGCCTTCTGCAGTTTAACTACTCTTTAGTAACCCATCCAAGGGAACCAATTACTTAAGCAAAGCAGAATCCATTACTCAAGTTTAAGTCCTGTTGCAATAATGTACTGCTTTCTATCAGATTCCCAATTCCTAACATCGGTCATTGACTTTGGATTTAATGCACTGAAATGATTGTGTGTGTGTGTGTAGCTCTCATGAAAGCATATCTGTAATTAGATTTATTGCAAAATATCTGCGAAAAAGTCCCTTCTTGGAGAAGATGCATTTTTGTTGCTGAAAATCCAGTCTATGCATCTATGAGGGGAAGGAAGATTTCCAAAGTCTTTCCAATAGTTTAAATATTGTTAACTAGTGTAATTGATTTATTTTTTCCCACAAGAATTTTAAGAACTTTAAGTATTAGAATTCTTAGAAAGTTTTAAATCTTTTCCTCCAGTTCATTCCAAACCCAGAAGGAGATGTTTACAGAAATTACTTGCCTTTACAAATGAAGCTTTTTATTTTTTGTTTTAGTTTCTATGAAAAAAAAGCAATGAGAAAAAAAAAAAGTAAAAAAATAAAAAAATTTTAGCTGAAGGAGTATAGTTATGATGTGGAAGACACAGAGCATTACAGAGAACAAATGATCAGCTGAAATGCATACTGTGGAAATATTTGCTTGGCTTGTATGATTCTCCCAGGGAATGTTGGGATATTCTCCAGCAGATGTTTCATTGTTCAGACATTTAAAACTAGATTAGGAAAAGCAATAGGAAAGCTAGTGCAGTGAATAAGCATTCAAAAACTGGATGAGATTGCAATTGGAACAGACGAGCTCAGTGTGCCTTATTAAATATTTGACTGCTACGATCCTAACATGACCTATAATTCTTTGTAACTTGTTTGTATGTTCTTAAGAAATAACTTGATACAATAAATCGCAGGAATGTGGATTTGATTCAAATCTATCATTAGATGATATCTTTTGTATGTTTAACTAAGAATTATTAAACCAATTCCACAGTGAGATATCTGCCTGGATTATGACATTGTTCTTCACTGGTGTCAGTGACCCTTATACTATATAAATGTCTTTTTTGTTGTTGTTGTTATTTGTTTTAATAATATTTACATGTACATGTACACACACAAAGTTCAATAGAGGAGTTATTCCTCCTGTCTGTCATACATTGTCTTCCCTCACATTAGACATCCCTAAAACATCCATGTCAATATTATTATTATTATTATTTGCACCCTTATGCCGCCTGTGGGCTTCTAGCAGATGCTATAGTCCCTGTCCCCTGAAAAATACAAATATCTGAGGTGCCACTAAGCAACTCAATCTATAGCACTAATACAGAAATGATTCTCTCCAGTCTACAAACTGTTATATTTTTTTTGCATGTGTGAACGCGTGGACTGTGTTCATTGGGATGGGAAAGGTGGAAATTAAGGGGAAGAAATGAGACTGCATTTGAAAATTAAAATTGCAACCCCACCAAATGCAAAGCAGAAAGAGAACAGAATTTTAAATAAGTTGGTAGATAACATCAGCTCATTAGCAGTTCTATTACAGCTTACACTGGTGTGTTTTCTCTCTGAGCACGCATACAAAAAAAAGAAAAAGTCATATGTTTGTGTCTATATGTCTGTTTGTGTATGGAAGTAGTAAATTAGGCAGACATAGAAAAAGTTATATTAGGACAGTCTGAAAATTAAAACAGTCTTGAAGACAATGTGGAGGGGGGTGGGGAAAGGAAAAAAAGAAGATTGCTGAAGCTGGTTTTGAGAAATTTTGATGTATCTCAGGTGGACACATGTCTTGTGGACTTTACAGCCTCAAACTGACAATAATTTCCTTCTATTTTAAAACCATACTGTTCGAAGATGGAATATATATAGATAAATGGAAGCCAGGGCCTTGTTTCTGCAGCCTCTGCCTCAACAAACCAAGCTCAAGAGGTCAGCAAAAAGCTAATAAAAATAAAGAATACAAAATCTGTTTGCCTTTCTAAACTCAAATACACCACAATGCAAGATTTGCTTTGTCCTGGAAGTGATATAGCAACAAATTAAAGATGTTGCAATACCAGATATGAAAACAAAGCAAAACAAAACAAAACAACAAAAAAAAACCCCACAACAATTCTTTCTTTTAGAGTAAAACTTTCATTTTTGCTAATAGGTGCTACCATGAAAGGTCTGGGAACTCTGCATAAGATCTTACTGCTATTGTCTGTGTGATAACGAGACAATATGTATCAGCTTAATGAAATGAAGGCTGAACAACAGCTGCATGCAAATATTAAAGCAAGAGCACTGGAGATAAAAAATGGTTTATGGACAACAGAAATGTAAACTGGGCTTGAAAGGTTTTAATGGGATTCTGGAAGGAAGAATTAGTGTCAATGATAGATACAAATAAGATGAAAATAATAAATGTAGACAATATTTATTTTGATGAAACTTGGATTCATAAGGAATTTGTTTTTAAAATATCCTTTTCTAAAGGTTTTTCCATTTTGAATGTTACAAATTTGCATAGCTGTAAAGAGCCTAATCACAGTGATCACTCATGTATCAATGGGTGATTCTGTCCCTCTACTCTTCTTCTCTCACAAGACACCACCTAGAGTATTACATCTAGTTCTGGGGCCCCCAGCACAAGAGGAACATGGAGCTGTTGGAGCACGTTCAGAGGAGAACGATCATCAGAGGGCTGGAGCACTCCTGTATGGGGACAGGCTGAGAGAGTTGGGGTTCTTCAGCCTGGAGAGAAGAAGGTTCTGGGGAGACCTTATAGCAACCTTCTGGTAGCCAAAGAAGGCCTACAGGAAAGGTGGGGAGGGACTTTTTAGAAGGGTGTGTAGTGACAGGCCAAGAGGAAATGATTTTAAAATGGAAGAGGGTAGATTTAGACTAGATATCCAGAATATATTCTTTACTGTGAGGGTGCTGAGACACTGGAAGAGGTTGCCCAGTGAGGTTGCTCAGTGCCAGGCTGGATAGAGTTTTGAGCAATGTGGTCTAGAAGATGTTCCTGCCTATGACAGGGGGGTCAGAACTAGATGATCTTAAAGGTTCTTTCCAAACAAAGAGTAGCAGAAGTAATTTTTCAGTGGGATAAACTTGACTTCAAATTTGTTTATAAAAGCAATATTTTCTTTGGTTTGGAAAAAACAAAAAACAAAAAAACACAAAACAAAACAAAAAAACCAAACCTCTATATACATAATTATAGACGTGGCCCATTTAATATCTATAGCCATCTTTTTCCAAAAAATATTTTGTTCCCTATTTCTCTTTGAGTCAACAGAATCTGAAGCTAAATTCAGTTCATACAACAAATCTCTACTTAAGGTGAGGAAGTTAGAAAATCTAAAATTTTAGTTATAAATACTATTAGTAGTCTGAATATGTTCCTGCATTCATTTATCAACAATATAATCTTGGCTACTGGATGCTTTGTTCTGAATGAATGATTGGAATGAATTTCTATGATCAAACTAATATTCTTAATTACCTTTAAGATTTTGTTTGTAGTATTTAGTCACTGGTGTAAGGGTTGCTGGAGAATAAAGCATTCTTACTTCTTCAAATTTTGGGGTATTCAGGAGGACTTTCCTCTTCTGGGTCTTAGGTGCCTCTATGGACATGTGTGAGCGAATCTAACTATGTACTGGCTAGAATCTTCAGAAAGCACAAAATGAGATAATTGAATTAGGTCTGAACATTAGGAAAGAGGTGCTCTCTTGCTAAAAGGAATTACTGGCACATTGTCTAAGCTCTTTTGATGCTTCTAAGAGGAACTAGAAGCATTAGAGACAAAGAGGCATTGGAGGAGTTCATCTAGTCCAGGTGGTGAGATGTATTTGGGGAGGCACTTTACTTCATGCCTGAAATATCATCTGACCAAACCAAAGCATTTGTAATTTATGCCACTGAAACAATTAATCAGGACCAGAGAATTGTTTCAGTGTCAAAATTAAACAAAAATTATTTGACTTGCAATACATTCCCATTCTTTATGAATGATAAAATCAGATCTGAATTCAAGGGGAAAAGTGGACAGAGATACAGAAAACAAAAACAAAAACAAAACAACAACAAAGAAAACATGAACAAGTTCCTATGTACACAAAAATTAGTTTTTGCTCATGAATTCCATGAGCTTAAATTGTTTGGAAGTCAGAGAAATATTGAGAGAAATTATTATTTATCACTTGCATGGCTAATGATAGAGAATTCTACAGGTTCAAGTGTACCGTTGTGGAGACACTGTCATCTAGTCATCTAATCTAGTTTATAAATTGTGTTGGATAGCAAATACATGACAAAATGAAAATTGTTTCACGCTACACATGTTTCCATTGGTTTTCATGAGTGCGTGTCATCCTAAAATAGGCATCTCATAAAGGTTAAAATAATCTCAAAGTAAACAAAGAATCATAGAATCATAGAATCACAAGGTTGGAAAAGACCTGCAAGATCATCTAGTCCAACCATCCTCCCATTACCCTTGCTACCACAAGCTACTAAACCATATCTCGTAGCTCCTCATCCAGACACCTCTTGAACACTGCCAGGGACGGTGACTCCACCACCTCCCTGGGCAGNTTTCAAAAAGAAACACTTTCTGATTTCTAACAAATTGAGCTGGTTTATTATTAATATTTCAAATCTACAGATCATTTGGTGTGTCATTCAGAGGAATGATTGTGATAAGTAAGAAAAAGCCAAGCAAAGCAGCAACGGTAGAGTTAAGATGACATATTATCTGAAATTTCCGCTGTTCTAAAATAATAACTTCAGTAATAATAATAGTAATAAGTAAAATCTTCCTTGAAATATTTTGGTCATCCAGACAGCACCAAAAAATGTTGTCTTTCAGTTTTGCAAATAATTAGATATTTCAGGCACAGGTTATGGTACTTCAGAATACTGGCAGAACTTTAAAGATGACAGGCTGATAAACCATAGTGGATTTCAAATGGTTTTGACTCAGTAGACATCTATAGATGTCTTTAAATTCTGAGCTCTACCAACAAATCTAAGAATGTGAGACAGCATTTGAATCTTGAAAGGAAAACCAACTGAACAACCAGCTCCTACAAGAATGTGCCTGCAACAGCTCTACAGAAGGAATTACACCTCAAACCCTATTCCTCCTGACAGCTGCTACTATTACTAGAAAATATATCAAAGTTTATGTGTTTATCATAATTTACTGAAATATTTTTTAATTCCACTGCCAAAAAGCTATTCTTTCAATACTGAACAGATGGTTTCAGTCCTTTCTGATGACCAAGTTACACTTATCTTTTTTTTACACATAAGTGCACATTCAAGACATAGTGTTGATTCCAAACATAAGCTTTCTTTTCCTTTTGGTAATGAGACTGAAGTTACAATTTTTAATCTTTTGTTTTCCTGTTGTTAATATTTGTCTCTGCCATCTACTTCCTTTCTATACCAAAGACCACCACAAACCTCTGAATTCAACTACCAGTATGTAAAGAAACATTTAATGATGGATAACAGCCAACATAGGGATATTCCATCAAGACACAGAAAAATCTGTTGCTTTTGGCATCCCTTTAAAGAATAAAGAAATCAAGGAAGGATGGGAGCTCTCATTGTGTTAGAAGTCAAAATATATTAATTGTCCAGATGCAATTTCAATTTTATTGCCCAGATCACAAGTCATTGGTTAGCAGATGCTGGGCAGGGAATCTAGCCGGTCAGCTAATAGCCTCCCTACTGCTGAAATTAACTAACAGTCAAAAGATTTAATAACCAAAGGTCACAATAGGCTATTTGAAGAGTCAGTAGGAATCCAGCTGATAAATTATCTTCTTCTCTTCTGGGGAAAATGCTGCCTCGCCTCCCTCCGTGATATAAAATGAGAATTAGAAAAGTAAACTCTTACTTCAGGCCAAAAAGTTGATTTTCACAGCTTGCTAGCGTGTTCCAAGGAGTGCAGTTCCTGTCCTAAACTCTTGTCTATGCTGTTGTTTTTTCCTCTGATAACAAAATTAGCAAGAGGAGCAAAAGTACTGATAAACGTATTTCATCTTTAGGTGTGACCGGAGATTTTGAAGTTCGTTTTTGTAAAAGATTTTGAGAATATCGAAGAAAAGATACTGTGTGTGTATGTAGAATATTTGTAATGCTTATTTTTGTGTTTATATCTCACTTCTTCTCACAGTCTGTCATGACAGGGTTAAGAAAACCTAGCAGAGTTAGGATAGGAGTCCTAAAAAATGTTATGGTATCAGAATTTACCGTCAAATTACACCAACTTATCAGACTTGAATCTAATTGCTAGAGGCACGTAGAAGTATTTTTTGCCACGTTCCTTACTAAGTTCATCATTCCCATCTAAAATGCCAAGAAAATGACAGTCTGGAGCCTTGATAAGTTTCTAGTGTTTTCAGTAAAAAAATGACCATTAGTGAACAATGAATGTTTCATGCTTATTAAAATTACATTTTTTTTTTTCCACCTTCAAATTCTCCCTGAATTTAGAAGAAGCTGATTTTGACACCCTTAAACTTGGCCTCACAAAACATCAATGTCTGAAACAAATACTGCCATTATGGAGTAATTTCAAGCAGTGGGGAAAGGGAGAAAACTTTTCCTTACTTTGCCTTCATTAAATTCATCCTTATGTGCTCCCTAATTCACATGATAAAAGAGTTGCCAAAGCATTTCAAGCCCTCCTGTCATTCAAAGTGTGGGACTTTGTCCATGCTTTATTGAAAAAGCCTGAAGTGCAAGACAGTTGATGCCAGAATGTTAATACATTATGGCAATAATGTATTGCCATACATTAAGATTGTATCTTAAGATTGCCATACATTAAGAAAGACACACTGGATTCCACTATGTTTGCCTTACAGTTATAAACTGATGGGCTTGAGCTTGTTCTGCAAACATTCTTGACTCAGCTCAGTCCTGTCCACGTTGTCAATACAGAATTCAGATACTCAGCATGAGTTGACTCTTGTGCATCAGTTTACCTCTCTGGCTGACCTCTTGTCTTGTTCTTGATTTTACACAAGTCATCACCAATGTGAGAAATTGAAAAGTATAGTTTAGAGATACAAGAGAGGATAAAAGCAAAGTTATATGTTGAGCATGTTAGTATGATTAAATAGTATACACAGCTTTTGCAGCAGCCCAAATCCAGTCACTGAGATTTGATATTATGAAATAAATGCCTTACCTGCTTGGTGAACTTTCATGCACAGTACACTTAATTAGAGAAAATATTATTATTATCATTAATAATAATAAAATCTATTGAACAGAACTTGTGCTATTGTACCAATATATCATCTAAATGTGATGTTTTCAAAGTGGCAACAAATGTTAAGTCAAGTCAAAAAGAGAATTAGAAATATTATTCTTTATAGATTGCAGTCCATAAGTGGAAAGGAGTGTCTCTTGCAGATTAGGAGACACATATAGATTCATGTTTTCAATTCAAGGGATTCTTAGTGCTGAAATTAACCTAATTCATACATGTTAAAAGAAAAGCAGTGGTTTATTATTGTTGGAGGTCAAGAAATGAGAAGAATGTAAAAAAAAAAATTAAAAATCTACTTCTCTGGTGGAGCAGTTTGGACTACAGTGTGGGACTTGTTTGTTTGAACATAGATGAGTAGTTCAGTAAATACTTCTAGGAGTGATTGAATCAGTTTAAGATAGATATCAAAGCTAGATTAATACGAATCAATCTCTGGAAATGTCTGGTTTTCTGTTTGTTGTTTTTTTGCTTGTTTGTTTTTATTCTGGACTCTCACAAAGAACAGATTTAGGCCTCAGTTTTAGACAATGGAAGTTGGGGGATATTAATCATGTCTTTACTTATTAGTGATAAAACAACCTTCAGATAATCCAGCTCCATACAGAGGGACAGACACAACACATTATGGTAACAGAACAGTCAAGGGCGTAGGGGTTACTCTATAAAAAAGAAAGATGGTTGAGTGGATTGGGTGCTAGATCTAATAACTCATTACCATTATGGGTATTTGCATAACTATTTCTAAGCATAAATACTTCAGAAAACATAGATGCTTATGCTGCATGTAGACAAGGTTACTTGTTTCAAAACTTCTGTGAGTTTTTATAAGATTTAGATTGTCTGGCCTCATTTAATTTTTAGGCAATAACTTTACTGGTTAAAATCCTTGAAATACTTGAGGAATGGAGGGGAAATATGTAGATGTCTCAGACAGGTAAAGAGCTATTCCACATTCAGAGACTGTCTCTGCACTTGCACAGAGATTTTGGTGCCAGTGCATGAGATGAGCATTATATTAGCATCCCTGTCAAGCTGTTACTTCTCCTAGTCAGCAGTTTTTCTCTTTTAGTCCCACACTTCCCTTGGCCAATTACATTAATGTGTGTTTGTCAATACTGAATTTCATTTGCTGCATAACAGCTCTGAGCCCAGCAAATCTTGTTGAATTTTCCTTGCTTCTTAAGCCTGAGTTCTTGCTTCTTCCCAGCTTTTTGTTGTCAGCAAAACTTAACGCATTTACAATCGGTCTCTTGATCTAGGGCAATTACAGAGAGAAGCAATAGCAGGTGCAGGAGGCTTAACAAGCAACGGATGTTGTACTATCACTGTGGTCTCCAATCCTGTGTTCGTATCAGGGAT
The DNA here is from genome assembly GCA_016647715.1 of Pavo muticus. Lineage (NCBI taxonomy): Eukaryota > Metazoa > Chordata > Aves > Galliformes > Phasianidae > Pavo > Pavo muticus. The sequence goes on along the minus strand of JACDJE010002442.1, from coordinate 569,007 downwards.
GTCAAATTGGTTCAAATTAAATTGACATGGTGGTAGAGTAGGTATCACAAAGTCGTTATAAATCTGAGACTTTCTTGGCTCAAATACCTTGAGAGGAGACAAGGGGAATGAGACAAGCATGTGAAGAGACAGCAGAAGAAAGTGAGAGAGAATGAAGGAAAGAAAGAGTGAGAAGACTTTAATAGGCTATCTGCTATATCTGTGGATTGTCATAAAATAATGGATGAGGACATGCACAGTACAGAACATAGTAATGCATACATCATTATTCAATAACATATTTTACTATTCTCAAAGCAAAGAACGAGCAGGTTAGAGCTTGCAAAGGATGGAAGACCCTACAGCTTTGTGATTTCAGTTTTTCCTGATCAGGCCATCCTCAGCTCTGGAATGTGGAGTTCTGAAGTGAGCATCTGGGAATCACTTCAGAGGAAAGATGATGCTTCTAGCACTTGAGGAAAAATAACTCCAGGCACCAATGGATGCTGGCAACCATTCATCTGGAAAGAAAAGACTTTGTGGACAAGAAATGGAATATGAGCTAGTAGTATGCTCTGGCAGGAAAGAAGTTTACAACATCCTGGGATGTATTTGGAACAATATAGTTAGCAGATCAAGGGAGGCAGTCCATCTCTATTCAGTGTTGGTGAGACTACATCTAGACTTTGGGGTTCAGTTCTAGTTTCTGTAGTACCAGAGAGATGTGAGTGAGTCTGGAGTATATGAAAAAGATGATGACTTTGGTGGTAATGTGAAATGTATTTTAAAGTTTCAGAGGTAGTCCACAGAATACAGGTAGTCTAGAAAGCTATATGATTTTTCCTAAAATAGTCATCTAAATTTGGTTGATTGTAAACTCTAGGGTTTACTACCGTTGTAAACTAAAGATTTGGTTTTGTCATCTAAAAAGAAGCAGCTAGTGTTATTTGATTATGGGAGAGCACAAAACATCAAGATGGGTCTGGCGGAGCTACCTATAATCCCCTGTACTCGAAGCTGGAAGACAAAACCAATTAACTAGAGTACCTTGAATTGCACTAGACACCTGATTTTGGTCTAAACCTCAATTTCTTTTGTAAAAGAAGTTTAGAAACCTATTTCAAAGGTAGACCTTTACATCTAAAAATCTACAGTTATGTTTACATTCTATAGGCTAAATCCCATCCTAATACAGAAGTGGATGAAATCTGCATTTGTGCAGAACAAACACTGCCCTGCTAAAAATACACTTTTTTTTTTCATATACTGTAATCAGAAAGATAATAAAACCATACAACAATTTCATCCCATGTTTTGAATGATAATTTTATTTTACCCACAATTAGCTTGAATCCTTCAGAACTTCCAGGAGGTGTTTAGTAAATTAGCTGTTAAGTTAACTAATCCTGCTTATTACCCTTAATTTCTTAATGCTACCCTGCCTTACTTTCCAGTGTCTTAAAGCAAACAATCAGCTCATGAACCAGTGCATTCAATGCTGTACTCTGTGGTTTAGGGTAGAAATGAAATTGTCTCCCTGATGAGACAACAGTGTTGGTAAGTCTCCTAGACCCCACATTCAGTTGTGAAAGGCAGGGGACTGCTGTTTACAGACTGGCTTCAGACTGAGGACAGAATCAGAGCAGAAAACTTGTCATCTGAAGAGAATATTTAGACATTAAGGTTATTACCATGAGACAGATAGGCTTGCTTTTCATTTCCATCAGTCTCCTTCAAATAATAAGTATTTACTATCAGGACATACTAAAGCTACCATAAATTGAGTGCCAAGCACCCAATACACATCTTCTTCATAGACTTAGTCAGGCTATTTTCCATATTTTACTATTGTACTACATGTTTTTAAATTATTATTATTTTTATTATTATTTTTATTTTTTTTTATTTCATCACCATCTCTCACTTGTTTTTTGCCCTCTTGGTTTGACTTTCTCAGCTTCTAGGCTCTATATTCTTTCACCCATAAGTGAAAGAGAGGAGCTCTGCAGAGAGGGACCTGGGTGTCCTGGTGGACGACAGGTTGGCCATGAGCCAGAAGTGTGCCCTTGTGGCCAAAAAGGCCAATGGCATTCTGGGGTGCATTAAAAGAGCGTGGCCAGCAGGTCGAGGGAGGTGATCCTCCCCCTTTACTCTGCCCTAGTAAGGCCTCATCTGGAGTACTGTGTCCAGATGTGGGCTCCCCAGTACAAAAAAGACAGGGATCTCTTGGAAAGAGTCCAGCAGAGGGCCACAAGGATGGTGAAGGGCCTGGAGCATCTCCCCTATGAAGAAAGGCTAAGTGAACTGGGTCTGTTTAGCCTTGAGAAAAGAAGACTGAGAGGGGACCTGATCCAGGTCTATAAATATCTAAGGTGTGGGGGGCAAAGTGGCGAGGNGAATTATAACTTTTTATAAAAGGCAAAACAACTCAGAAGGTCTGGAGATGTTCTTTCTGGACAGCAGAGACAATAGTCATGTTTGTCAGTGCTTATATGCAACCACAACCTGTGACCTGACAGAGTAGCTAAAATAAATCAGACTAGAGGGCTACTCAGATCAGTCTCCTGTCTGTGACAGAGGTGTAAAGCAAATGCCTCAAAAAGGGTATAAGATCAGGACAAGAAGGTGAAGTAGGACAAAGTTCCTTTGATTTCTTTTTGATCTCCTTACCATTTGTGGCTCAAGACATTCCTGATCTGGAGTAATGTCTCCGTATTCAGTAACCTGTGATAGATTTCTCTTACAGAATCATGGGATCAGAGAATGGCTTGGGTTGGAAGGGACCTCAAAGATCATCTAGTTCCAATCCCCTGCTGTGGGCACAGTTGCCACCTACAACATCAGGCACCAGATCAAGCTGCTCATGGCCACATCCAGTCTGGCCTTGAACTCTTCTAGGGATGGGGCATGAACAGCTTCTCCAGGCAGCCCGTGCCAGCAACTCGCCACCTTCTCAGTGAAAAACTTCCACCTGACTCCTAATCTAATCTCTACAAGGAACTTCTAGTCTCCCTTGGAAATGTGTTCCTTGTCAACGTTATGCACCCAAAACATTCATGGCAAAGACAAATGGGCTGACATGCTGCTATGTTGCTTTGTCTTCAGTGCCACAGAGAATGAAACAGGAAAATATAGAAGAGCAAGAAACACGAATGTTCAAAAAGAGCCTCTCCAATATGTTATTGTAGATCCCAGAAGCATAACTTCTGAAGAAGACTGATGTGCTACAAAGAGTGCAGGAACAAGTTCATATTCCATCCATAAACTACCAAATAAATAAATAAATAAATAAATAAAAATTGAAACACTTTGGAGTAATCTTCAAACAAATCTAGTCCCAACAACCATCTTTTTAACTCTTAAAATAGCAAAAGTGAAGAAGTAAAGCCAGAGACTGAGAAAAATGGGTCATATTCTCCTATGTTAAAAAGTGGCTTTCACTGAGCTTTATAAACAAGCCACCTTGCCCAAAATAGAGATTTTGCCTGGTAGTTCTTCTTTATATTATTTTAGCCCAGTTATCCTCTTACGACATGTAAATTAGAAGTAATGTAGAATTTAGTGATGCGACACTCAGAGAGCACAACACAAGCACAAGCCTGTTCATGGATATCACAGCTCAAAGACAATAGAGGAACGAAATAGCATTTTTATGGTATAACTCATTCAAGCAATTTCAGACATCTATAGTAAAGTTAGCAAATCACCTCCCAGGAGTGCCTACTTCTCTCTGTTGAATATAAAGAAGTCTAGAATGATGAGCTCAGCAGCTAACACAATTTGCTGAGCACTACGCGTTGTTGTCTTTCTTTCAGAAATGACAAAACTGAAATACATCGAAGTTTAACTAAGCAGTCACACTGCTGGAACACAACTCAACTTGGCAAAGCACCTCCACTGCATCCCCTGATGTTGGAAAACACTGCCCACAGTATACAACAGATATGATGTTACTCTGATGCAAGACGGTTCCGGAAAGAGCCTGTCTGAATACATGGTTTCCTTTGTTTAAGAGATTTCTTGTTTTCATTTTGGTTTGTTTTCTTTACTCCTTCTTTCAAAAATGGCACTGTGAGTTCCTCTTTCCATTAACTTTGGGAAACAAGAATCATTTTTAATAGAGCTTGACATGTTTAACAGCCAATGTAGACTAAGCCTTCATATTGATTATATGCACTTTGGACAATTTTATTTCAGTGAGGACTTTATGGAGAGAAAAACATGCTTCACATTTTTTCTCAGCGTGATGCAGTTATATCCTGTAGGGCTTTGTATAACATGCACATCACAACACATTTGGCTTCCTTGACAATAATATATTTTCAGTTGGAAGAAAAATGAACCACTACATGATTCATTTTGACTTTGTACACTGCGTTTATTTCACCCTTTGTAAACTTCATATAGCCAAGCCCAGAATTAGCTGTAAATGCCAGCATGATATATTTTTTTTTCCTACCATTTACAGTAATTTGAGCTCTGAGTGGGTCCAAAATTTATTGGCTAGAGGCAACTGGTCTGCCTTCAAGGATAATAGACCCTTGCATTGATCCAGAAACTAAAATTTGTTTATTTGAGAATTTTCCTCATTGGAATGAGAAAAATGAGGGTCTTTTTTTTTTATTTTTTTATTTTTATTGTCTTAATTGCAAGTCAGTCCTGTTGCTGTTGGTCACGTGCATCTGTCAAAGACTCAGCCATTGTTTCTAATGATTGTAACAAGGTGATCAGAAACTCAGTGTGCCTACACAAACAGCTCTCAGCTTGTCACTAGAGCTGTGAGTCAGGTTTCTGAGACCATCTGAGACATCACAGTTTCTTTGACTTAGATCTACCATAAAAAAAAAGACAAAAAACAAAACAAAACAAAACAAAACAAAACCGTAGGCAGTCTGGATAGCTGGTTAAATAGCTGTTATCATGGGCTTTACCTTTTACTAGACCTTCACTGAGAACTCTTGATTATAAAGAATCAAGTCTGCTGTACAAAAACAACATGCCTCTTCCTGAGTAACTGTGGGAGAAAGAGACGTTATGGAAAGCTTTGTGTTGTGCTCAAATTGTCCATGGTGCTGTTACTTTGCTCTACCTCTCTCTTCCCAGAGCACAAAACTATGATCCAAGAGGCAATGTCAGAGGGAGGGTGCAGGGGACAGGTATAGTAATATGGCTTTTGAGGTTTACAAATTTTCTCCCTATGGAAATCTTAGAAATGTAGTTAGTTCCAACTTATGTTAACAGTTGTCTGAGTTTAGAGAGATGCTAAATTACTTCTCCTAAACATAAAGTGTTTTCCTGGTGTTTTCTTATATCAGAAAAATTTGTATTTCAGAAAATCTCTTTATCTATAAACAGAACTAGAATAGAGAAGGTCGTACAAATATGATTCACCGTGAGGGCAAGTGAGCACTGGAACAGGTTTCCCAAAGAGGTTGTGGAGTCTCCTTCCCTGGAGATACTCAGAACCCTCCTTGATGTGAACCTGGACACTGCACTCTAGGTGATCCTGCTTGAAGGAGGGAGTTTGGACTAGATCATCCCAAATGGTCCCTTTCGACCTCAAGCATTTGATGGTTCTGTAATTTTGTGACACATGGAAATACTGAAATTGTGCTGAGAAGATCTAGTCTCCTCAGTTCATTCTGCTTAGGAACTTTAAAGCTGCATAGACTTGCCTGGTAACCAGTGCAAGAAGTTTGACTGATCCTTAATGATTTATGTAGGCATAGTGGACACTGAATGAAAAACTAAATAGAAAGCCATTGAGTGTAAAGAGATTCATTTTGGGAAAGGATTTGTAGAATGACCCAGTAGATGGACTTTGCCTGATTCACATCTGCATACATGGCCAAGTCAGGAGGGAAAGAGACTAACAATCAACACTAGAGTAATTTGCCTGATAATAGAAAATTAAAGAACTGGAGAGGCAAGCAGCAGCCTGAAAATTCATGAAGATTTGGATCTAATGCATAATTAGACACAACAGTTAAATCAGAAAAGAAAAAAAAAAAAAAAAAGGAAATCATTAAATTAGAGAAAGATTTCTGAAATACACAATGAATTGACAGAAACATAGATAATGGGGAGAAATTTAGAAAGCTTGCTAAGTATTCATAATCTGAACAGTTAAAACTTATGATTAGACAAGCATCTGTGACTAACTGTGTCAGCACAGGTTGTAGTGTGATAATGAAATGAAATTGATGTACAATATGCTAGCACAGAACAAAGCCACCATACAAACATATACATGAGGGATGGATTTGAATGACAGTCCAAAGAATGTAGTGGTAAAAGAAGGATTTTTTGAGTGGAGGTTTTCACTCCTCATATGTCTCTAATTATATTCTAAAGATGACATTTGACAATGTCTTATATTGTTTTGGATGGTGAAGATGAAAGTTAAGCTTCCCTGAAAATCAAGTAAATTTACTGCAATATTATTGGTTCTATCTGTACTTGGGACAGAAGCTTCCCACGAAGCATTAAATCCACATCTTTGAAAACCGGAGAAACTGTTGCAACTTAAACTGTTCTAAAGATTCTCTTGTGCTGTGTAGTCACCAGAAATTCTTCATCATAATCAAGTGTCATCAAATTGTGGACTATATTTTGAGACCAGTGACTTAAGGGAAAGATAAAACAGCTTTCTTAGGGCCGTAAAATCTGTAACTGAATGAAAGGCAATATTTTTTTTTAGCAATCCTTTTTTTAGGATTTTTAGTCCTTCAATGTAACATCTATGTCACTTCTCCCTTCTCTTTTTATCTTGCTAAGAGCTAAGAGCATTGTTTTTATTTGTTTGTATTCAGCTGAACATACCAAGTACATTTTTTCTGCTCATTCCTATAGAGTCTATACTGTGATTGGAGAAAAAAAGTATTTCAAATGTGCCTTCCTCTAAAATTTATTATCAAAGAGCTGATGCACAGACAAGATGCTTCGGAATATGCACAATAATCTCTGGATTTTGTAGAATGTCATGTATCTCTGTCTTTACTTCTGAGGATCTGTGTATCAGAGTACTCTAATACCAACACCTGGACTTGAATCTAGGTAGGGTATGTCTATGAATCAAACATAGCTCATAACAGTGTATTTACAATTTACCATTCATCTTTATCAGTATCTTAGAACAGCAACTCTTTACATTAATTTTCTTCTTTTTTTTTCTTTTTTCTTTTTTTCCCAGAGTCATCAAAATAAGTATCTTTTTAATTGCAATTATTAATCAAGGGATAAACAGCAATAAATAATAAGTGAACAGAATTTAGAACAATAAACTGTCGTCTGTTTGAGCTGCTACCAGGGTCTGTTTAGTAAGGCACCCAGTAGTTTGTGTGATATGGAAGAGTTGATTGGTTACAGAAATACAGGTTATTTTTTTCTTTTCTTTCCCTTTCCTTCCTTAATCAGTCAACTAACCTTTTGGAGGAAGAGTCACAAGTGATGTCCCCCAGGGCTCGGTACTGGGGCCACTTGTATTTAACATCTTTATTAATGATCTTGACAAGGGGATTGAGAGCACCCTCAGTAAGTTTGCATATAACACCAAGTTGGGAGGGAGTGTTGATCTGCCTGAGGAGAGAAAGGCACTACAGAGGGACCTGGATAGACTGGATCAATGGGCCAAGGTAAACTGTATGAGTTTCAATAGGGCCAGGTGTTGGGTCCTGCATTTTGGTCACAACAACACCAGGAAACCCTTCAGGCTTGGGGAGGAGTGGCTGGAAAGCTGCCTGACAAAAAGTGACCTTGGAGTACTGATGGACAGTTGGCTGAATATGAGCCAGAATTGTGCCCAGGTGGCCAGGAAGCCCAATGGCATCCTAGCTTGTATCAGGAATGGTGTGATGAGCAAGACTACAGAAGTAATCCTGCCCCTGTACTCAGCACTGGTGAGGCCCTACATCGAGCACTGTGTTCAATTTTGGGCAGAACAGAAAGGACATTGAGATGCTGGAGCAGGTCCAAAGAAGGGCAACAAGGCTTGTGAAGGTCTTGGAGAATATGCCCTACAAAGAGCAAATAAAGGAACTGGGGCTGTTTAGTCTGCGGAAGGGCAGGCTGAGGAGAGATCTTATTGCTCTCTTCTAATACCTCAAAGGTGATTGCAGTGAGAGTGGGATTGGTCTCTTCTCACTGGTGACAGGTGACAGGACGAGGGGAAATGGCCTCAAGTTGAGCCAAGGGAGGTTTAGGTTAGATATCAGGAAAAACTTCGTTACAGAAAGGGTTGTTAAGCACTGGAATAGGCTCCTTAGGGAGGTGGTTGAGTTACCATCCCTGGATCTGTTTAAAAACTGTTTGGATGTGGTGCTCAGGGACATGATTTAGTGCAGGTTGTTAGGATAGTATGGTTAGGTTGCGGTTGGACTTTATGATCTTTAAGGTCTTTTCCAACCTGAACAATTCTATGATTCTATGATTCTATGACTCTGAAAGAGGTGAAGGACACTAGAAACTGAAGAACAGCTAGTTCCACATCACCAGAAATTGTAGATGAAAAACACCTTTACTTATTAGAACAACCTGTAGAAGTTGCAACTAAATAGCATAGAGAAGTTACAGCTAACATATTTGCACGTTACTTCCCAATATTGTTTTATATGTATGCATATACATATGTATATGAAAATGTATGCATTAATACATACACTTAAAAAAAAAAAAAAAAAAAAAAAAAAAGACCACACAATTTAGCAGGAGGCTGTGAGAGCTGATGACAAATTTTTGGAGAACTAGGAAGTATGGAGTGTTGCAGAGACCAGCTCTGGTCTTGAGGAAATCCTTTATGTTTAACTGAGGTCAGTAAGAACAAGATTCATTTATTGTAAGCTAGAAACAGAATGGAACACTGAGATTTCAAACAGTGCAGGATGTATCTATGATAGATAAAGTATTTATCTAGTCTCAGTTTCTGAAGAAAATCATGGTCCTAAGCATATCTTCATTCAAAACTGAGAGCTATTTAGTGGAAATAGATACTGACAGTTTGTTCCCCCCAGAGAAACATGAGACAGTATAGAAAAAAGTCAGTCTATCCCTGCCTATGTTTCTCCTGTGGAAATGATAAGAAGTTACCTTTTAGATATCATTGTTATTCTATTGCATTTTGTTACCTGTATTTCTATATTTCTTATCCTCTACAGGCAAACTTTCTTTTTACCTTTAATACCACTGCTATGCTTCATGTTTTTCTCTCTGTGAAGAGCTGGCTCAGTTTTCTTTCATGTCACTATGATAATCAAAATTTTGATAACTAATTTTGTTCTTAGAAAAACACTTTTTCATAGAGTTGGTCACTACCAATTGAAAGTCACAAGAAAAAAACTTCCTCACTTCTCTGCCAAAATCTTCTAGTCAGGAGGGTTTTTTTTTTTTTGGTTGTTGTTGAATATTTAATTAGATTCAAAACCTTTCACCTGAGACTGTGGTTAGCTCTTCCTTTCATAGGATAATAGTTCGTCAAGTTCTAAAGTACAATTAAGAAGTTACTCTCTGCCTCTTCTGTATTGATCTCACCTATTTCCACTCCTAAAATTTAGCAGACCCCAGGTTAGATCCTCAGGGGAAACAAGCAAAATAATTAAATTTAAACAAAATAGCTATATCATTCTGTACTTCCATTCATCTAAAGAATTCATCTATCCATCACCTTATCCATCAACTTACACGCACATATGTATGATGGTGTGAAAGAACATATATTGCCAATACTAAAAGCCTTGTCAGTAATGTCTAAAACATAAACAAACTACAACAGATTTTCCACTTATGCAAATAGGAAGTTAAATTGAGTGAGATTTATTTATATTGTAGCACATCAACAAAAATTCAAATGTTTTCAAAGTGAGGTACCCACTCTTTACACGCTAGAGACACATTTGCCTGAATTGAGGTAAAGGTCTTCACTTCACACTCAGGATAGTATTTGAATAGGAAAAAAGGCAGAGATTTTATTTTTCTGGTGGAATAGGGAAGAGAATTAGGAATTAAAAAGAAAACAAAATAGAACACATGAAATGAGAAAAGAAAGAAAAAGATACTGACATATATATTGATATGTGTGCATGATATATATATCATTAAATAAAAATATAGAGAGATAAAATTAGATATACATATATTTATTTATTTATCCACAATATAATTGCTCACCACTTGCCAAACAATATCCAGCAAATTCCCAACCAATAGATGTCTTTCCCAGTCAACTTCCCACAGCTTTATAGCCTTTCAAATGAAATCACATAGTATAGAATAATCCCTTGGCCCTTCCAGGCTAGCTTTCCTGGCTCCATTTGCTTAGTTCCAAGTGCCATCAGGACAGCCTGAAAGCTGAAACGTCCTTGGCTTTGCACAGCACCATTGAGAATTACCAAAACATTGGTGGGCTATCAACACTGTTTTTCTCCTAGACCAAAATATAGCATCATACCAGATACTAAGAAGAAAAATCAACTCTGTCTCAGCTGAAATCAGGACAGTTATTTTTATATAGACATGGAAGAAATAATTTATGTAAAATATCACCTACCACACATTTCCTGAATTGTAAAAAGAGGACTAAACAATCAAAAAATTATAGTAAGTGTGATGTTTTATTGGAGTGTTTTTATTATTTTTATTTTTTATCTGTATTATATTTTCTTTCAGATATTTTTGGCATGGCTTAAAATGTCATATCGATTACCCTGTGGACTTATTTGATTGTCTTTCAGATTGAGGTCCTCTATTTAATTAACAGCGCAAGTACAGAAAAAAAGGAGTACTGTCAGTTGTTCTGTGTGTACCACTTCCAATCAACTGCTCTAACTATCCCTCCAGAACTAAGATGCTTCAGATAAATGCTGAATGGAATGGAGTGGAATGGAATGGGATAGGGTAGGATAGGATAGGATAGGATAGGATAGGATAGGATAGGATAGGATAGGATAGGATAGGATAGGATAGGATAGGATAGGATAGGATAGGATAGGATCATCTAGGTTGGAAGAGATCTTTAAGTCACCAAGTCTGATCATCATCCTGATTTACCTAGTCCTCTCACTAATCCATGTCCCTTAGTGCCACATCCACACATCTCTTAAATACCTCTAGGTATATGGACTTCACCAATTCTTTGGTCAGCCAATGCTTAAACATGTGGTCTGTGAAGAAATTGTTCCTAATATCCAATTTAAAATTCCCCAAGTGCCACTTAAGGCCACTTCTTCACATCCTATCACTTGTCATCTGAGGTCAAATTAATTATTTTAGCAAAGAGTAAGATACACCTGTTACCCATCTCTGTTGGAAGTGAAAGGTCTAACATATGTATGTATCCTCTTCCTTTCACTATTTTTAACCCATTAACTGCTGCTACCTTAGCTACTTTCAAAGCAATCAGAGCAAAAGATCCAGAGAGTGTTCTGGAGGATTTTTGCATGACACTTAAAGCTAATTTGCAAAAATGTTCTTTGATTTAAAACAGAAGGATGGTGTATTCCTCCTTGGGAGAAAACTCACATCCACTAATGTCCCTGCAGCAGTGAGTGATGAGAAGAGGTCTCACACAGATTAAAGATGAAGGTTAAACTCCAAGGCATTAATTTGTTGAAAAGGTGACACTGACTAACTAAAGTAAAACAAACAAACAGTGCTCTAGGTCTGGGATATCTTTCTTCATCATTTTTGGTTAACTTACAAATTTCAGGAAAAACGAATGAAAAAAAAAAAAAACCCAACAGGGTTATTTCTCTTATGAGATATTGGAGAATACATTGGGAACATCTGTGACAAGATGTTAAGGAAAAAGCAAAGGTAAAATCTTAATGAGTTTTTAAGCTCTTTCCAAACAAAATCTTAATTTTAATGGGATAATTTAAAAAAAAATGAATAATAGACACCTTTAATTTTTAAAAGACAGATAACTTCTTCTAGATATTTTATCATTTGTTTGCTTCCCTATCATCTCTTACTGATTTAATGGCTCCGTTTTTATTGTAAATCAACATAGCTCCAATTATGCCAACTACTCAAAGTAGATAATATTGGTCCAGTAATTTTATTCATATGTATACGCAAAGTCAAGTTTACTTGGAATCTGAAAATCATTCTGACAGAAGACAGAGGAGATGTGGCTGAGTAAGACAAAATGAACAAAGACTCAAAGCCAGATCCACAACTTTAATGGATTATATTTCAAACTTACTCTTCCAGATAGGACTGTTTCAGTGTTACTCTTATACACGTGATCTTCCCAGTAACAAGAGGGTCTAGGAATGATGGTTCTTCAAACCTAAAAAAAAAATAATTTCTACCACCTTAAAAAATAGACATCACAGTTAGTAAAATAATATTAAGCTATCAATCCCTAAGATATTTCCCTGTAATTAGGCATCTGTAAGTTAAATGTCTAAGCCTAAATTACATTCTTTCAGCTCCTTTTAAATTCAAGAGGAAGGCAGAAATGCCTGCAAAGTAGCAGAGGCATAATAGTGCATTCATATCTCAGAACTTGGTCTACAGCTTTTCTCCTTTNTAGGTAGGGTATGTCTATGAATCAAACATAGCTCATAACAGTGTATTTACAATTTACCATTCATCTTTATCAGTATCTTAGAACAGCAACTCTTTACATTAATTTTCTTCTTTTTTTTTCTTTTTTCTTTTTTTCCCAGAGTCATCAAAATAAGTATCTTTTTAATTGCAATTATTAATCAAGGGATAAACAGCAATAAATAATAAGTGAACAGAATTTAGAACAATAAACTGTCGTCTGTTTGAGCTGCTACCAGGGTCTGTTTAGTAAGGCACCCAGTAGTTTGTGTGATATGGAAGAGTTGATTGGTTACAGAAATACAGGTTATTTTTTTCTTTTCTTTCCCTTTCCTTCCTTAATCAGTCAACTAACCTTTTGGAGGAAGAGTCACAAGTGATGTCCCCCAGGGCTCGGTACTGGGGCCACTTGTATTTAACATCTTTATTAATGATCTTGACAAGGGGATTGAGAGCACCCTCAGTAAGTTTGCATATAACACCAAGTTGGGAGGGAGTGTTGATCTGCCTGAGGAGAGAAAGGCACTACAGAGGGACCTGGATAGACTGGATCAATGGGCCAAGGTAAACTGTATGAGTTTCAATAGGGCCAGGTGTTGGGTCCTGCATTTTGGTCACAACAACACCAGGAAACCCTTCAGGCTTGGGGAGGAGTGGCTGGAAAGCTGCCTGACAAAAAGTGACCTTGGAGTACTGATGGACAGTTGGCTGAATATGAGCCAGAATTGTGCCCAGGTGGCCAGGAAGCCCAATGGCATCCTAGCTTGTATCAGGAATGGTGTGATGAGCAAGACTACAGAAGTAATCCTGCCCCTGTACTCAGCACTGGTGAGGCCCTACATCGAGCACTGTGTTCAATTTTGGGCAGAACAGAAAGGACATTGAGATGCTGGAGCAGGTCCAAAGAAGGGCAACAAGGCTTGTGAAGGTCTTGGAGAATATGCCCTACAAAGAGCAAATAAAGGAACTGGGGCTGTTTAGTCTGCGGAAGGGCAGGCTGAGGAGAGATCTTATTGCTCTCTTCTAATACCTCAAAGGTGATTGCAGTGAGAGTGGGATTGGTCTCTTCTCACTGGTGACAGGTGACAGGACGAGGGGAAATGGCCTCAAGTTGAGCCAAGGGAGGTTTAGGTTAGATATCAGGAAAAACTTCGTTACAGAAAGGGTTGTTAAGCACTGGAATAGGCTCCTTAGGGAGGTGGTTGAGTTACCATCCCTGGATCTGTTTAAAAACTGTTTGGATGTGGTGCTCAGGGACATGATTTAGTGCAGGTTGTTAGGATAGTATGGTTAGGTTGCGGTTGGACTTTATGATCTTTAAGGTCTTTTCCAACCTGAACAATTCTATGATTCTATGATTCTATGACTCTGAAAGAGGTGAAGGACACTAGAAACTGAAGAACAGCTAGTTCCACATCACCAGAAATTGTAGATGAAAAACACCTTTACTTATTAGAACAACCTGTAGAAGTTGCAACTAAATAGCATAGAGAAGTTACAGCTAACATATTTGCACGTTACTTCCCAATATTGTTTTATATGTATGCATATACATATGTATATGAAAATGTATGCATTAATACATACACTTAAAAAAAAAAAAAAAAAAAAAAAAAAAGACCACACAATTTAGCAGGAGGCTGTGAGAGCTGATGACAAATTTTTGGAGAACTAGGAAGTATGGAGTGTTGCAGAGACCAGCTCTGGTCTTGAGGAAATCCTTTATGTTTAACTGAGGTCAGTAAGAACAAGATTCATTTATTGTAAGCTAGAAACAGAATGGAACACTGAGATTTCAAACAGTGCAGGATGTATCTATGATAGATAAAGTATTTATCTAGTCTCAGTTTCTGAAGAAAATCATGGTCCTAAGCATATCTTCATTCAAAACTGAGAGCTATTTAGTGGAAATAGATACTGACAGTTTGTTCCCCCCAGAGAAACATGAGACAGTATAGAAAAAAGTCAGTCTATCCCTGCCTATGTTTCTCCTGTGGAAATGATAAGAAGTTACCTTTTAGATATCATTGTTATTCTATTGCATTTTGTTACCTGTATTTCTATATTTCTTATCCTCTACAGGCAAACTTTCTTTTTACCTTTAATACCACTGCTATGCTTCATGTTTTTCTCTCTGTGAAGAGCTGGCTCAGTTTTCTTTCATGTCACTATGATAATCAAAATTTTGATAACTAATTTTGTTCTTAGAAAAACACTTTTTCATAGAGTTGGTCACTACCAATTGAAAGTCACAAGAAAAAAACTTCCTCACTTCTCTGCCAAAATCTTCTAGTCAGGAGGGTTTTTTTTTTTTTGGTTGTTGTTGAATATTTAATTAGATTCAAAACCTTTCACCTGAGACTGTGGTTAGCTCTTCCTTTCATAGGATAATAGTTCGTCAAGTTCTAAAGTACAATTAAGAAGTTACTCTCTGCCTCTTCTGTATTGATCTCACCTATTTCCACTCCTAAAATTTAGCAGACCCCAGGTTAGATCCTCAGGGGAAACAAGCAAAATAATTAAATTTAAACAAAATAGCTATATCATTCTGTACTTCCATTCATCTAAAGAATTCATCTATCCATCACCTTATCCATCAACTTACACGCACATATGTATGATGGTGTGAAAGAACATATATTGCCAATACTAAAAGCCTTGTCAGTAATGTCTAAAACATAAACAAACTACAACAGATTTTCCACTTATGCAAATAGGAAGTTAAATTGAGTGAGATTTATTTATATTGTAGCACATCAACAAAAATTCAAATGTTTTCAAAGTGAGGTACCCACTCTTTACACGCTAGAGACACATTTGCCTGAATTGAGGTAAAGGTCTTCACTTCACACTCAGGATAGTATTTGAATAGGAAAAAAGGCAGAGATTTTATTTTTCTGGTGGAATAGGGAAGAGAATTAGGAATTAAAAAGAAAACAAAATAGAACACATGAAATGAGAAAAGAAAGAAAAAGATACTGACATATATATTGATATGTGTGCATGATATATATATCATTAAATAAAAATATAGAGAGATAAAATTAGATATACATATATTTATTTATTTATCCACAATATAATTGCTCACCACTTGCCAAACAATATCCAGCAAATTCCCAACCAATAGATGTCTTTCCCAGTCAACTTCCCACAGCTTTATAGCCTTTCAAATGAAATCACATAGTATAGAATAATCCCTTGGCCCTTCCAGGCTAGCTTTCCTGGCTCCATTTGCTTAGTTCCAAGTGCCATCAGGACAGCCTGAAAGCTGAAACGTCCTTGGCTTTGCACAGCACCATTGAGAATTACCAAAACATTGGTGGGCTATCAACACTGTTTTTCTCCTAGACCAAAATATAGCATCATACCAGATACTAAGAAGAAAAATCAACTCTGTCTCAGCTGAAATCAGGACAGTTATTTTTATATAGACATGGAAGAAATAATTTATGTAAAATATCACCTACCACACATTTCCTGAATTGTAAAAAGAGGACTAAACAATCAAAAAATTATAGTAAGTGTGATGTTTTATTGGAGTGTTTTTATTATTTTTATTTTTTATCTGTATTATATTTTCTTTCAGATATTTTTGGCATGGCTTAAAATGTCATATCGATTACCCTGTGGACTTATTTGATTGTCTTTCAGATTGAGGTCCTCTATTTAATTAACAGCGCAAGTACAGAAAAAAAGGAGTACTGTCAGTTGTTCTGTGTGTACCACTTCCAATCAACTGCTCTAACTATCCCTCCAGAACTAAGATGCTTCAGATAAATGCTGAATGGAATGGAGTGGAATGGAATGGGATAGGGTAGGGTAGGATAGGATAGGATAGGATAGGATTAGGATAGGATAGGATAGGATAGGATAGGATAGGATAGGATAGGATAGGATAGGATAGGATAGGATAGGATAGGATAGGATAGGATAGGATA